>JAHHFK020005893.1:0-257692 GCA_024533555.2 Aedes koreicus
ATTTGGTTCACATTTAATTAACACACACTTGTCATTTTTATTTATTCTTTTGAAGTTTTTTTTATGGAATACAAAACAAAGTTTAACCTGGAACAGTTCACTGTTTAGAAAATAATCGATTAAATTAAAGGATGACCATCTTTTACCTGCTTCAAACGATACAAAAACGCATTGTACGCTACCCGCAGGTGTTCTTATGGTATTAGATCCCATTTAGCCACTAGATGTATCTCTTCAGGTTTTACAAACTTGTTTTCTAGAGCAGACCCTGAGCCTCCAGCATACTCTATACAGAAAAGAATTCAAGTCAGGTGAATTTGCTGGCCACTGCGTTCGGTTTGTTGAATCAGTTAAATCTGTTTCGTTTTATGTGCCGATGTGAACACTTGATTTAAAACTCAAGGTGTTGCACCAAAATAAGCTTGTGGCCACGGCTTAACAACATTTTGTAGGACCAATACCCGATAGATTTTTTGATTGGTTTTTTCACCCCTTCGGGAATAAAAACCAGTGGGTTTGACTGTTGTTGGTAATTCCGGCTCAAATCATCACTCAAGCACGTTTTTGTCGCCAAAACGCCAAAACAACTTCGGAATTTCTCTGTCAACCACACACTAACGTTTAGCTTGTTTACGAACGAAATTGCTGAATAGTGAAGAGCTTTTCGGCCGTAATTACTTTTTTTTTTATTTGGGCTTCAAATGGTGAAATGACAACTTCGAAGGAGGGTGCGACCGACCTCTCGTCCTCACAAGTTCCTACCTCACGCCTCCACGAGTCATATGATCACAAAAGACTGCCAGCTGAAACATGGAGACGCTGGTTGGCGTAGCTTGGGCAATGTTGTCAATCTGACAATAGCGAAGTAAGGGGGTAATCGTGTACCTTTAAATCATATTGTATATTTCCCATTCTCATTTTATCAATAATTTCAGCACGCTTTGGAATCATTTTTGCATTCCAAAACCATGTAAGAGCCGGGAGCAACAAGACAGGCATCATAGGCTCAATTTGTTTTTCAGCATTTCAGCATTACCTTTAATTTAAAATCGCACTTCTGAATTTCAACTACTATATTCATAAAAGACTGGCATGTGCTTATAAGCAATGTAAGATTATATTTTAATATTGTGTTTAGTGGCATTAGTGTAAGATAAGCCATTTATTTCAGGAATCATCAAACCGGACTCTTCGTTCACTCCAATTGCTATATTTGAAATGTTACTAGAACAGTATAAAGAAAAAATATTACAAAATGTCTTATAAAACAATATCTTTTATTGAAATTTTATCTTTGATATTTGGAATGATCTATTGTGTTTTCAGCTTTTCCAGGACAAGAAGGATATTAATACATATCTAATTTTTATCTATTTTTCAGTAACAATCCATTGGTAGTATCATTCAAGTTTGAAATTTGAATAAATTGGCATGTTTGTCTATAATGATATCCTAATATTTTGGGTACAAAATATACTAAATATTAAATAACATACAACGGGGAAAGGGAGGGACCATCAGGGCACCCGAGTAAAACAACTTGGATAGGGAGCATGGGACTGCCTCCTCCCTATTGTTAACATTTCGCGGAACGAGGGCGGGCTCTTCGACCCCATCTATTGGGTTTATCCTGTCATTCGAGGGCTCGATTCTAGTGCTGTGAGTTTGAACTTGCTTTTGGAAGGAGATTCTCTTCCCTATATTCGCGGGTTTTGCGTAAGTGTCTCTGCTTACGGGCCTGCCCAAACGTTTTTGGCCCTTCATACAGGAGCTTGATGATCACAAACAATAATAGAATCTTGATCAAATCGTTTTTCAGATTATTCTACTGCTGTGGACATTTACCTTGCTATAATTGATGGTAGTATTACATCATCATCATCATCATCATCATCATCATCATAAATACTTTATTTTTTATTTGTGCTTCCACGGCTTTTTGCAGCTATGCCTTTGCTAACTCAGAATCTGTACTAAATATTGAATATTTCATCACATCAGTTTGTATGCTTACTTGCTGTGAGCGCACTGATGGAGTTCAATTCGATGTTCATTCACTAACAATCGAGATATACTAATTTCAAATAACGAGGTGAGTTTGCGAGAGTGAGATTAAAATTAGGAAAAAATACTTGGAACAGCAATTTACCTTAAACCTTGTTTTTAGAATTCGTCGGATACTGCGATGTGATATATGAAGATCTTTCGCCAGTTGAATGGAACTCTGACGCGGATTTCTGTTTAGGTTTATATACGATAACGAAAAAAAATGCATGCCAGCTAACAGCTAAGACACAAAAGTAAACAAAGCAACAAGAGGACGCCCGATCTAATGTTATGTGCAAAATGTTCATAGCTCTAAATGTTTCGTAGCAGTTCAATTCCCGGACCCTGTGGTAGACAAGAAGCTACAAAAATAAAATATATTGTCACAAAAGCAAACATAATTTGCTTACATTTCTGTCATACAGTTTGCTGCATATTTCTGAATATTATTTTGTATTATACTATTTGATTTTTGATCATATCTGTTCGAAAGTAATGGGTGTATTCGATATAAATGGCACACACATATTAACTCACCAAAATTAGACCAATTATCGGATTTTCTTGAAATTTTCAGGCAATGAAAAACTAATAATAATTTATGATAAGTTACGAAATTTGTTTTATTCAATTGCATCTCCCATCTCGAATGCCCACCCCTTTCTCTTCACTCCACCCATCATATTTTGTACAACCGACTTTCCTTGGGTTTTTGTTGTTTTTACTCAAATTTTCTCCAACTCCTGCTCTGTTTTAATAGTTTAGGGATGTTTGCGAAGTTTCGTCTTCATGATTGCGCAGAATTTTTCAATTGAACGAAGTTTCGGTGAATTAGGTGGGTTCATATCTTTTGGAACTAAACTAACTCCGTTGGCTGAGTTTCACTCCAACATGTTTCGAGCGTATGCTCGAGCAGGATGCTAGATCACGCCAAAACAGAGTTGATCCGTTGGGCTTCCTTATGAATGGCAAAAGACGCTTCTTAAGGCACTCTTCCGTGTAAATCGCTCCGTTGATTGTTCCAGATGTGATAAAGGGAGCGCTTATTCCACCACATCCACAAATTGCCTGCCAGATCAGGAACTTCTTTGCAAGTTTCGATAATTTCTTCATTAGAACACCTCCGGAACATTGAACTTAGACTTGGCATCAAAATATTCATGCCCATGAAGTTGACGGTAGTCGGCCTTGACGTAAGTTTCGTCATCCATCACGATGCTACATGATTTGGTGAGCAAGTTCGTGTAAAGTTTCCGGTCGCGGGTTTTCGCAGTGATGTTTTGCTTTTCATTCCAGCTTTTGCACCTCGTAAACATGTAACCCAGCACGCTTCATGGTTCTCTGCACAAAACCCACTGACACCTTGAACTTTTAGCGACATCTCGAATCGACATATTTCGACTGTACTTGAACTTTTGCAACACTTTCCTGGCCATTTTACTGTCCATTGGGCCACTTTTACAACCACTCCCTTCCTTTCATCCTTCGGGCACTCAGACACTCCTTGAAGGTTCTTATCACACGAGACGCAGTTGTATTTGCGATTCCAAGCTTTTTAGCGATCCATCGGTGGGACGCTTCTGGATTTTGATGGTCAGTGCACTACATTTCACAAACAATTTTTTGTTTCGACGACATTACTGGAACTACTGTTTGAATAACTATGAAACTTGACAGATATAAACAATACACTATGAATAAAATTTGCTCTAGTTTTCAGGTTTTTTACTCATACGGTTCACAAGTTACAGAAGATTTTCGGTGTCCTATTTTTATCGAATACACACTTTGCTGCCAGTGAACTTGATGTAAACTCAAACACAAATTACAGAAACTGAACTGACACGTTCTTATCCTGATTGAGCATTTGATTGAGTGCTCAACTGTCAGAGCATGGCCTGCTTCGCACTCATTCACTCATATTTTTGTGGTTTAGCATCTAGTTTATCTATGATTTTTTTAACTACACAACCTGTAACATTGAGCTTCATTTCATAATGGTAGACATTTAAACAATAAAATAATGAAGTCAGGTAATTTCTCGATATACGGTATATTAGCAAAAATTTGGAAAGAAGCTTTCACCCAAAGCTCATTTTTCAAACAAATACGCTGACATTTCCAGAGAGTGACTTTCTCACCTTCACAAAATTCATTGTGAAAGTTGACGAAAAAAGTCTCTCATGCAAATGTGGGTTGCATGAATTTTATTAATACCATTAGTTTCAAATTGGAAATAAAATAAATTATTTCGGTTTTTGAGAAAAATGCCTTGAAATCTTTAATTTGTTGAGCTAAACATTTCAAGATTATGCTAACTTTCACTTTATTAACTGATTTGCGACGAAAAAGAGAAAATACAAAGACGTAATTTCAGCACCAATTTGACTCAATTTTGAGTTACTCCTAGCAACTGTGTTTACTATTCTTCAGAAAAATAAAACGAATGTGGAAAGCAAACATAATAGAAACAACATATTGTGTTTCATTGAATGTCAGGATAGAAGGTACAATTAAAACTGCACATTACCAGAGCGTTAACCATAAAGATTAATGCTTTATATTACGGTGCACATAAAATCAAACGGCCCCCGAATAGCTAGGAACTTTTGCTTTTACCATTCTGCAAATTTCACCATTCGGTCATTCATTTGTTACCGATTGCAGACCGTCATTCACGAAGTCCTAAAAAGCACCATTCCAACATACTCTCCTTGCCACTGCAGCTTGAAATGTTCTCAGGATTTACCAGATTCACCTAAACGACGTCACGGGCAATGGCATCGCGGGTTATAAAATGCGTCACTTATAGCGACACCAGCGGTTTCATTTTCATAATTTAATGAACCAAAATTACGAGAACTACCTCCGATACCGTGTTCGTCATTTGTTGAGGTTTTGGCAACGGAGAACCCCGTTTTCTTGTAAGGTAATGGCAGGTTCGGAATAAAAGTGTAAATTTTACTGCAGAGAACACTGAAAACCTGGTGTGGCGGGTGTTCGGCTGCTCGACACCAAAGCCAATGCTGCTTCGTAACAAAATATCGCTACAAGGTGAGTAAGGACCTTTTCATGGCAGCAGCAGTTGCTCTGTAATAAAACTGAGAAAAGGCCATTTTCAACCACTGTGAGGTGAAATAAAGTACCTCCTCTAAACAAATTGAAGTGGCTCATTCTGTGTCGGGTAAAAATACAGCTGCCTTTATGAGCGCTTGGTCTGAGCTTTTTTAAGGCGGCTGGGATTGGACAGGGTGTATGGTGAAGTACATAATGTAAAAAAAAAACATATATTGAAGATCCTCTTACGTCAGAGAAAGTATCGGTGTTTGGTACGGCAATATTGCGTATCATTCAGAGAACCTTATCGTGAGATATTTACCTCTTATGTCTAATTCAGTTTTGTCAGGAAGATCCTAAAAATAAATAATATTCAAAATAATAATGAACGAATATCCAAATCAAGCTTACCTTAAAAAAAGGAAACCCCACCACACCGTTAAAAGATGCTGCTAAAAAGGTCCTGGGATAAACAGATTAAGTAAACCTACCACGTAAAAGTTTGCGTTGGGTCACCGCTGCCTGTCAGCTAGCGGTGTTCACAGGGCATCACGTCGCGTGAGGTGTTTGGTTGGTTTGAGCTGGAGATTACAGTTTTCCGGATTATGCATCTTCGGTGGCTTATTTATCCCGTAATTTGATTCATTTTCATCGAATGATGATAATCCTTCCCTGGGAGTCATTTGAACCAGCTGTATCCATCATAGCAGATGGCGTCCAGGGGCTGTCTCTTAACTGCCAATTGACGTCTTCAACGTTAAAAAAGCAATGAGCAACTTTTTTTTATTTAACTGGCATGTATGCCTGATGAAGACACAAAATATTTAATTATAGTGTTCGATTCACTCAGAAGAAATGGAGTTCTGTGCTCATCTTTTCTCTTCACCACAACACTGACGCACACAGGGCTTTCCGATTTTGGGTGTCACTGAATAAATCACATGCTGCGTTTGCCTTGCGAACATACAGGCGTCATTTACTACACTGGCAAATGCGCTTCACCGAACGATACGGATCACGACACAAAAGGAGACGATAAAAGTTTGGCTCAGCGTCCACAACAATTATGCATGAGTCGGGGCCCACTAGTTTCATTTGCTATACAAAAACTGATCCATTCACATTCTGTGTACGTTGCTGATTCTGAATATGATGGTTCACCGGTTGTTACAGCCGGCGAATATAACTCATGAAAAAAAAAACAGATTAGTGCAGGTGATTGGAAATGTGCGCTGTAAAATAACTTTATTTTTTCGCAGCATAGCAGTAAATGTTTTTTTTTAATCAGTTCGTTTATGTTTTAGGCTCAGGCATGTGTAACACTTTGCGGAGCCGATATTCAATATTGTTATTAACAATGTTTTATTATTGATTTAAGTAAAAGTGGGGTTCCGATTACTCGTGGTTAACTCGAGGTTAATGGTTCACATCATCGTTTGGAAGGGGCTAAGTAGGTAACTTATTTAACAGCAGTAAATGGTTAATATGAGACATTAAAAGATTTGTCTTGTTTGGGTTACGTGGATTCTAGGTGGGGCTCAAAAATTCAAATTAATTAACTAGACGTTCAGCTTTCATAGCATTCCTGTCGACGAAGTCCAATGATTCTGGTGCTTCAGTTGGTTGGCGAGCCGAGTCGACACAAGATTGGGATGGACCGCAGTAGTAGTTCAGACTTAATCGACCGACGACGGCAAGACCGTCCGTTTTTGCACCGATAGGGAAATAAAGGCGCACGACCTAAGGGCGATCCTGTTTTTCGTAATTACGGCCCATCTGACGATATTTCGCTACATCGCCTTTTGTATTCATTTCAATTACACTCTTTAATATTTAAATTTAGATTATAAAATAATGTTACATAGAACCGAAAAATTGTTTGCCAGTCGGTCAATCCAGCAACACCTGCATGAAAGGACTCCATCTGGTAGCGTACGGTACCGGGGGATACTTTTGTTGGTTTAGCTTGAATGCATCTTTGAATTCAGTTCTGCTGTACACACTTAGTTTTTTTTACTGAGGTCGGTAAATTTGTAATGAGTTTTCAAACAGCTGTAAAAGTCAGTAAACTTTGAATCATCAGCACTTGAATGCATGGAAGATTACAAAATGTTATATTTTTCTATTAATAGATAATGTTGGAATGAAGCATTCAGTGTACATTTCGGAAGAATTTATGTTTTCTTCAATTTTTAAGAATTATTTTTAAGTTTAATTTTAAGTTATTTTTAAGTTTGAGTTAACTTTTCAGCTGTTTGAAATTATTCCGAACAGATTTTGTGTGTAAGATTTTACGATTCTCACAATTTCCGTGGTCGTCGTAAGAGCATCGCGTGTTCAATGTTTGTGGGATATTGAAATTGAAGTCCTCAATTTGAAATAAAACTTGTTTCAAAGTGCGGAGAAATGCGAGGAATATGCAGAGTACTGTATGTAGAGCGTTGTACTCGAACTATGTTTGGACTTCTTGGTACTAAACAAAGATTTAGAAGTACTAGTAAAATATTCCTAGTACTCAAAAGTAATTCATGAGGAATCATATAATTCAAAAGTATTTCGAGATTATTTGGTATGCATTGCAACAAAAAATTCATTTGGTAATCAGATATGTTAGATACAGAAAAAAAATCTGAATTTTCATTGTGATGTAAATATCAGAGCATGTAAGATTGTATTTCATTCCACACGAAGCAGCAACTTACATGAAATAGTTCTATCAAAGACGCGCTTTTGCATACAATATTATCGACAATGTATGGAATTACCCAGAAGTTTACACGATTCATAATGTTAATTTGTAAGTTTTGTGACGCTTCATTTATATGCATGAAATTGTACAGAAATTCACACAACTTTTTCGAGCTGTGTAGTCAACAAGTTGATTAAAATTATTTTGACCCATTGAACATGTTTTTGGTTTTCCATTATATATGAAATAAAGTGAAAAAAAATTGAGGCATAGTAGAAAGGCGAACTTGCCTGTATAGAACGATATTAGTAGTTACCACAAATCCTCCTTAGGAACGTCTTCACAGAAGTTGTTGGGGCCTTTTTTTATGTCAGGCTGACTATTGTTGTTATAGATTTTTATTTATATATTTTGAGACTTCATCAAAGTAGTCCGTCAGTTGAAACGCGTGAAAGTAAATAAAACAAATAACTAATAAATTCCACTGAATTACTGTTGAAGATTTTCTCATCCAAATTGTAATTCGACTATTGTATTTAATGTACTTAAGTCGATTCAAAATTAATATAGGATTTAACTGAATACGTAATAAAAAAAGCATAAACTTCTACGCTTCTAAAACTATAAGAAATATCATCGAAATGTATCCTTAACTACCAACAAAAGCATAAACTAACAAAATTGCGTTATTCCCTATGATAATAAGACTGTTACGTATTTATGGGCATTGAAGGTACTTAAACTTACATCACAGTATTTGTTAATGACTAAGACACCTGCTGCCTGTAACCAATATGTCTTTATTTTAAAATTATTGTACTATAAGCTGCGGAAATATCACCGATCGAGAATTTTTTCAACCGTCCTGAACTCGCGATTTTTGATTTATTACTAGGACAGAACATACTATCGTTCTGCCGCACTGTGTATCATGATATTATGTATGGAGAAAGCCTGTCTCATATTCCTTACATCTCTCCCTTATTCGCCGCACAATGGCACTAAAAATGGTCAAAATATGCTACAGTAATATGTATGGTAAAATAGATTCAAGCGAGCATGTATAAACATTCATCCAATTAGATCAATCATTTTTTGATCATTGTAGAATAGTCTCTTAATTGAATAGCACATCACACCACAACAACTTTAGGAAATGCTGAAAAAGCTCCCTTCTCCCTTGACACGTATTTTAGTTCTTTTTATTTTGTATTGCTTGCCACACTTTTCATAATCCCCTGTTCGCTAAAAACGTAACTCTTAGTAGAACAAAGGCACGGGCGATTCAAAGCTGTGTATAATCATTGCAGCCGGTGCTCAGCGATCATGATCGATCAGTGTGTACAATGGACAAGTATGGATCATTGCTTCGAGCATTCAGACATTGCAACAACCACCGAATATTCATGTTCTGTTACGGTAACTGAATCTGAACGAATTTGCAATTCTATGTCCACGAACGGGTGGCAGTCTGACACACTCTTGTTCAGTAGGGTAATGAATGATTTCCAAGCCCTGGTTTACATCCAAAAAAAAAAAATACTCCCTTCTGAAGTGTCGTTCTGCTTCTGCCATCTTAACTCGATCGCCGGAAGAATGGAATCACAAATTCCCGAAGGGTTCCATATTTCCATATTCCTGTTAATCAAGGAATGGTTGGTGCTGACCTGCTACACACATTGGAGCATAGATGTCGTGACGATGCAATTGTTCTGGTGCGAACATATAGAATTGTTTCTGCTTGATTGGAGAAAAGTAGGGTATGTGTCCCTTGCCTCAGCCTATTATGCAACGATCGATTACATTTTTTATTATATTTCATAAAGTTTTGAAGCTGTATGCTATATTCAACTTGTTATACACTTGCTAAGACAAGTTTGATAAAACATTTGGTAGTATGTATCACGAAATGTTACACAACTATTTTTATGAAGTCAGAAACTTTCGAGGGATATGGATTTAATGTCGGTCTATAAGCACCAAATTGGGTCTATTCATGGATGCAACTTCGTCTCATTCGATGAATTTTTTACTAAATGCAGTCTTTGTTTGATTTTTTTTTCTAATTTTATGAATTAAGGCATTGCCAGGTGTATTTGTGTTTAGATGAGCGACTTGAATATAAACAACCTCAAACTCATTCATTTCCACTTAAAATTTTACCAATAACAACCTTTTTACTACGTTATTGATACAAAAGGCTATGGTTGGGACAGACAAAAAAAATTTGCTCCCAACATTGGGTCTACTATTTTCTTGTAAATTCATTGTTATTCTAGCTTATGTGAACAGTTAGTTTCTAACGTGTTACGGCCTGTTCATAAACCACGTAGACTTATTTTTGAAAATCTCAGATTTTTCCCCCTCCCCCTTATAGACTTTTCTCCATACATTTTTTTTGAAATTTTTGTATGGAGCGTAGACTTTGGTCAAATGTTTTTTTTTTTTTTTCCCCAGAAAAGTCAACGTGGTTTATGAATAGCCCCCTTACTATTTTCTGTACATCCAGAATGCATTACTTGCTTTATCGATTCAATTAAGCTATGTTTAGATCACTTGAAGATCGTGTAGATCATCTGTTCAGCTTAACCAGTGAAATCATGATGCCCCAAAAAGTTCAAGAAATCGAAAATTAGGGTGAAGTCAACAACTATAAGTTGATCAATATTGTCTCAATTGCTTCGGATTACATCGGTCATCCTAATAGCAACATGATATTGTTGATTATCGCTAAATTAATGACATATTTGGCACATAGGCCGAATGAAGGTGATAGGCTAACATTACATCCCGGTACCCTAGTTAAATAATTAGAATGCCATTTTTATAAGCTCAAAATGGTGGAGCAATGAGCTTAACAAGCTTAGTAATTATAAAGAAGGTTGCGTATTTCACACACAGATAAAAAGAAACATTGAATTCTTTGCGTTATCTAATGCACATAAAGGGAACGGTAGATTTCGCAGAAAATAATGGGATATTTCAATTAAGTTCGAAGCTAGATAACGCCCGAATCTAGCCTGTTGTAAAAAGGGATGAAAATATTGCCAGTATGACGTTAGAAAGATTCACAAACAATTTCATTGCTATCCCCTCCTTTGGCTTGAAATTAAACGAGGGGAAATTTTACGCGCTTGTTAAAATTAATTATTTTTTTCTGTGTAATGAAGGCTGACTAAAAGTACATTGGTACGCACAAAAAGACCTTTTATTCGTAAATCAATAGACAAAATCGACTTGTTGGCAGCATACCACTCAATGAACCACCTTTGGAGTAGTGACAGCTGGCCAAATCGGACCAAAAGATGACTTTGCCCCTACGCTGTAAAGCTAGTCAAGAGAAAATAATAATGAATGTTAACAGGCGCGTAAGATTTCCCCTCGTTTGATTCTAAGCCAAAGGAGGCGTAATCTTCGAAATTGTTTGGTAATCTTTTATGTACCGAACAACAATGTTCGCAATCTTTCATACAACAGGCTAGATTCAGGCGTTATCTGGCTTAACTTTAGATGAAATATCCCATTATTTTCTGCCAAATGTAGCATTCCCTTTATGTGCATTAGATAACGCAGAAAATTAAGTGTTTCTTTTTATCTGTGTGCAGATGAACGGCAATACACGATTTTTCCATGTAAATTTGGGATGTCGCTCGCCGAGAATGAGACGAATGCTTCCGTTTTGAGGTCACAACTACAAATCGCTTGCCAAATCATCGCCTTCTTCGGGAACTTGTCAGCAAACACGAACTTGAATCTTTCTGGCACATGTGGGCACATGTCCAGTCGCGATGTAAAAGTTTTGACCGGGATGCTGCTTAAAATCGAGTTTAATGTATGTTTCGTTATCGATCAAAGTGCAGCCATTGTGTTTCGCCAAAACACGGTCGTACAAGAGACTTGCACGCTTTTTGGCCACGGAATTCTGCTTCATGTGCCAGTTCAGATGTTTAATGGATTTGTACGACTTGTATGTTCCGCACCGTTTGAAATTTGGCGTTGTACCTTTGGGCACATCTCGGATCAAAGACCGGGGTTGGCTTTAACGCACCTCAACACCTTGTTGCGCAGCTGACGATTTTGAGCACTCGACAAACTGTTATTTTCGGCATCTTCAACACTTTAGCCAGCTTGGAACCGGACTACTCCGGATTTTCCAGGTGTTTGTGCACAATAATTTTTCTTCTTTCGAGTTCCATTTGACATTTTTTTCTGAACGCGATCGACTACTTTGATCAAACTTGTACCAGTTTTCTCTATAGAACTGTAAACAAACCACTGTCAAAGATTTTCGATTCCCAACATTAGAGGCGTGCTAGCGGCGAGCGAGGGCGTACGAATTTTCTTTTAGTAAGCCTTTATGATCGTACCTTAGGCTTTATACCGTCCAGCAAGTTCTGCACAGTGGTTTTTATGCAGTTCCTAGACGCTGTTGATCAGTTTTTCTTGAAGTCTGCAATATTGTGCGTCACTTCACCTGTCTTTTTGAGGTTCCACTTGAAAATTGCCCAGTAGCGTTCGATCGGTAGCAGTTGAAGACAGTTTGGTGGGTCGATGTTTTATTAAGAAAAAATCCACATTGTAATAAAAAGAACCTTGCAAGTTGATCTGGCATAATGGGCAGAGGCCAGATCCGGCCAGAAGAGAAGAGTGTTTTTCAGCCCTCGATATAGTAGAAACAAGAACTTTTCAATATATTTGATTTCTTTCGGTAAATTTCAGCATTTACTGTTCCTTTTGTGAACAAAAATGAAGATCGCAAACCACATGTGCAAATCGCTTGCCAATCAATCACTTTCTTACCGAATTTTTCCGTCGCAACAATCGTATCTGTAATCGTGACACTCTCACCAACCGATTTTTTTTTAGAATTGGGTTCCCGGCAGTGTTCTAAAATCCTCATATACGTACGTTTCATCGCTCATCAAAACACACTGAGAGTAATTGTCGAAAATACTGTTGTACAGCTTTCGGGCCCTAATTTTGGCACGACACCAAGGATGCCAGATATACAGACATGTCTGTATTTATACAGACATTTCACCATGCATACAGACATTATGCAGATTACAGACATTATACAGACATTTGGAAAATGTTACAGACATATACAGACATTCATTTTGGCGAATTTCTAGATTAAAAAAAAAACATGGCGATAGGGGAAGTCTTATACGTCCTGGTAATCAAATCATTGACAGTCTGAAGTTGGACCATTTTGTTGGCGAAAAAAAAACCAGTGAAGGACGTAGAAGTATAAGTATGTGCCTGGTTGTTTCATAAGGTTGTTTTCACTGATTTGACCCTTGTCTAGGAACTGAAACGAACTAAAAATACGGCCATGATAACGAATTTCCCTGGCGAATCGCATCACCAAGAATTGGTGGCAATGATGCGGTCCAAACCATTTAGTCTTATAATCGTTGAGTCTTAGTAGTGAGGATTTTCTATTGGAATAGCAAGGAACTGTCAATTCGAGATTCTTTTTATCACGTACTCGAGCTTGCTGAAGCGGATGCTACTACCAACAATCAATGTGCAACTAGCAATTTGAAATTGGTTCACTGTTGTAGAACCCCTAGTACATCTTGCATTCTGCACCTTGCCATGCACTCTTGCGCTTTTCAGTACCTTTTGATACAAGTATCTTTGTTTTTGTTTTGATTCGCTATGTTATTTTGACAGAATATTTGCGAGTGTATTGGTGTGAGTTACGGTCTTAGGGGCGAATTATTAAGCTTGCAACTGAGCGTAGGACCGGTGTGCTAGTACATCCTGAGCCAAAAAAAAATTGTTTTCTTCCTGACTATCCACCCGCTGCTACTACGGTATAGAGTGCCATTGTTAATAAGTTTAATGAAGACTTTGATTTTGTACAAAAAGAAGTTAATAGGGTTCGGTGTAGATGGAGCGAGTGTTATGCACGGTGGAAGCATTCTGTTAGTGTACTATTTAAAAACGACTGTCCGAATTTATTCATACTGAAATGCCTTTGCCATTCATTTGCATTTTGTGCATCATATTCATGTAAAAATATTCATTCTTTAGCAAAAGTCCTTTAAAAAGAGCAAAGTTCAACGAATATAGCTGAAATCTTTACACATATGTTACATCATACAATTATTTCAATTTACTATCAATAAAACCAATGCTCACAATCGCACTGCCACATAAACCATAAAAGGCATTTTGTAGGCCAGAGAGTACGATAGATCGCACAAAAAGCAAAACGGAGTGGTTGAAATTTCATCTAATTTGAAATTTCTGTTGACAAGCGATATGTTCAGCAACATTTAAGTAGCTCAAGCCTTTGGAATTAATTAATTTGTAGTAGTGAAGTGAAAGTGTTTCCTTAAATTTATGAATGATGATAATAAGCGAGTTGCCTAGAATTTTTCAAAACATCAAATGTAAAAGATCAAATTATTTTGATTTGTTCATATTTAGTGATTGAAAAATGACAATGATTTAATCATATGTATGAAAGTGAAAGGAAAGTTGACATTTATAAATAAAACTTGAAATTGCAATCTCTTTTGCGTTAGATTTTTGTTAATGCGATGTTTACAAAACATTATCTCACCTCTACTCGTTTGTCAGCATCGATAAATAGCGATTTTCAATTTTTTTTCCATTGAAGCACCTTAAAACCAAAACGAAAACCCTGATACAGACAAATACAGACATTTTAATGAGATTGATACAGACTTTTGAAAAAAGTATCTGGCATCCCTGGATAAGGTGTTTTCGGGTCATATTGACCCGGATTTCAAACTCACATTGTGGAAAGTTTATATGACCCAATTTTAAAGTCTTTGCAATCAAAATACTTGTTGGAGTCTCAATTTTTAGTTTCTTGTGAGTATTGCTCATTTCTGACCTGATTGGACTACAAAGTCAATTTGTGTCAGAAGAGGCTTTGTTTTGCCACGATCCATGAGGCTGCTACATATACAAATTTGCATCGGAATACACTCGCGATTCTTCATGAGTACCCGGCTGGTAGCCTTAAATTGAACCAATGACCATATTGGCCATTGTGTGACAACCCGGATGCACCGGAAGAAACTTTGAAGAGGGGACAAATTTGAAACATGTCTTTCGATGGCCTCGATTTTTCATGAGTAGTTCATATCTAGCCTTGAAATGGACCAATGACGATATTTGCCGTTCCGGGACAGTCTTGATGGCCTGAAATAACTCTTTCAAAGGGGCTAAATACGGATTTCAGCCTAGACATGCCTACTACCTGCTCAAACTTCACATTTTTTCATGAATAGTTTAACTTCTCGCCTTGTAATGGACCAACGGCCATATTGGTCATTCCGGGACAATCCAGATGCTCCTGGGGAATTCTTTAGGAGGGGACAGATACGGATTTTCGGCGAAACATGCTTACCGACTTGTCAAACTTCAAATTTTCATTTTGTTCTTGTACGGTTGAGGAATAGCACCTAGAGCTAACTACCGTTATATGTGATTGCTTTCCTATTGTTGTTTCTAAATGACATTGAAATATTCTTAAACGTCCCTACGTAATTATAAATATTAAGACTGATAAACAAAGAATTTTGGGTAAACGGAATCTGTTTCAGCTGGAAGTTCACAAACTCGACCACCGACCTGGTTCCAAAAACAACTGAAATCTGAAAAAAATCGGTTAACAAAAATGTAATGGAGTTCGTGAGCAATCAAAATCAGCAAAACGGATCCGATTGACATTGTTTTCTTGGTGAATCATTTACACGCATTGGCGAGCAGTGGCGCAGCGTGGACAGGCAGGGGGGGGGGGGGGGATCCGCCCAAAATGTCACCAGTGGGAGGTGAGTGGCTTATGTTTGGCATCCAAAAGAAAAATGTTACAAACCAGGGTGTTTTTTTTTGAGAACATTTGCCATTCCACCAAACTGAAGGCTTTGTTTGAATATCTGTTTTGAGAGATTTTTTTAGCAGAAATAACTGAAAACAAAACCGTTTAATTTTTTCAACTTTATTTGGCTAGGTGCTGGAATTCCGTGGTTCAGAATAGAAAATGTCTTATGGATATAAATACCTAAAGGTATAATTAGTTGGATGATTGCCTCTAACCCCATTACTTTAAGAGTAATAATTAAATTGATAATTTAACGCTGCATATTAGGCTGAGTTATTGGACACCTACCCTTTTTAAAATAAACGCTAAAGAAATGGTGAATCGAAATTCGGCTGTCACAAAAATAATTTTGAGTTGTGTATCATTTTATTTTAATTTTAATATAAGTCAACGGATAAAATGTTTATCCCAATGACAATGAACTATGTCTTAATAAAAGGACAGCTACAATTTAAATCAACACAAACAGCTTTTAAAATTGCCCTTATTTAGTCCACGGTAAGAGTTAAATTTAAATACGTGGTAGACACTATTAAAAACGCGGCACATGTTTAACACGGGTTCATGTACACCGAAGTTAGTCCTCGATCGCCAGTTGTTGAAGAAAGCATGTTGCGACGACGAGTATTGATATCAAGAAGACTAAGTAGCTTGGAGCAATTGATGTGCCCCTGCAAGAGGTCGCCGATGAAACACGCCTTAGCAACGTTACGCGTTGCTTCCAGTAGCTCCAAGTTGATAAGCTTGCAGCGACTTCCGTAGCTTGGTAAGTTTCGTGGGTCGCGCCAACGAAGATGCCGCAAAGCAAAACGAATAAATCTTCGCTGAATGGCTTCTATCCTCAGGTTGGCGTTTTTGTAGAATCGAGACCAGACGACGGCGGAATATTCCAGTATTGGGCGAACCAAGGAACAATATAATGCCTTGAAGCAGTACACGTCCTTGAAGCTTTTAGCAAAACGAAATATAAATCCTAGCTGCGAAGAGGCCTTGGAAACAATGTAAGCAATGTGATCCTTGAACGTCAATTTGGAGTCAAGCATGACTCCCAGATCCTTAACTGTCGTTTCACGCTTCAATTTCGCCCCTTTTATGGTGTAGTCGTAGGAAAACATCACCCGTTTTCGCCCGAATGATATGACCGAGCACTTGGACACATTTAGTGCCATCCTGTTGAGCCTGCACCAATCGTCGAATGCTTCTGACTCATGTTGCAGAAAGTGAGCGTCATGACGGCCATTTATTATGTAGTAAAGCTTCAGGTCGTCCGCATATGAGAGCTTGAAGCATTTGAGGATTATGTTCACGTCGTTCATATACAGCAGAAAAAGGAATGGCCCCAAGTGGCTGCCTTCAGGAACTCCAGGGGTAACGGGGAAAGGTGATGAAACATAGTCGCCAATCTTTACAGACGTAGACCTGCCTGTCAGGTAGGAACGAATCCAAACAAGAAGATTATCGTGGATGCCCATTGTGTCGTATTTCGCAATGACAATCTCATGGTTCACTTTATCAAAAGCAGCGGAGAGGTCGGTGTATATGGCGTCTACTTGATGGCCAAGTTCAATCTTACGAATAATAAACGAAGTCAAGGCAGTTAGATTAGTCGTTGCGGATCGTTTTGGCATAAATCCGTGTTGATCCTGCGAAATCATATGCGAGCAGTCCTGAACCAGCTTTTCCAGAACAATTAGTTCGAAGAGTTTAGAGATGGCACTCAACGCAGCAATTCCGCGGTAATTAGCGACAGTGAATAGGGAAAACGAAAGATTCCTTCCAACAGTCAGGGAAAACGCCTGAAGACAATGACAAATTGAAAATTTTGGCTAAAGGCATCGCAAGAGTATTAAGGCAGCGTTTCAGGATCAGTGAGGGAATGCCATCAGGACCTGTTCCAGTAGACGATTTAAGCTGCTTTCCGGCTGAAACCACTGTGGCACTGTCGACGGAAAATGAAGTTCCGAATAGAGACATACGAGGAACGTTACTCGTGGCAGCTGCAATATCCCGTTCATTGAGAATTTCGTTGGAAAAAACACTGCTGAATTGCGTGCGAAATAAATCGGCGATATCTTCGATTGAGTTGGCATCTGAAGCGCCATCCGTCATATTAGAAGGCAATCCCGTTTCTTTCCGTTGCTCGTTTACCTGGCGCCAGAAACTCTTAGGATTCGCTTTGAGACGACCCTGCAGCTGATTCTGATGGGCATTATACAAGCAGTTGTTAAGACATTTGTAGTTGTTATTGGCAAGCTCGTAGTTAGCCTTTGTACAATCTGTATGATATTTGCTATGTTTCCGCAGGGCAGCCCTTTTCAGTCGTTTCAAGTGTTTGAGTTCGGAATTTGACCAAGCAGGTTTCGCAGGCGTACGGTTGATTTTTTCGGCACGAACTGGTCGATAGCGTAAAGCAAAACGCCACACATAGTTGAGGCAGCGAAGTTTACATCCCCGTTACCGAGCGTCTCATTCCAGTCCATTCTAGCAAGGAAGATTTCCATTCCCTCGAAGTCAGCTTTGTTGAAGTCGTAGTAGACGTTTTCGGCGTAGTCTTTGAAGCTTTGCACAGGGTTGATCTCCAGCTTAACGAGAAGAGGTGGGTGATGCCTGCAATTTTTGACGAGCGGTTCAGGCGCTTGGAGAATGGAAAAACTCCGTCCCAGTTCTTCACAAATAAAGCAAAGATCAAGTAAACGGTTGTTTGCATTTAAAATGCCATTCACTTGTCGGAGTCTTGCAGTGGAGTACGCGTCTAGCAAGGTAATCGATGCTGGTCTGAACGACGAACGCGAATTGTCGGGAAAGCTGAACCCGTTAGTATCGCTTATCCACGATATGGTGCTGAGATTGAAATCACCCAAAATGACGATGCTGTCATGAGCTCCCATTTGAGAGATGATCCAAACCAGAGAAATCACGTGTTTGTCGATTAGGCTGCTGTCGTTAACGCGATCGGGAGGAACATAGATCACGCAAATAAAAAGGGTACCACGTTGTGTGTATATTGCGACCCACAGATGCTCAACGGTCGAATTTTCAGGAGGTCTCAGTAGACGAGATTTAAAGCTGGAGTGAACGGCCAACAAAATCCCTCCACCGTAGTTCTTGTTGCTGTTCAGAGTCGATCGAGTCGATCTAACCGATAGGTGGAATAGGTATCGTTGAACAGTTGCTTCGTCAAAGTGTTGTTGTTAAGCCAGGTTTCTGTGAAGGCATAAACATGCTTGTTGAACGTTCTTGGTTGACATCACGGCTGGTTCGAGCTAGATGCAGCAGAACCGTTTTTTTTTAATGTAATCGAACGCACGGACAGTAGCACCTTCTGGCCAGTTCGAGCGATCACCGACCACCTTGGATAAAGCCATGATGACTTTGAAGGAGATGAACGAAAGGTCTTCCAAGCTTTTACCACGAGGAACTAGTTTAAAGACCTTCACCGGCGAAGAAGCAGTGCTGTTTAACATCATCTTCTTTCTGATCTGGGGTGAACGGAGACACATAGAAAGCTACAGCATCGTCAGTAGTCAGGCCAAATTTAGCGACGCTCTACGATCTAGTGCTAACCCTTAAGCTGCTACTGCTAGGATTGTTTTCGTTTGCGTTATCAGATGGGGTGGTAATATCGCTGCTGGGTTGAGAAACAATTGCAGCATACAGTTTGTTACTATCGGTTCCGTCCTGATTGACTGGTAGAAGATCGCTGATACGTGAAAAAATCGGTGGTTTGATGAACGCAGCTGGTGTAGAAACGGTAGCTTGGGCAGTAGTACTGGAATGCTGATTTTGTACTATTTGAACACGCCGATTTCCTACAACAAGCCTGTCGGGTTGGTGTGCCAGTGTACTATTGACTTCATCCAGTACTTCAAAGAAGGATGTCTCATCACAGGATCTCGAACGATTGATAGGATCGGTAGTGTCGTCAAAGTGTGTGTGTGTGTGCGTGTGTGTGTGTGTGTGTGTGTGTGTGTGTGTGTGTGTGTGTTTTTTTTTTTTTTTTTTATAAGGTTGAAAAAAGCTTCAAAAGCCTGGCCTGTAGTGTTATTGGCACTGTGTGGGACTCACTCAAGCGGTAATGGGACTCGCTTCCGTCGTGCCTAACCACTAAAAAACATTCCTTATTTCTCTTTGCCTTCTCCCCCCGGGACCACGATGAAGCGACTACTTCAGGGGGCGGCTGTGCTCATGCACTTCTCTGTTGTATTGACTCTTGCCGACGTTATTTTGTGCTGCTTTATGTGCCCATCGAGACGTGTACCGATATGGAGTAGCCGGCCGTCATAACGTGCCCTCCTTCACAGTCACCCTCGTGGGACACCGACGCTGCTTGACCGCTGATGTTCCCTCCATTCGCGCTGCAACTCAGTCATAATTTGCGTCACTACGCTATTAACGGCATTCCAGGTGCTCTCCTCACGACACATTTCCTCGATGATGTTCTCCGTATTAAGCACCCGCATCTCTCTTCGAACTTCCTCAAACCTTGGGCAATCGTGCTCCGCTGTTTCTTGTGCGTTTCCACACACTAGACAGACGGGTGACGTTGCGTGTCCGAACCGATGCAGATACTTTCTGAAGCATCCGTGACCAGACAGGAACTGCGTCAAGTGAAAGTTAATTTCGCCATGTTTTCTGTTTGTCCAAGACGACAGAACTGGTATAAGCCGGTGTGTCCACCTACCGTTTCTCGCCGTGTTCCACTCCTGCTGCCATTTCTCTATCGATGTCGCACGCACGATCTTTCGAACCCCTTTGGTTTCCTTCCTCATGTAGCACTCACTGTCCTCGACCAGGATAATGTCGATAGGAATCATTCCGGCGATAACACATACTGCTTCCAAAGAGATGGTCCTGTATGCGCTCGCAACTCGCATGGCCATGAGACGATACGCTCTGTTTAACTTAACACGATTCTTCTTGCTTTCCAACGCTGAAATCCAGGCTGGCCCACCGTACCTCAGTATTGAAGAGGAAACGCTAGCTAGTAGACGTCGCTTACTACTGGTAGGTCCGTTGCTATTCGGCATGATTCTGGCTATCGCGTTAATAGCCTTTGCCGCTTTTTCGCAGGCATAATCGACGTGGCTGTTGAAGTTCAGTCGGTCGTCGATCATCACTCCCAAGTACTTCAGTGCTCGCTTCGAGGCTATGGCATGCCCTCCCACGACGATTTCCGCCCGTTGCACCGCTTTGCAATTGCTGACCACTAGCAGCTCCGTTTTATGGTGTGCTATCTGCAATTTAGCTTCGCGCATCCAGTTCTCGACCGTGTCAATCGCTTCGGTCGCCAACATCTCTACTTCCTCTATCGTCTCGCCTGAAACTGTCAGAACAATATCGTCTGCAAAACCAACGATCTTGACTCCCGTTGGCAACTTCAGTGTTAACACCCCATTATACATTGCGTTCCAAAGCGTCGGTCCCAGGATCGACCTTTGTGGCACTCCCGCCGTGATCCTAATCGACTTCTGGCCCATTTCTGTATCGTACAGCAAAACCCGGTTCTGGAAGTAGCTACTCAAAATCTTGCACAGATAGTCAGGAACCCTGATTCTGTGTAGCGCTTCGGCGATGGCTTCCCAGCTAGCGCTGTTAAAGGCATTCTTGACGTCTATCGTTATCACCGCACAATATCGATAACCTCTCCTCTGCTGCTTGAGTGCTTTATAAGCACTGTCGACGACAATCCGAATTGCATCCACCGTTGACCTTCCTTTCCGGAACCCGAATTGGTTTGATGACAAGCCATGCTCGCTCTCAGTGCACTTTATCAACCTGTTTAGGATTATCTTTTCCAAAAGCTTGCCAAGTATATCCAACAAGCATATGGGTCGATACGATGCTGGATCCCCTGGCGTCTTTCCTGGCTTTGGCAGTAGCACCAGCTTCTGAATCTTCCACCTGTCTGGAAATCTCCCCTCTTCTAGACAATTCTGCAACACATTCCTAAACGTGTTGGGATACCTCTGTAGCGCCGCTTTTAAAGCCACGTTGGGAATTCCATCCGGACCCGGAGCTTTGTTCACCTTCAGCCCTTTTGCCACTGACAAGAGCTCATCGTTGAAGACTCGTGTACCACCAGTTGCTGCTGCAACTTCATTGCCGTACGGTGTCGGTGGCCATGCCGTAGGTTCGTGCTGCGGGAAGAGACCATCCACGATCGTCTTCAGCTTATCCGGGCATCTTTCAACCGGTGTCGCTTGACCCTTAAACTTTGCCAACACTATTCGGTAAGCGTTGCCCCAGGGATTTGCATCGACATCTCGGCACAGTTCTACGAAACACGTGGACTTGCTTCTCCGTATTTCTCGTTTTAATGCGGTTCTGGCCGCCCGGAATGCTACCCTACGCGCTTCTCTAACCGCTTCCGTTTTTGCTCACTGAACTCGCCTTCTGGCTTTGAGACAACTAGCACGAAGGTTACTGAGTGCCTCGTTCCACCAGTATACTGGGCGCCGTTCATTTCTTGGCTTCAACTTCCTCGGCATGGTGGTATCACATGCCGCAGTCAACCATGTTGTCAGCTCTTCCGCGTCCGAGGGGGCACTTCCTACACGCACTGCTTCTGTAAAGAGGTCGCTATCGAACTCCTTTGCCTTCCAGTTTCGTCCGCTCGTATTCATCCGTCGTACTGATACTGAGTTTCCTTTGCCGATTGTGTACCTGATCGCCTGATGATCGCTATTTGTGTACTCCTCGCTTACTCTCCAATTCATGTTTCTCATCAGCGATGGACTGCAAAAAGTAACGTCGATAATGGACTCACGACCATCTCTGCGAAAAGTGCTGACGGTACCTTCATTGACCAGCTGAACCTCTAACTTTACCAGCGCTTCCAGAAGGTTGAACCCACGGGCGTTGGTACATCTGCTGCCCCACTCTTCTGCCCAAGCATTAAAGTCTCCTGCGATGATGACAGGTTTCCGCCCGATCAGATGTACGGTGAGTTCATCCAACATCTGGTACATCTCGATACGGCTCTGCAATGATTGCAACGTCGCACGTGGTTTCCGTTGTTGACTGCGACAACAGTTGCTGCGCGATGTCACAATGATTCAGATTTATCTGGATTATCTCGATCATTGTTGGCTCGCCCTCATTTTCTGATACACCGGGCATTTGTAGCTTCCCGTGATGTGGTCGTTGTCGTCCTCATTTGTACAGAGCATGCACTTAGGTCGCTTCTTGCAGTCACTAGCGATATGACCCTTCTCTCCGCACCTTCGGCACCGATCCGATCTATCAGGACCCTCGCAGTTTCTTGACAGGTGGCCAAATTCCATGCACTTATAGCACCGTTCCATCTCTTTTGTGACTCGAGGGGTGACTTTTAGCGGACATACTGACCACCCAACTTTTACTTTACCTACCGCCAACAGTTTGTTGGCAGAGGCTGTAGCCAAACGGATCACCGCCGTCTGCATGCCACCGTATTTCTTTCTCAACCGGATTGTCATCGGCTCATCTCCTAGTTCACCCTGCACCTGTAGCGCACTTCTTACTTCATCTACTGTCGTTACCTCATCTAGATCGCGGCACTCAACCACCGTCTCCTGTGATAAGGCCCTAACGTTTGCACCGTCACCAAGAGACTTTTCGACGAGTGGCTTGAACGTTGCGCTTTTGACCGAAGGATCTTTCTTTAGCTCGAATAGCATGTCCCCCTTCTGGGTGCGCCTGGTTTTTATCACGTTTGCTCCTAGCTCCCTTAGCTCCGGATCGTCTTTAACTCTTCTGAGGATTTCAGCATGTGTTGTTGCCCCCTTCACCTCTACAACTAAGGCATCTCCTTTCCATTTTTGCCGGTCCACTTTTTTCTTCTCTCCCTTATATCCCGCATAAACAATAACCATAAGAAGTGCCTAACCACCAATTCGGGGTATCATCCCAACTGTAAGTGGTATGGTCATACGATCTATAATGTCGTTCTTGTATGGTACATGTTTATTAGGGTAGCCTCTTCCATCTCCTGCTCTTCTTTCTTCTTCTCTGCCTTCTTCTTTTCTTCCTTTTTCTTCTTTTCTTCCTTCGTCTCATTTTCTTCCATTATCACCACTTCGCCGATGTCTTCTTTTTGTTTCTTGGACGCTTCTTCCTCACCTGGTGTTTTGCGATCTCTTTTACTGCCCGGACGATAGTTTACTGACATTTCCTTCACTTCTTTTTCAGCCTTTTCCGCCCTATCTCTCCAAACTTGCTGCTCACGTTCGACCGCTAACATTGTAGACTTAATACCCGTCACTAGCGCCCGGATCTTGTGATGGACGTTATTTTTACCTGTGATGAAATTATAGAGCTCATCAACCTTCATTCTAACTTCCATCACCATGGTTCTGCCAAGCTGGAGAACCTGCTGCTCGGCCTGAGTTTTGCCACTACTGACTTTCGGTGTAAACAGCAGACTCAACCCAGGCCCACCCGACTCTTCTTGAATTTCTTGCGCCCCTCCTATCTTGCTTCTACTAGCTACGGCCACATTATTCGACACTGGTGACCTTGACAACATTCCACTTTTTGCAAACGGATTTGCTTTTTCATGCGCGGTCTCTATCCCACCACCTTCATCGCACGTATTTGAGGGTGGAGGATCATCCTCCTCCATCATTTTGCAAGACGACCGAAATCTTCACGGCCTGATTCGAAGATACGATCACTTGACAACACGCGACGAAAACCCGGCCAACTGAGAACGACGGGACACCACACAATCGCCGTACTGATTTCCGCTGGCGTGCGAACACGACTTCTAAGCTCGATCGAACCACCATATATTGTTTTTTTGAACTTTTGTTCATGCGCCGTGAATTGTAAAAAAAAAAAAAAAATGCACCAGCCAAATTTTGGACCAGCTTATTTCTTCTACACACTAGACCACCTCAAAGGATGCTATTATTTTTATTCGCATATGTGTGTGTGTGTGTGTGTGTGTGTGTGTGTGTGTGTGTGTGTGTGTGTGTGTGTGTGTGTGTGTGTGTGTGTGTGTGTGTGTGTGTGTGTGTGTGTGTGTGTGTGTGTGTGTGTGTGTGTGTGTGTGTGTGTGTGTGTGTGAGAGAGAGAAATAATGTCACATCGGTTTTTCAGCCATTTGTGAACCGATTTCAGTTCTGTTGACGGCAACTGAAAGCTACAACATTCCTTTACAACGCTATTGTTTTTTTTTTTTTCATTCGGACATTTCGTTACGAAGATATGAACTATACAGTACTTTACGACCTATTATAATAGTAATCAAACAGTTTAGTCTCAGATTACATACTGAGCTATTTGTGTACCGATTTTAGCTTTGTTGGTGCAAAATCAAAGCTATAAATTTTTCAATTACCTGGTCAAAATTTCATTATGATTGGATAACTCCTCAAGGAGATATGACCAAAACAATACCTGGGAGCACATAATTGTAAGATGAAAATATACTCGTTGCAGTTCAAAACCGAACAAGACCACTCACCCCTATCGATGCCGCTTGTATTCTATTGTTCCGCATCTGGTGCGTTGTATAGCACATACAGCGGACTAGCCACACTATGCGACTCTATAGAATTAGAGCAGGATCGATTGGCTCGAGTGGTCCGGTTTTGAACTGCAACAAGTAACTTCGAAAATTACACAAAGTCTCCATTTACTATAACTATACAATTTTCAACGAACATTAAGCATCTTGAATCCACATCGATAATCAAAATTGACGGATTGTCTTATAGTTCATTCTATGGACTGATTATATGGAATTTCTAATATTTATGTAAATTCCCCTTTTATATAACTAACATAAACAGGTCGTTAAAGGCTATTAATGGCAATATTTTAATTACATCGATGAACAATACGTTCATGAGTTCGTAATTCTGGTGAAGTGCAAGAAGGGTTCAGTCTCACCATAGGTGGATTAATTCGGGTTTTTATTTGATCTTTGAAATTTTCAGGTAGATGAAGAGTACATAGTACAACGTCTAAAAAAATACTACAAAAAAAATCCTCTCAAAACTGAAACCTAGTAGATGAGACGAAGTTGCATCCAGGAAAATGCCCAATAAAGCGCTTATAGACCGACATTACATCCATATTCCTCGATAGTTTTCGTCTTGATGGAGTTAGTTGTTTAACTTTTTGTAGTTCAAAACAACAAGCATCTTATTAGGCTTATCTAAGCAAGCAATTAACTAGTTGAATATCTTTTGCAGCTCAATTACTTTATGAGTCAAAATTAATAATGTAATCGACTTTTACATATTAGGCTAAGGTGTGGGCCACATACCCTAAGTAATGTAATTCAACGTCATTGTTGTCAAACTAATGTTACAAAATAAATTAACACCTACATCCGAAAAATATAACAAAAAACCACAAATAGTTCAGCAAAACAAGCAAAAGTAATTTATAAAACGAACTTTGACGCTAAAGACGTCAAGCTTCTAAAAGAATGAAACCACAGCTTTAATTTTGTAGATGACTTATCATTTTTTAATACTTCATTATGTTTTGCCATAATGAAGGTGCAGAAAGCATACAATATTTCACAAAAATTTAAAAGCAGATATTTTTTTTTTTTCAAAATTAAATTAAAATAGGCGCTAATTTGATTTTGAATGAAAAAGCAGCTTTTAAATTGTGATGATGACAATTTTCTTCAAAAATTATAAAAGCTTAAATTAAATTTCAAAATTAAATATCCACTTATGCCCTTTGTGTATTACACCATTCATCCAGGTTGGAATGGGGTTGCTTGGCTTTACACGTACGTTCAAAGATTGAATATGCGTGAAATAAGATTAGAGCTGCTCAATCTGTAAAACGGTTGTATAAATTTCCTTCAGCGAATGTCACCCCTCCCAGTTGGACGAAAGTTGAACTGTAATTGTTCACGGAGAAAGTATCTACCCCAGTGTTGCGAAATTGATGACAAGGTGAAATTTAATTTTCCCTTCATTGTTTGTGACGGCTTGTGAAGTTGGGATTCCCCAGAGGGCTGGGTTGACTGGTCTAAAACCCACAGCTTCCCATGAAAATATCCAGGCATCTTCGAAAGTTCTGTAACCGAGGAATAGTTAGGCTGTCAGTTTCGTGAATTTGAAGCAGGAATTTAGCCTCTGGTCATTTAAAGTTATAAAAGAAAAAAAATGTCCTCTCTTTCAAGGCACTCATGAAAGGGGTACATCCGTCATATATGCATACAATTTAATTATTGGTTGTGAATTGAAAACATATCCCTTGCTTTTAGTTCTGATATTCCCATTTCGGAGAATGAGTTCATCATATATATCACCGATCAATTAAACATAAATTAAATTTTGATTTCAGAAACAATCGATATTAATTTCGGTAGAAAAGTCAGATTATACAGTGAAAAATAAAATCGTTGGAGTATACCGTACCGCATATATAGCAGCTTCATTATACACCAATATTTCAATTAACCGTGATCTCTCATTATCGATACAACTCGCAATAGGTAGTGCGTAAAAATCATGTCAACATTCAAATAATATAGAACTAAGCAGTGTATTTTCATGATATTTCTGACAGCAATGGCACCAATAATGAAATTTTCTCCCGTGAATAATTGGCCGTTATATCTATAGTGAAACGTAGCGATTTCAACTTTCGAAAGGACTGTACTGGTGTGGGTTTTATGCTGGGATCCAGAACTCTGTACACCAGCAGGGAGCAGTAGAGTACCCTAGGTAGCACTGAGCAAAAGAACGGAATAAACTGTGCAACATATATTTATGTAGGTAGCTATAGACATTCTGCGCAGCACCTCAACGGTTTGATTTATGGCAGAGCAAACGGGCGTTTGTGAAAAATCGTTTGCTACGCGCTGGCACTTTTGCAGTTATTAGGTACCCTTTCCGTGAAAATTCAGCTTGTTTCAGGTTGCACTGGTTTGATGAAGCTGCTATTAAGAGCTACGTCACGTAACCTAAATATTTTTTTCTTCGTTATCACTGATCGTTGCCGTTGCCCCTACTCATCGGTTTTTAAAATGTTTCTCTCTGCTTGGACAGTCATCTTTAAGCAGAGACTGTTCAACATATTTGTTACCCTCGACAGTTTGATAGTTGGATTGTTTGTCCTATAAATTTTAGATTGTTCGTGAATCGAAAGAAAGCCATCTGGCAACATACATGTCAACGTGAGTCTTTCAACTATTTAAAAAATTATTTATAAGCCAAAAAATCATATCTTTGAATAATTTTGAAAAGATAATTACTGCTCAAACAATCTGGAATACAGTGTCTTGCAAGGGTCATCATCTCTTGGTGAAATACTTGTCGTCGAGCAAAATACTGAATGCTTTTCTTAAAGTTCACTGTTTCAAAGCAGTTTAAACTTTCGAATCCTGGTAATTTCGTTACAATCTGAACAGCAGCCTAACTTAACGGTTGATCTATAAACTTCCCTACTGGCTCCGAATTGATTAAAACATTGTGCGTGTATTTGGCTTAGAAGATTGACTTTTTTTTTACGTAGGACCACGTCTGTGTTTTCAATACTGGGGTACACGTTGCGAGTGCGACAAGTTGAAGCGTCACGAAATGTGTTTCGGTTTTGAATGTTAATAACCAAGTCATTTCACGATCGATCTTCAAAATGTTTGCACCAATCGATCAGAACAAGTAACCACCTTAGGAAGCTTGGCCTACTGCGTCTTTGACAAAAGGTTTCCGTCGTGCCACCCAACAAATATCATATCAACGCGTAGTAATCGTCGAAATGATATTTGTTGGGTGGCACGACGGAAACCTTTTGACAAAGACGCAGTAGGCCAAACTTCTTAAGGTGGTTAAAGTTCAGGTTTGCGCAGATCTAGCCAAAGAAAAACTCGCAGTATATCATTATCTCTAAGTCCAAAAAAAAATCATTTTAACAAAAGGTTAATTTATAATGCTCTTATTTTACGTTTGATACCATCCATTAAGTTCTGCACAGTGTCCTCAGTCACCTTTCGGGAAGCATTTTTCCACTGTTAAGCAATTTTTTTTTAATTATTTGGCTCTCTTTTCGATTTTCCAAGGTTTCGCTTCAAAATGGCCTTTTAATAGGTCGAAGTTCTGAGGTTTTCAGAGCATTGCAATCCTTTGGTATAATGTTGACGTTGTTTCCTGCACACCACTCCTGAGCCGCATTGCCATAATCGCAAGACGCCAAATCAGGCCAAAATAACACAGAACTCGTGTGCTTTTGATGAATGGTAATAGCCGTTTTTGCAAACACTCGTTGACGTAAATTTTCAAATTTCATTCTTCAAACCACAACTACAAAATCATGTACTTTTTAGAGAACTTCGACAACCTGGCCTTGAAATAATCGTCAACCTTGCCACGTTGTAATACGTTGTAGATTTTCAAGATTGTTGCTTCAGTTGGTGATTTTCGCGACTGTCAAGTCAATTTTCAAAAATAATTGAATTTGAATTCCCAAACAGACCCCCAACCATCTACAACGCGATAAGGATAAAAGTCTCCAGCTGGTCGATCATATCAACACAATCATCACTGCCAACACATCGCCGGCGTCGGTGGTGTAGTGGTAAGCGTGACTGCTACTTGGCACCCCAGTGGGCCTGGGTTCAATCCCAGTCGACGTCGGTGGTTTTTCTGAGGCGAAAAAATCTGGTCACGTCTTCCTTCGGAAGGGAAGTAAAGCCGTTGGTCCCGGCTCATATTCATGAGTCGTTAGGTAGGGTCCAGGTGGTGGAGTCGTCTTCCTGGCGTCGGTGATTGTCACCATGTGAGGAAATAGGCCGACGTAAAATAAAGAAGAAGAAAAAAAAAACTGCCAACACAACCGTTGCCCTTTCACCATGCCAAACGTCCTTTTCAAGGCAACCAAATGATTTCTAAAGAGAAAATCATAGAATTTTCCAACCAACATACTCCCTTACTTATGCCAATCCAACGTCTCATTAGAACAACACCTGCGTTGCGATGTTGCTCTACGAAACTAACGAAACTCATCTAACCTGTTGAACCAGATAATGCATCAAACGGTTTAACGAAGTCTTCGAAGGTTTTCACAGATAATCCCTTGCTCTAATCGATCAATGTCGTCTGGTTTATAATACAGGCAGTATAAAAATATCGTCACCTTTGCGTACAACCCCATGGAGCTAACCCTTGTTGTTTTTTAGTTAGCTTCAGTCAATTCAGGGCATCGCAAACAAATAGTTCGCCTTCGAAATAAACTGTCAGAACCCATATAAGTCACATCCAGGGTGCCTCATGGGTCGCATTTGGGACCTCTTTCTTTTTATTTTGTACGTAAGTGACATTTCCTACAAACACAGAATAATTTAATGAAGAATAAGACGAGTAAATTTTCCCCTCGTTTAATTGCACCCAAAGCAAGCAACGTAATTGTTTGCAATCTTTTATACAACAGCCCTGATTCCAGCGATATCTGTCTAAAAATTTCATGTAAGATCCCATTAATTTATGCCAAATCTAGCATTCCCTTTATGTGCATTAGAGAATAGAGAAAATAAAATGTTTCTTGCAAACTGTGTACTTAAAAATGAAAATCCGTATATATGCTGACGATATGGAGCTTTTAATGGAAATAAGAAATTCAAGCGACACAGAATAATTCCAGATTGAAATCCACCTATTTTGCACTAAGCGCAAAGGGTGTACGGAATCAAATTGCGACACACACAAATATTCGGCAAAATTTTCCCGTTCAAGCAATAATCTTCAAACTTTCAGGGAGTAAAATAAAACATGTTATGAATATTTTCCCATGTCTGTTTTATTCAATTTCAATTCCATTTCCAAATGCACGAACCTTCTTCTTTACAGTACTCATTTGGACCAACTTTTTTTTGCGTGGCAATCCATTTTTTCTTCATGTCTTTCTCTGACTTTACTTCCTTAAGATGCTTCCGAAGTGCCTGCTTCATGATGGCCCAGTACTTTTCAATTGGCCGCAGTTCCGGTGCGTTCAGGGGGTTGAGATGCTTCGACACGAAATTGACCTCCTTAGCCCTGTACCACTCCAAAACCTCTTTTGAGTAATGGCACGAGGCTAAATCCGGCCAGAAAATCGTAGGACCATCGTGTGACCTTAGAATGAGAAGAAGAAGAAGAAGTAGACGCTTTTGGAGGCATTCCTTCAGGTACACCTGCCCATTGACCGTTCCAGTTGTCACGAATGGTGTGCTCCGCTTTCCACACGAGCAAATTGCTGGCCAAATCATATATTTTTTGGCAATTTTTGACATCTTCTGCTTTCTAACGTCCTCAGGGACATCGAATTTATGATGAGCAGTGAAAACTTGAGCCCTGAAGCTGCCGGAAGTCTGCTTTTACATACGTCTCATCATCCATAACGAGGCAATGTGGTTTCGTCAACATCTGGGTGTAGAGCTTCCGTGCACGTGTTTTACCTACCATATTCTGCCGTTCATCGCGATTAGGCGCCTTTTGGATTTTGTACTTGTGTAGTCTTTCACGTTTTTTCGCAGCTTGCATGAAAGTTGGATAGATTCCGTTTCTTCGCCACATCTCGAACTGAACTGTTGGGATTCCTCTTGAAAGCTTGAACTACCCGCTTATAATCCTTAACACTATACGGAGATCTATTTTTGCCACTTTTCTCTTTCCGATCGATGGTCAAACGTTTTTGGTACCGATTTAAAACACGAGACACCGTAGAATGCACCATTCCCAGCTTCCTGCTGATGGCACGATGAGAAAGATCCGGATTTTCGAGGTACGTGCGCAAAATTTCTTTGCGCCTCTGCTGTTCTTCCGAATCCATCTTCGCAACAATTGCACATCTGTTAGTTAAACTTACACAGCGTAAACAAATACACATTGAACTAATGCCACCCAAAATTTCAATAGAAAATACCCAACGGATAAAGAGTTACAGCCATTTAAAAGTGGTGCAATTTGATTCTGTACAACCTCTTGTAAACTTAGACTCGATATAAAAAAACATAGAGCAGAAAAATTTAAATACATGATATTGAAATTTCCCTACACAGAAAAAAAAAATCTGAATTTTCATTGTGATGTAAATTTCCGAGCATTAAAGATTGTATTTCATTCCACACGAAGCAGCAACTTGCATGAAATAGTTCTAACAAAGACGAACTTTCGCATGCAACATTGTCATTTATGTGCATGATATTGAACAGAAATTCACACTACCTTTCCGAACTATTTAGGACACCAAATTGTAGAAAATGCAAAATTGTAAGGGATTCAGGTGTTATCCTAGATTAAACTAACTGGGCTTCAAATGGTGAGTTGACAACTTCGAAGGAGGGTGCGACCGATCTCTCGTCCTCACAAGTTCCTAGCTCACGCCTCCACGAGTCATATGATCACAAAAGACTGCCAGCTGAAACATGGAGACGCTGGTTGGCGTAGCCTGGGCAATGTTGTCAATCTGACAATAGCGAAGTGAGGGGGTGCGACTGAACATCATGTACCTTAAGTCATATTGCATATTTTCCATTTTCAATTTATGAATAATTTCAGCACGCATTAGAATCATCGGCATCGAAAGCTCTCAATTAATAACTGTGGAAGTGCATTTGGAACACTGAGTTGAGAGCAGGCAATAAGCAATTTGTGAAAGCAATAAGCTTGAAATGCTATGTATAATAACGCTTTAGAATCATCTGCATTCCAAAACCATGTAAGAGCCTAGAGCAATATGCACTTCTAAACTCAAAGGCTCAATTTGTTTTTCTGCATTTCAGCATTACCTTTAATTTAAAATTGCACTTCTAAACTTCAACTACTATATTCATAAAAGACTGGCATGTGCTTATAAGCAATGTAGGATTATATTTTAATATTGTGTTTAGTGGTATTATGGTAACATAGCCATTATTTCAGAAATCATCAAACCGGACTCTTCGATCACTCCGATTGCAACCTTTGAAATGTTACTAGAACAGTATAAAGAAAAAATTTACAACATGTCTTATAAAATAATATCTTTTATTGACATTTTATCTCAGATATTTGGAATGATCTATTCTGTTTTCAGGTTTTCCTGAACTAGAAGGATATTAATACATAACTAATTTTTATCTATTTTTCAGTAACAATCCATTGGATGTACCATTTAAGTTTAAAATTTGAATAAATTCGCATTCGTGTCTATAATGGTATCCTAATTTTTCGTGTACAAAATATACTAAATATTAAATAACACATAACGGGGGAAAGGGAGGGACCATCAGGGCACCCAAGTAAAACGATTTGGATAGGGAGCATGGGACTGCCTCCTCCCTATTGTTAACATTTCGCGGAACGAGGGCGGGCTCTTCGACCCCATCTATTGGGTTTATTCTGTCAAACGAGGGCTCGATTCTAGTGCTGTCTGTGTGACCTAGCTTTTGGAAGGAGATTCTTTTCCCTATATTCGCGGGTTTCGCGTAAGTGTATCTGCTTACGGGTCCGCCCAAACGTTTTTGGCCCTTCATACAGGAGCTTGATGATCACAAACAATAATAGAATCCTGATCAAATCGTTTTTCAGATTATTCCACTGCTATGGGAAGTTACCTTGCTACAATATATGGTAGTATTATATCATCATCATCATTATCCTAGATTAAACTAACTAACTAAAAACTAACTTTTGTAGATCGTTAACATTCATTATCATAACCAAAGCCAACAGTATGCTGAGCTTCATTAAGAGGCTCGTCTATAATTTTCTAGACTCATATACAATTAAACTATTGTACATTACATATGTATGACCAATAATGAAACACTACAATCTAGTATGGACTAGATTGAACTGGACTAGAACTAGAACTGGACCCCATTTCCTCTTCCATTTTATGAATCATGCTGCATGCTCGTCAATATACAAACACTCAAGGAACGCCGCGAATTTGCAATGCTTTTCTTCATCAATGTCATTATTTCTCATCGTATAGAAATAGCAACAATGCTCTCTGAAATGAACTTTTATAAGCCTTTTCGACATCTATGAACACGGAAATTATTCCTAGAAAAACATTCAAAAAAAATATACGCAAAATATCACGTTATCAATCGAATTATTATCAATTCTGCGCAATACTTGATATCACTATGTCTACAAGATAAATAAAATCTAGACTTATCGGCCATAGAAATAATGCATGTAAGTAAACATTGTAACATTTATTGTCTACATTTGCTTGACTCTCTAAGAGATGAACCAGCCACCGGCTGAAAGTCTCTCAAATAAAGACAAACAACAAACAACATTTGCTTGACGAAATAAATAAATAAAGTATACGCACTGCAAAATCTGGCCATGGTTTATTAGCCACATCTTTTTTATTTGTCAATATAAATATGTCCCAAATACCGCTAACGCAATGTCATTGAGAGTGAGAACGTTTTGACATACGGTTTGCTGTCACAAAAGCATTGTATTGAAAATGGAGTTGAAAGAACAACAAGTGCGTGAAAAAAAAATTGCACAAATGTGTGGAAAATCCGTCTATGTCTATGACATAGCAAAATCACTCGGAGTCCCTCGTTCAACAGTAAGTAGCGTTTTGAATCGCTTCCAGGATCGGTTGACTCTCGGTTGGAAACCAGGGTCTGGCAGCAAGCAGAACGACAACTTCAAATCCCAGCGGGATGCAGAGTTTCCTCCGAGATGTGGCTAAAAAGGTCAAAACATCGTATTCTTTCGCTCAAAAAGTGAAGAAATCGGTAGGATATAGATCGTTCAAGGTAATAAAAACCCCAAGCAGGAACGAAAAGCAGGAAACCAGTTCGAAAACAAGAGCGCGTAAGCTGTACGACAAATTGCTGACAAAATTTGACTGTGTGGTTATGGATGATCAAACAAACGTCAAAACAGACTTCAAGCAGCTTCCTGGTCTTGAGTTTTATACCGCATTACAACCTGGCAAGGTTGACGATCATTTAAAAACCCAAAATACTCTGGACCCCTCAGAACTTCGTCCAATTGAAAGATATTGGACCATTGTGAAGCGAAACCTTCGGAAATCGAAAGGAGAGGTAAATAATGAGAAAGATTTGGCTAAAAAGTGGGAAAATGCTTCCAAAAATGTAGTGTCAGAACTTAATGGATGGCATCAAATGTTAAGTTAGAGCATACGGATATAACAAGTCCAAATAATAATATTTTGATGTTAATGAGTTATAAATTAACCCTTTGTTACGATGATTTTTTAACGTAGCACTACGTTTCCCTTTTATATACCGGGTGTAATTTCAAAATTTTGAAAAATTAGAGCGTTACGCAAAAGTGAAAGGTTTTTGAACGCTAATACCTCTCGTTCATCTGAACACAACGACATCATTCAAACATCATTTGATTAGAAAAACTTACAAATAATTTTGCATTGAAATTAAAAATAAGTGCTTTTAGTAATTATAAGCTATAAGAAGTTTATTATTTTACTTAAAATTGACCTACTTTTGCTCCCATATAAATCTCCGTATGAACAGGTTGAAAATAAGTTTTCCCTATCCGGGTCCTCAAAAACGGGTAACAAATGGTTCAAATTGTCTACTTCTTTTTAATTCATAAAGCTTCATTCCATGTTGAATACAGAAATAGCCACACCCCTCTGCTGCAAAGTTATTTTACTCTGTTGCCGGTGTCTGATTTTATAACTGAGGCCAGTCCCATCTTTAGAATTTTTCTTCGTAGATACTGTATTTCCGTGCCTCTCTTCATTCAGGGCTATGCTATCAATGCTAGTATATAGCACGCGAGATGAACCGAAATGATTTCAGTTTTTGACACGAACTCCCAGCTGGTGGTTCGGACAGGGCTTCTTCCACCCGCCACTGTCCACCCGGTTGTGGTATGGGAGACATACCCAACAAACATCAGTGTCGAATAATCGCTTGTTCAAACTAATTTGGAGAAGTTATTAAGCTTTCTAGAAGAAAACGCTGAACAACTTCTCAGTTATCCAGCATTGATGTTTGTTGGGAAAGTCTTGCCAGACCGGCTTGCGGGTAGTTACCGGTTTTCATGTGTACCCAATGCAATGATAAATTTTTGCAATGATTTCAGGCCACTGAAAACTGGCCATTCAGCCCCAATGAAATGATTTCGTTCGTCTCGCGTGCTATATACTAGCGTTGAATAGCATGGTCCAGAAAGATGAGAATTACGAAAGTACAGTATAGAGCAAAATTCACAAGAAAGGACGGGTCCAAAGCAAAATTATAGAACTGTTTTATTAACATTTTAACAAACCATATTTGTAATGATACGTATAAATTAGACGATACCATTATTTTTTTTTGGGATTTAGAAATAAATAGAAACAATGTTATTCTGCAAGTTTTTCTTTGGCTAGATTTTTCTGTGCGCATACCTTAATCGGGAATGCTGTTTTGCGAGGTTGAGGGATGTAAAAATAGCGGGAATTGATATCAATTTAGATCCATTTTTTTGTGCAGTTATACTCATTCAACGAAGTTGTAGAGAAAACAATTCAAGCAAATAAGAAATAAGCTTTTGTACTTCAAGTGATCAGCTAAATTACCATGTACATGTATGTAGTTGCTATAGCATTAAATCAGCGGATGGGTGGAGCCTGAACCTACTTATGCATACCCCAAGAGATTAAGGCAAATTCGGCGCTAGATGACAGCATGGATGTAAATTGATGAGATCAATCATTTTATGGATTTAAGTAGCCTTCGACAGTTTTCGCATCCAGACAAATATTGTCAATAAACCTTTTTTTAAACCCTAAATAAAAGGTTATCAAATCATTTTATAACATAATTTGTTCCAGTAAATGAAATTGTTAATTCGAATTTCAATTCATAACAAAAACGGAAACATTTGTGAGCAAATATTCCTTACCTCGTTTAACTTCACTGAATATATGTAGGCCAGATTCACGGTATAAGCAAAGCATCTATTTGCAAAACAAAAAAAAACCTATTGAACTGCATTTCATGCCAACCCGCATCCTTTTAAACTCGTGGTTTGGGTCTAGGAAACGAAGAGAAGGAAATCGGATAGGTTGCGGCCTTGTTTGTGGTTTTCACGGAACCCATACAATCTGCGCATCAAACCTTCCATTTTTTTACAACTTTCTTCCATCTGACGTTCCTTGGCTTTCAGGAATGCGGCGCAGTCCGTCGGTTCTCGTGAGTTGTAACCATAAAGCGGAACAAGCACAACATTAGCTTACGTAAATGGAGCAGCAGGATCCACTAGGGGGAGTTCACATTTTAGACTTTTTACTGCTTCGAGTTTGGCGAGGGTTTTTCCCTTTAAATCGATGGTGGCTTTTGTGAACCGATGGAAAACCAATAAAGAATATTGGTTTACTTACAATGAAATAGTGTTATGCGAAATGCATTTATCGAATGCAATGCTTCCTTCGGATTGAACACATATTTGGAGCTAAATTGGGAAACGGAACTTTTTTCAACCAATCTGCTGTTACATTGACATTGGCTGCGGTATCTCAAAACAAAGTTATGCATTTATTGTCTCCTTCACAACCATTAAACGTATTTCCCAAGATGCATTCACTGGAATTGAATTATATTTTCCATTATCCCCAATCAAAACAATTAAGGTCGCATGTCAGAGCGCATCATTTCAGACAATCTTTACGACCAACTGCGGGATTTGCCAACTCCATAGGGGAATGGTGGAGAAAACGGACACCTTAGGCTGAATGGTGAGTCATCGGAAATGTTTTACAAGACTTTTTTAGTAAGCTTGAGATTTTCATTAAGTTTATTTATTAGTTAATCAAACTACAATGTAATTTCTTTTTTTTTTTGTCAAAAATACATACATGAGTTTTCTTAACTCCAGATCCCGTGAAACCAATACAACTCGAATTGATACATTGGGTTGCCTGCTTCGAGCCCAAAAGAATTCATAAAGTTCAAATATGACTCTACTTTTCTGGACCAAATAACGTGTTCTGCGTCCTGGTTTTCTTGTCTCCGTCCACAGATATTCCTCTCCTTTAATATTGCGGAAATTGCAGAATTAGTGCGAAGGCTCTTTTAATTTCCGACATTCTGCAGGACCGAGTTGATTGAGCTGGAATTCTAGGTCAGATCAATTTTTCACCCGACCTAAGGCCTTACGGAACAATCCTCTGCTGCAATCACAATCTCACCGAACTAATAACGGAATAAACATCTCCATAACTAGCCTACAAAGGAGTTTTAATCAGGTGGCTACAGAATTTGATTTTAACATTTTGCATGACACACTTCGTTCTAGATTTTTTAAATATATTTTGACAGTTTATTCAAGCATACCTCTCAAAGATCATGGTTGTCAGCTTGTTGAAGGTGAGAGGGCTTATCTCATGCAAAAGGCCGTCATGGCAGCAGTGATAATATCACACTCTGCTTTCTTTAAATTGCCACGCCGTAGAATGATTATTTGAAGGTACTGAAAGAGGTGTAATACTGGCGGGTTTAGACCGACGCTGACAAAGAATTAAAGGCTAAGGTTTTAAGAAAAGAATAGGACGCGGAGGGTCCACCTAGGAAGGCGCCATAGAAAAATTCTTCTCTATATCGGTTAGTTTTGCTTTAATAGTCTCTTGAATTAAAGTCATAGAAATAATAACCCAGACTCACAACTAATGCAATCGCGACAGTAAAGTGTAAAGTGTCTTTAAGATTCAAACATCACTTTTAAACCATTTCTGTCTTAGTAGTTTCTTGTATTATTGCAGAAAGATCAAAATAATGACTTTATATAAAGTGTTCACGATCTTATAACCACCCACTATAACCTATCCTTGTTCCTTCCCATGGAGTTCGTGTGGTCTAAGTAGACTAGTTAGCCATTACCCTTCCTACACCATCGGCTTTGGACTGACTTGCGCTCTTATTGGCCCACCAAACGCTTCAAAATAAAAATGAAAATGGAAATTTTGACAGTTTATTGATTAACTTATTTAAATTTCGACAAGGACATCGCACAGACTGATCACACAATATATTTAATCCTATTTTTAAATACTAATTTAATGATATTAAAGTAAAACAAAGTCCCACACTTGATTTTACTGCCTACAACATGATTCTAACGGGTTATTTCGTCCACATATAGGGTGTTTCAGAAAGTCTAAGTACGATTTTGATGCACCACTGTTGCTTCCAAATAGGGCTTAAACAGCTGATCATTACTGTGTATTGTTATTATTATAATTTTTTTTGTTGTTGTTGTTGTGGCTTCCACTGAACTAAACTTTTGTGGTATACCCCTGTTTACAAGTACTATTCGCATCTTAAAGCTTGATCACCATTTGTCAAGTAAACAGCGTAAGACGCGTCTCCCAGTCAGGCAAAATCGAGTTCGACTAAGTCACCAGACTTGAAAGTTTTCAACTGTTTGAGTCTAAGCATACTCTTTTCCGCTTCTAGTTGCACGTATTCGTGCAAAGGCACCAGATTTAAAATTGCATCTAACGATTTTGATTGAGTGCTGCGCATCGCTCCCGTTATAGCAATACCAAGAAACAAATTCAATTTTAAGGTACACTTGAAGAAGTTTTCAAGACTGATTTGATAAAACCGCGCATAAAACTAGATATTCTACATAACATCGATAAAACAGCCATAGAACCCTCATAAGTTCAAAAAAACTCATACTACAGGAGGTTCTCAAGAGTATTTCCCAACTTGATAGTTTTATCGGTGCATACTTGTAATGACATTCAGGACATGCTTAAAACTATGATGAAACTACCACAAGTTTTGATAAATTTATGATTTTCCTCTTTAAAAACACTTCCAGTCCGTCAGAAATATGTTTCAAAGATTCCATGTTTAGATTCGTTCTGTTGAATGGGGACTTTTTTTTGTTTATAGTTGAGTGGAAGCTATTAAAGAAAAAAAACATCGATAAACATATGATGTTTCTTTTCCAAAGTGGATACGTGTGTAAATTAATTGTAAAATTGACCATAAATTAATGAGTTTTTTGCCTGCAATTGGTACATTTTTCATGCGAAGTTCAGTTTATTGGTGTTTTATGACACAAAAGTTCGAAAATTTTAATGCACCACGGATTTTTGCTAGAACTTTGATTCATTTGAAAAATAAAAAATACTTGAAAATTCAACAATTAGGTGACAAGGCTGATAAATTGTTAGATCTTGAATAACTTGTGTCTACAAACCATTTTAAGTTTCAAAATGTATTTTAAACAGCAGGAATTGTTCGTAACATTGGGGGTTGTTGCGTACATATACACTGATAGGCAACATAAAGTGCCCACCTCATTGTTTTTTCAATTTCTCTCATTTACTTGGTTCAAATTAAAGTAAACATACTGTATTTTTTTTATTATCTTATTTTTTATATTCTTTTTAAGTTTCACTTATGGAATACTGAAAAAAAGGAGTTTTACTTAAAGAAAAAAAAATCAATTTGTGTTGAAAAAAAAACAGTGACAAAATAAAGTGCCCACTTCATTTAGGCTAAAGAAAACATAAATTAAAGTAAAATAAAAGCATTTCAATAATTGATGTGTCCTCCTTTGGCCTTCAAGACCTCCTGCAGGCGCTTCGACATGCTTTCGACCAGGTTCTTTAGGTGCTGTGGATCTAGCTCTTCCCAGGCGCGCTCCAGGGCTTCAAAATAGTTATTTTTATTGGTAACACCAGTTTTGTCAACCCTGGCATCGAGAATCGCCCACAAATTCTCGATGGGATTGAGGTCCGGGCTTTGTGGAGGCCATTCCAGCGGTTTGATCCGACAAGACCGGAAGAAAGACTTGGTCTTCTTGGCAGTATGCTTCGGGTCGTTTTCCTGCTGGAATACGAACTTCTCTTCAAGGCCCGTCTGTATCAGTGAAACCTCCAGATTTTCTCGCAGGATGTTGATGTAAGAATCTGCCGTCATTATCCCGTCGATTTTCACAATGCTTCCCACTCCACCCCACGAAAAACACCCCCAGACCATCACATTTCCTCCTCCATGCTTCATCGTGCCTCGGATGTGGCGCTCCTGAAGCTCCTCTCCCGATCTGCACCAAACACGAACCCGCCGCTTACGGTTAAACAGCTCGAATTTTGATTCGTCCGTCCAGAGAACCGTTTTCCAGAACTCTAGGGGCTTATCAGCATGCTCCTTAGCAAACTTAAGCCGTTTGGCTTTGTTTGCCTTGCTGATAAATGGGCGCTTCCGGGCAAGTTTGCTATTCAACCCCTGTGCTACGAGACGGCGACGAGCAGTTCGACCGGAAACTGATAACTGAAGGGCTTCCTGGATCTCGCGGACAGTTACCTTCGGGTTCTTCTTGACTTCGCGCATGATCTTGGTGTCCGTTCTCGCATCCGTTTTCCGCTTCCTGCCTCTGCCAGGGCGATCCACCACTGATCCAAACGTTTTAAGCTTCAGAATAATTTTGCCAACCGCTGCCTTACTGATACTGTACTTCTTAGCGACAGCCCGGTGCGATTCACCGTATTGCACATCACGAACGACCAATATTCGGATACACAAGGGAATTGCTTTCGAAAGCACTGCGTTCTCCATTTTTTTTCAATTGAATCAAATGCGATCACGTATACAAATGCACCAGGTTGAGTCGTTTGCTTCAAAACATGTCAAAATATCAAAACATAAACAATCGAGGGGTCTTCCAATGGAAACTTATCGAAAACATATCGATTTTTGAAGTGGGCACTTTATTTTGTCACTGTTTTTTTTTTCAACACATATTGATTTTTTTTTTCCTTAAGTAAAACTCCTTTTTTTCAGTATTCCATAAGTGAAACTTAAAAAGAATATAAAAAATAAGATAATAAAAAAATACAGGGTGTTTACTTTAATTTGAACCAAGTAAATGAGAGAAATCGAAAAAACGAAGAGGTGGCCACTTTATTTTGCCTATCAGTGTATAAATGGCTACCATTCCGAGGTTTTATGCAAGTTGCGAAACAATGTCTTGAGAGGGGGATCAAGTATCTTATAAAATTACTTATAAGGTGAACTACACTTATAAATGATGTAGTTTTATGTAGGTTTCTTCAAGTGTTCTTTAATCACTCTTAAGAACTGGTAATGAATTAAAACCACCTTAACTTGGAAAATGCTCTGATAAAACCGGATGAACTCCATAATGCTTTGATAAAACTACCATAAAACATGAATAAAACCAATTTGCATTTGAATTATTACTTGGGAAGCATACGTTAGTTATGGACGAATTATGGATGTATAAATCCACATTATCATTTTGGGTCTTAGATCCCATTTTCTGCCAAATGTTTTTGAGCATACCCAGAAAGCACTGATTGCCTTGCCGATCACATTCTCAACATGAGCATTATTGTTTACATTTCAATATATGGCTCTGCGAGTCTCATGTGCCGGTGCATTTAGTTTTCATGAAAATGCGAAGCAAATGGTTCACTTTTCCCAACGTTTCGCTGAGTCGGCGAAAATGGAAGGTGTGAGCATCGGCGCAGTTCGTAACGCGATTCGAAAGAATGGTGAGGAGTCTTCCTTTCAGGAAAAGACAAATTCTGGACGTAAACCGGGCTTGTGGACCAAAACGAAAAAGCTATGTGGCCAAAAAGCTAGAAGCTTTGAAGAGTAACGTCAACCGACGCAGAAGAAGCCAAAACGAGGTAAAAAACAAGCAACATCTGTCAAACCAAGGGCCCGTAAATTATACGATAATCGTTTGTTGAAAATCGGCATTCATAATAATGGATGATGAATCCATCGTGAAATTTGATTATAATACGCTTCCGGGTGACCAGTTCTACACGGTCCGTGCAGGTCAAACTATTGACGATGTCGATATGTCAGTTTTTACCGGAAAATTCAGTAAAAAGGCAATGATTTGGCAAGCAATTTGTGAGTGTGGAATGCTTTCAAATCCGTTTGTAACAATCGATGTTTACGTTCGGGAATGCTTGGTGGCATCTGTTCCCCATGATCCGGAATTCCGTACTGTTTTGGCCGGATTTGGCATCAGTGCATTACGCGAAGGACACGGTAGCCTGGTACAAATCCAACGGAGTCGAATTCGTACCCAAGGAGATGAATCCTCCAAGCTGTCCTCAGGCAAGACCAATTGAAACATTTTGGTCTCTGACAAAAGCATATTTGCGCAAACATGTTAAGGCAGTGGATTCCATCAAAACTGTTAAAAGAGACTGGCAAAAGGTATCAAAAACCATTGGCTAACAGATTGTGCTATGACTAATGAGCAGTGTTAGATCAAAAGTCCGCTCTTTTGCGTACGATTAAATTAATCTCAGAAATGTCACGTTGAAATGTAGAAGAGTATTCTAGGGAACATAAAAATGCAATAAAAACTCAATTTACTTAAAAACTGAGCTCGTATTGCTATTTATAAATCGTGCTTAGACTTACTGGGACACCCTATAGAGTAAAGTCCAAAGCAGTTGGTGATTTCGGTGCCTGTAACCGTCGCAGCTGCTACAGTCGTTGTTGCAAAGGACCGCGTCAAATACAAATAACCGTTGAAGCATCAACGACGACTCGATAATGGTTGCATATTCAGAAGCGCACATCGATTTTCAAATGGCGTCTGTTTCGCCAGATTTCACTCGACCCGGATTTCGGACTGTAAACGGATGTTAAAAAAACTGTCGCCCCGGCACAACGACTAACCTTATTATTCAAAAGTAAAACACTGTCGGATAAATAAGAGATTTACGCGGCCCTAACTGGCATTTGTTGTGATCGATCGTTTAATGGGTGGATGGGCTACAATTGGTTATGAGAGTGCGTGATCAATACATTGTATGGCTGGAGAATTGGAGTATGAGAATGTGGAACTTATCTAACTTAACGTTAGGGTGAGCCAATTCAAGCAAATTCAAACAGCGTCAGATTGACAGGATCGTCCCATGGTAGGTTGCGTAGAGCATATCTGATGAACCGTTGATAAATTCTTTCGATGCGTGCAATATGAACGGCGTGATACGGATCCCAGATGTGCACTCCGTATTCCAGTACACTGTGAACTAAAGCACAATACAGTGACTTAAGTGCATGCACATCGTCGAAATGGGCGGTGTTACGCTTTAAGAAACCGAGCATTGCGTTTGCTTTCACGGTTGTTACGGAGATGTGCTCGTTAAACCGAAGTGTGAGCCCAAAGTTCTTGATTGATCGACGCGATTCCTTTCAAGTGATATGTTGTTTAAGCCGTAGCTGAACGTAACAATGGATTCACAGTTGTCAATCCGAAAGTTGTAAAAAGTTGGAAAAAGTTGTCACTTTGCATATAGTCGCATTCATTTGCATTCTGCGTTTAAATCACACCATTTAGACGCATGTTCAAAATTGGCTTGTAAAGCGCAGCAATCTACAAGTGACGTAATTACACGGAACAGATTCAAGTCATCTTCATAAAGCAAATTGAGTCCTTTGCACAGATCGTTGATGAAGAAGATGAATATAAGAGGGTCAAGGTAAGTGCCCTGCGGGACACCGGAAGGAATATCAAATACGTCCGATCTAGCGTCGTGCACCTCTACAAAAGCTTTACATGAAGACAAATAAGACTGAAGCCACTGAATGATCCAAGTGGGTAGTCCAAGGCGGTTCAGTTTTTCAATAGCCAGTTTATGAGGCAAATTGTCGAGCGCTTTTAAAAAGTTGATCGCATTACCAGTCTAAGTCATGAGGTTCGATGCCGTTGACCACTTTTTGACGAAACCATGTTGATGCTCAGAAATCACTGACTGCACAACATGGTACATCACGTCATGTAACAGACCCTCAAAAGCTTTCGCTAGGCAGCTGAGGATTAAAATCGGTCTGTAGCTCTCAACAATGTGTGTATTTTTAGCCTTGTGGAATGGAATAATTGATGCCAGCTTCCAAGCGTCAGAAAATAATCCTTAGGTCAAGGATCGATTGAATATCGTAGCAACAGGACAAGAGCACACTACTTGGTAAAGACAGGTGGAATGAGATCAGGACTGAGGCCTTTCGATGCACTGACTGTGCTGAGAGCATCGAGAAGTCATTATTCAAGTGAAAAAATGGAGCCGAAGATTATTCGACGGAAGGCTTTCCAAGTATTACTGCGACACCGGAGGTGAGTTGTCGTATTGTACGGAACGGAAAAACTCAGCAAAGAGATTTGCAGTAGAGACCAGTGAGCAAGAGCAAGAGATTGGTACGTAACATCAAACCCTGGTCGAGCTTTTCGTTTGTTGATATAGGCCAGGAAGGATGTAGGGTCTTGTCGGAAATTCATCAGGATGCGTTCAATATACTCGCGGAAACGATCATCTTGCAGTCGGCTGTACTCCTCTTTAGCAAACTTCAGATCTCTCATGTTCGTAGAAGTTTTGCTGTGAAAGAATCGTTTCCTGATCTTTCGTAAGCGATTACGACGGTTGCGGAGTTGTGGTGTCCACCAAAGGTGGTTGCCCAGGTAACCAATAAGCATTAGCATATGCAGTAAATCATCCCTAAATCTGCATTTCAGATGCTACAAGCATTATATTAGCATTATATCAGCATCTTGATTGCTATTTGCTGTCAAGTTGCATTTCAAAAGCTATTTAAATGCTTGTAGCCTGTAATAAAAATTTCAAATGCAAAATAGCATTAATGAAGCATTATCATAGCATTGCAGTAAAGCAGCCGTATATTGGGCCAAAAGTGGCATTTATGTTGCATTTAAGGCGACTTAATTGCTTGATAGGCTGCCGTAAAGACGCTTTGGAACTGCTTATTGGTTACTTGGTGGACTGCTTTGTAGGCCGGAAAGGTTTCACGGGAACAGTTTCTCTGATGATTTGATCAATAGTGCTGCAGAAAGCCGTCACGAAAACATTAGAATCTTGGTTCAACAGCTCATTCCAGTGCTGGGAAGCGATTCTTGCATTTAATGCTTGGTAAACACAGCGGGCGAAAACATAGTTGTTGGCGAAGCCGGAAGTTCGATAGACTTCCTGAATATCGTGCCACTCGTATCTATCCCAGCTCTTCGAATCACACCCTCCAATGCAATGATAAATAACAAACACGACAACCATCACCTTGCCGTAACCCACTCCAAGATTCGAAGGGACTCGAGAGTGTCCTTGATACACAGACAACACACATCACTCGATCCATCGTTTCAAATCCATGTTCGTGCATGACCAGCCATAGCTGGTCCCTATCGGTTGTGTCGTAAGCTGATTTGAAATCGATAAAAAGATGATGTGTGGGCACGTTATATTCGCGAAATTTTTGCAGCATTTGCCAAATCCCGACAGGCATCGGGATAAAATTTCAGAAATCAACTTGTAGGCGGCAGTCAGTAGCGTGATTGCACGATAGTTGCAGCAATCTTGCTTGTCGGCCTTTTTATAGATGGCCCAAATTGTTATTCCAATAAACCTCGTGACAACCACGAGTAATCGTTTTTACCCTTCTTACACCAAAAGAAGGGTATTAAGATCGCTTGAAAACTCGAGTTTTTTACCCGGGGCCGGGGGGGGGGGGGGTGGGGACCGATGGGGGGAGGAAAGCCGGGCGAAGCGGGGGCCTGTGGGGGGGGGGGGGGGGGGGGGGGGGGGGGGGGGGGGGGGGGGGGGGGGGGGGGGGGGGGGGGGGGGGGGGGGGGGGGGGGGGGGGGGGGGGGGGGGGGGGGAAATATTGTGAGGTGGGGGTGGCGGGGGGTGTGGGGGCTGGGTGCAGTGGTGGGGGCGGCTACAATTTTCTCATATGTCATTGTTGTTTTTTTTTTGGGGGGATTTGTTAGGGAGAAGATAAGAAAAAAACAGTAGAATATAGTAAGTATATAAAATAAGGAGTGTATCGAAAAGTAGTTATAAACTTCCAAATAATAAAATAGGCATGAAAACATGGTTAAAATTAACATACTATTTCAGTTTATTATAGCTTAACATGTTTACAAAAGATCCAAACGGAAAAACTAGTCATCATGTTCATTTCTGTAGAATGCCCGTACCTTTGATTTGACACCTGCCATCAAATTCTGCACAGTGACCTTTGTGCACTTCCTGGATGCCGCTGCCCAATTTTTCTTAAAATCGGTCATGTTTTGGGACACTGTACCATCCTTCTTAAATATACGCTTGACTATTGCCCAATAGCGTTCGATCGGTCGCAACTGGGGACAGTTTGGTGGGTTGATGTCTTTTTCTACGAACTTGATGTTATTCTCCGTCAGCCACTGTAGAGTGGATTTGGCGTAATGTGCCGATGCCAAATCTGGCCAGAAGAGAGGAGGGGACTGGTGCTTTCTATACAATGGTAGCAACCTGTTCTTCAAACATTCCTTTTGATAAATCTCAGCATTTATAGTTCCTTTTGTATAGAAAATTGAAGAACGCAAGCCACATGTGCAAATAGCTTGCCAAATGAGCACCTTCTGACCGAATTTCTCCATCGCAACAGTCGTATCTGCGGTTGGCACACGTTCCCCAACAGATTTAGTATAAAACTGCGGCCCCGGTAGCGTTCTTGAATCTTCTTTAACGTATGTTTCGTCATCCATCAAAATGCACTGGTCGACATTGTCCAAAATGCAGCTGTACAGCTTTCGAGCCCTGGTTTTGGCACGAGACTTTTGTTCCGGAGTTTGTTTGGGCACTTTCTGCTTTTTGTACGTCTTCAAGTCATTCTTGCGCTTGATTCGTTGAATCATTCCGATGCTGGTCCTGAACTTCTTGGCTAGATCGCGAGTAGAGGCAGATTTGTTCCGTTGAATATAATCCACAACTTTTTGGTCCAAATCGGGGTTGCTGGAGCCGGGTTTCCGGCCACTTCTTGGTAAATCCTTGAGGGAGCACTCCTTACCAAACTTTTCGATGATGCGTTTTACACTTGCCGGGTGAACATTTACTCTTTTCGCAATCTGGTTGTAAGTAACACCCTTTTCGGTGCACCAAGTGTGCAGAATTTTTTTTTTTAGTCTCAAATTCAATTCGCGACATTTTGAATACAACTTTATCAACGGAAATGAATGAACCGAATAATCATTTTTGACATGTAAACAAAGCAAATGGCGCTTACACGCTAAAAATATATACAGTAGTTTATGCGTAATAACGCATCGAATGTTTATAACTACTTTTCGATACACTCCTTAGTAATCAAACAGTTTAGTCTCCGATTACATACTGAGCTATTCGTGTACCGATTTAAGTTTTTAGCGCCAAATCAAAGCTATAAAGTCTTCAATTAACTGGTCACAATTTCATAATGATTGAATAATCCTTCATGGAGATATGACCAAAACAATACCTGAGAGCACATAATTGTAAGATGAAAATATACTCGTTGCGGTTCTCAACCGAACAAGACCCCCCACCCCAATCGATGCCACTTTTTTTTTTTTGTTTCGAATCTGGGGGGTTTGTAAGAAATACAGAGGGGGCCCTCTCTGTGTGGTGTTTATTAGGAGGGGGGGGGGGGGGCCGGTTTTGGCTGATTCGAAAATTACACAAAGTCTCCATTTACTATAACTACACAATTTTCAACGAACATGTACTTATTAAGCATTTTGAATCCATATCGATAATCAAAATTGACGCTTAGGTTTGTCTTATAATTCATTCTATGGACTGATTATATGGAATTTCTAATATTTATGTAATTTCTAACGTAAACAGGTCGTTAAAGACTATTAATGGCAATATTTTAATCACATCGATCAACAATACGTTCAGGATTGAATGTTCATTTTATAAACTAAATGTATGACATATCGAATATTCCTGGATTTTCCTGGAATTTCTGATAAAAATATGTATCCAGTACTATATAGGCCACATTTGAGCTCGTAATTCTGGTGAAGTGTAAGAAGGGTTCAGTCTCACCATCGGTGGATTAATTCGAGTTTTTTTCTCTTAAACTTGGTTTTAACATAGTTTTAATGTATATATTATATTCTATTTTATTCTATTCTATTCTATTCTAACGCTTACACAGCCAGTAATTAAAAGCATCCTGGAAAATGCTTAACCAGTATTTTTCTTAGCAACATTAATGTTTGTGACATGTTGGTAATATGTCACAAATTTTAAAACGGCCAGGGCCACTGTGTAGCGTTGGAGGTAAAAGAAGATTAAAAAATAAACGGCAATTAAATTAACCATTTGATGAATCAAGCACATTAAACTGTCAAAGTTCGCGAAAAAATATCAGGTGTGACATGCCATGTGTACATGTGGTTTGAAGAGCAACGTTAACATAATGACTGGAACCGTCAACCAGGAAATTTATCTGAGCGAGTGCCTACAAAAGCGTCTACTGCCTTTCCTGAATCGACACAATTGTTCCGTTCTATTTTTGCCGGATTTGGCATCTTGCAATTACGGAAAAAAGGCCATGGAGTGGTATGTTGCCAACAACGTTCAAGTGGTGCACAAGAACAAGAACCCTCCCAACACGTCAGAGTTCCGCCCAATCGAACAATATTGGGCCATCGTCAAGCGGAACCTTAAGAAGACTCAAAAAGCTGATGTGAGCGAGAAACAGTTCAAGGCAAACTGGCGTTCTGCGGCGAATGAAGTGTACAAGGAGACTGTACAAAATCTGATGGCAGGTGTTAAACGAAAGACCCGGCAATTCGCATTCGGTAAAAAGGAAGCTTAGCAGAATATTTCTCCTGTATTCTGTATTAACTGAACTTGAAAAAGAAAAAGAATTTAACTTATTAATAAAAACATTGATCGACTCACACACATTACTGTTTGATCTAATTTTGATCGGAACACCCTTTAAGTTAATCAACGAATATTTTCGGATCGTAAGAAAGAGGAAACGGGGACAACCGTCCTTCCGTCTCGTTTTTGTAGGTTTAAGTGAATCGTTGGGAGTGACGTAGCTAAGAAGGTTAATGTCACTCCATTTGTCCTGACTTCTTTGAAAAAGACAGAGGTATTTCCACCTTGTGTCCTGGCTTACAAGCCAAGGTTTAAGCGCCATTAGCGCTCAGAATTGCGTAAAAGAGAAATACTGGGATGGGTTTTCTTTACGTCTTTTGTCTTCTAATATTTGAAAAAAGTTTTCTTGCTTTAATTCTATTGAAATTTCAAATAGTATCATTTTTAAAATCAATCATCGTGCTTGAAAAAAATATTCAAAATATTGCAGAATGTCTCCATTTCAGATAAAATGGTTAGCTATGTTAATGGCATAATATGAAAAGAAATTAATGCCATGCCAATATGGGTATATACAGATGAATTTGAAATTAATGTTAACCGAGTTCGTATTCCAATTGACAATCGGTATAAGGAATAATTTACAAACTCCACACTATCCCATAAGAATTTCTGTCAAAGTTAAATAACATCTTCTGAACAGGTATGATAAAGAAGACAGCTATAAAGATAGTGTAATAAACAATTTACTAAATGCATTAGTTTAAGAATTCTCTAAATTGGAAAATAACGCCTTAGATTTAGACACGATTGTAGCTAGATTTGTGCTATGTCTTTTACAAGGCGACAACATAGGTATACATACCATTATGTGTATGTCAAACGGTTTCAACGCTAACTGGTCCTGCCGTTTTTGCTGAAGGCCTAAGGAGTTGTATGTATGTATGTAAGGTAGCCACCATCCCTTCTAAGACCTTGTCACGTATGCAGCTCCACTTAATAGCAAGATCAAATTAAGTTACCGGGTTGCATTCACAGTAACGCTGTATGAAGGGCCAAAAACAGAGGGACGGACCCGTAAGCAGAGACACTTACGCGAAACCCGCGGGAACATAAGATTCTCCTACGAACGATACAACATAAAACATTTGATTTGCTATTAAATTTATAACATATTAGCGATATAGTTATGTCGAGGAATGCTTGGAACGAGCACTTGAAATTGGAGAAGAACGAGTGTGTGTGTATGTTTATGAATTTTACTATTCATCACTCATTAGCTGGCAGCGACATTCTGGATAAAATCTTTAGTATGTTTGCATGCAGAAAGCTTAAATATATTCGAAAGTAAGGAGGTGACAGCTCATTAGCAACTTCAACAGCTCATTTCAAACACGCAAGCAGTCCGAAATTACCCTCGTATACAGTAATCCCTGCTCCAACATGTTCTCGATGTTGGTATCATCATGAAAGTATCAGAACTTCCAATAAAATGACATACATAAAATAGACCATTTAGATAATTTGATCAAGTGAAAACTTATTTTACTACTTAATTTCTTACTACTGCCACAAGTCCCCCTGAATGCCATTTTAGGTCAAATAAACTTGCCATGATGGATAAATTCCAGTCATAGACAAATCCTTTGATTTCAGCCTGTCCAACCCGGTGTATTCAGGGTCCAATATGTCCTTGACTAAAGTTCCGTATCCCGCAAACAGGTTCAATTTGAAATATAGAGCGCCGCGAGAGACGATGTTCCAGCGAAGCTCTTCATGGTGTAACCACAAAGCAACTTGTCATAACCGATGTTACAATGTGGATCCAAAAAAATTGGCATCGCAAAAGTTTTACCCTGACTAAACTCACAACTTATCAATGATACTAATAAAATAAAAAATATACTTAAGCCGTTCGAAAAGCTGACGTAGAAATTATTAATTTTCTATAATTTGATAAGACTGAAGAAAAAACGTCTGCACCGGTCAAACGCACAGCTTACTCTTCTAAGATAATTTTAATGTATAAATCAAACGAAAACTTGGATCTGTAACAATAATTCGTTTGAGCCTGAATATATAATTGAACTTTATTAAAAAATAAAAGGCTAGGATTGAACTCAGACCCAACCAAGTAACAGTCATGCTAATCACTAAACCAACGGCACCGGTACGTTGCATAACAAATTGATTTAATAATTTAATCATTAGATGTAGCATGTACATCACTTTACAATTGATGGAGTTATTGGCATCAAGTCATTCAGATATCGAGTCTAACCTATATTAGAGAACAAATGTTTTAGAGAAATAACAATTAACAACTATAAAATAAAACAAAATGAACTCAGACTAAGAGCCCCATTTTTTCGGAACTAAGAAATTTTAACAATATTTAGATTTGAATTGTGTGATGTAAATAACAAAACAATTTATCGATTGAACGGAGTACTGTAGAAAACCAGAATATCCTAAATTACTTGCTGTGTCCGTCTCAACCGCCTTTCCTCAACGTTATTCTACGAGGATGGCAGAAGGATCCAAGCAATCATAACGAGTGGTAGGAGTATTTTTCGCATCTCAGCATGTAGGCACCTCGCGGACCAGTTGAGGCCATAAAACAAACTCTCATCGAGCCGTTTCTTTATAACGGCTTGCTTTCCGACACCATATTCGTTGTGATGGCGGAGGAAAAGTGCGACAAGCTCGGGCGCTTGGCATCCTTTCTAAATAGTCGTAAATTTGTGTTGCTCTTTTGAACCCAGCAGTATACTTGGCCCACCCACCGTTGCTTCGGTACTAGAACGACCATATGTTTTTATAACTGGGAAAACGTCAATCTATTAAAGTGTGGCACAAGCCATACGGAAACATCAAAGCGTAAGCGTTCCGGTCAGCCAGTCTGGAATGTGAAATATAAGTATGCTATTAGGAAAACAACTTCTTCCTATCCCCAGCAGCAACCATTGTCTGAATGGGTTTTGTCGCACTCTTTTATGACCACGAAGATTGAAAATCTGAATCGTCGCAAGGCCGTAAAATTTATTGTCTAGGGGATAAACAATAAAGTTCTCGTCATCTCTCGGAATCGCGAATCTATAATGTTGCGGTACATAAATCATTCTATTTTATTTTTCTGCTTCTTCTTTTGCTTCTTGTGCGCAACGGCAGAAGACCTCCCATCACCGGTTAGCACAAGCAGTTCTCGGTTGAATCGGTCTACTATGGCCATCTTAACAACGACAGGCTAAGGGGTGTCATGACATCTGTCACTATTAAAATTAGCGTGTCATTAAAAAAGATTCTACAACAACACGGAACACGTTAAAAGTTTAATTGTAAAATTTATTTGCTATTACCCTTGTAAGTACTAAATTGATCTTAACACTAAACACAAACGCTAACTAAATTACTAGATTATCAGCACATTTATTTCTACAAACTACTTGTTACGCGTAGACAAATTGTAAACGACGAAAACTAAATATTATAAGTAACCTAAAAATCATGAAATTCAAGAGTATTTACCAAACAAACAATACATATTTCAGTTTAAAGCTAACTCTGCACAATAAGGACTAGTTTGCCTTTAAGAGGTCCGAACGGTTCAAAAGTCTCCGTAACACTTCTTTTTCCACGTAACTTAAGGAATATTTTTGCCAATATCTCGTAGAAAATTGTTACAAACACATTAAAATATTCGGTTTACTGGTTGAATTCATAACCATGGATTTACGGTGAATGAAGCTTGAAACAACATGCTACTAAATTGCTTGGTTTAAAAAAATTCTGATTGACGTTTTCAGTGGTGCTGGTTCATTTAGCTAATTAACCATAATTGATATAAAAAAAACATTTCTCTGCTCGAGATTATTGCACAAATCATAGTCAGCAGCGAAAATCTGTCATGCTGAAACACGTTACTATGCAAACAATATGCGCCCAAGTATATGCATCAGCGCTTATGTAAACAGAGTGTAATCAATACGTTACTTATGCAGCACTAAATTCTATTTTGCCTAGGGTAAACGCCCCAATAGTTAAAGTACGTTAGCAGCGTTAGTGTACCAACCGGCTTCATACACAACAATTGGTACACTAACGCTTTTAACGTACCCCAACTATCAGAGCGTTTAGAATACATTTAAAATAATTGTCACGTTCTTTCACTGTCAAAAACAGTAATAATCATAAAAAAAAACTTACGTTGGATATTCATGGTCCATAGTTCTATGTGATTTGAGTTATGAAATTCACTGCATTTGTTGAATTGATAAAAATGTTCTACACATTTATTCAAAATCCTTTAGCCATAAACTGCTAATTTTAGGCTGTACGTCGAAAGTGAACTGTTTAAAATTTATCGTTCGCACTTAGTCGATGCTTCAAAGTCTGCACCACTAGGTCTAACATATGCGTCAGCAGAAAATATGCTCTTCTGAATCGCAGTGCAACATCGTGGCCAATGCAGAGTAGCTCGTGTTCGGGTCCACTGTGCTCCCTTGAAAGTTCGTGCCTCCTGGGTCAACACTTTGAGTAATGTTGGATGAATCACGAATATTGACCTCCAGTCTAATGGTAGCATCAATTCCCTTACTCTAAAACCACGAGCTCAAATTGAGTTCCATGCCAAGTCACGATTGTTGAAAAGGCTATAGAGTAAAAGTTAAAATTTAAATTTCAATAGCAACAAACAGCATCGCACTCGTTCTCACAAAACTAAGCCAATCGATTTATCACACCTCCTATATCTATAGCGAATTATAATTCCCGTTATATCCAACCCCCCGAAAAGAGATCAATTCAACGCACATAAATCTGTTATAGGTCGGCAGTGGCTTGGACGAACGATGATGAAGTTCACCGATTGTGTTTATGCGGGCGCTAGGGATGCTCTCTATTCCCGATGGAATACATGTTTCTCCTGAGCATTTCTGTGCCTGCCTCCGATGGAGAAGTACTAGAGGGAAATCTAAATGATTGACAGAGGAGTTCGAGGACGCTATGTCCTACAAGAGCATCATTTCGTGACCCTATTGGCTGACACACTCTGCCTCCAGTGGTTTATGTTTATGTGCCGGGTAAAGATTAAAATCGTGTCATGAATATGAAATTAGCAGCCCTGTCACAAACGATTATTAATTGGATATAATCATATTTCCGAAAACCAACGGCTTTTCCACGTGTCCAAAAGGAACGGCAACTGCTGAGTGGATTTGTTCGGTTGTCGCAAAAGATGCTGAACTATTACTGCTTAAGTTTGTTTTGCTTGATTATGGGTGGAAAATAAAAACAAAGGATTCATTCTCGAGCATTCAATAGAACAAAAATCATATTTGATCGTTCAACTTGTTTTATCCCGATAATTGTATTTAAATGCCATAACCATTAAAAATGAAATCCTATGTACTGTAGACATTTGATGATTAGGGGTGACTGACTCTTAATTAACGAATTGCCGATAGTTAAGTGTCAAAAGTAAGCGGTTGACATAGAGCTTGTCTTCGTGGTTTCCATTCGTCTCCTTAAATGGTTTGCGAGTAGCTGCTTAGTATTTTTATCATGAATCTTAAAATGTTCTATGCATTTCTTTTCCAAAAAATGTTATAGTACCCACTATCAGTAAAAGGAACATCTGCATGCAGGTAACCAGCAAATCACGAAATGGCGATTGGAATACACTTGGCTTACGAAAGATGAGAAATTGAGAAAACCCTGGCCAAAAAACACTTTGAACCAAAAGTTAGAGGAGGGTGTATGAGACTCTTCTGAAATAAGTTTGTGGCTCTGAACAGGATCAATATTGTTGGTTTCAAGTTAACGGGTGGCAACTAAATTTTTGGAATTTTTTCGAGGCCCCAACCAAGCATAACCAAGAAATCTAAGTATACGGTACAACACTTTGAAAACAAAAATCGACTGTTCATCATATCGTAAGATTTCCAACAACTACTCGCAAACAAGACATTGGAAGACCAGCCAAAATCATGGATGCAAAAGGACTTCGTTCTATTTCTCGTGCCTTCAACAACAAATATTCACTGAGCCAACGGGATGCCGCAAAGAAGTTCAACAGTTCTCACCAGTACATCTGCAAAACATTGAAAAGAGTCGGAATAAAGTACCAAAAGAAGACAAGAGCCCCGGAATACACTGAGAAACAGATTTCGACACTAAAATCCCAATGCCGCTGGTTGATAAAAGATTTTTCCTGAAAATGTTTTTTTTTTAACGACGAAAGTTACTTCCTTCTTTCGAAGACTTAAATTCTCGGAAACAATCGATACTTTTCCATGGAAAGTTCTACTGCATCTCCGAACATAGAATATAAGTTTAAAAATAAGTTTGAAAAGAAAGTGATGCTGTACACAAGGATGGTTCCAATCGTATCAAAAATCATTCGTTGAACGGTCTTTTTTGATTCAATAAACGCTCACAATGAGAAGTTCTGCTTCACCTCTCACATAGAAAACTTATGGGGCAAGGTAAACATTGAATGAACATAGCATGAACTTCGTCGCCTGTCAATTGTATGCGTGTTCTTCACTGCTTGCTTGTACAATTTATTGATTCGTTCGTTGGCTTCTGTAGGTGATTCATTTTCGTTTCCTGATCCAATTGAGTGCTAGTGCTCGAAGCTTCCGATCGGATCACTTGGTGATTGTGTGGTGCCGCGTTCAAAGCAAGAATGAATCGGAAGCCGAAAAGCACAGTGTAGCCAGCGTATGACAAAAAAAAATGTATGCATTCTTGTTGAAATAGAAAACAAGCGAATGCTTGTTCAACGAACGGTAATCGACGATATGGATGTTTAACCCTCTTCAATTGAAATCTCGTTAACGATTTCTCTCGCATGTTATGTGATATAAAATTTATAAGGTGTGCATAACACATTGTGTGAATAGTCCTTAAAAAAATTGTCACGACTTATCGGATACGTGTGATAGGAACAATAAAAAAAATCGAATTGAGTAGGCTGATTTTTTCCCAGACGGTACATACTTAACAAAACTTCCAACACTTTCATTCCAACTAAAAGGCAATGATACTGTGCAAATGAATGCTATCGTCTTTCGTCTCCGAACATTATCAACTGGCGATCCTTCTAGGTCGATTTTCCACAACCACTCAATCAATGCAGAGTGAATCACCGGTTCGCAGAGCTGTTGTCCATTCGACTTGCATTGTGGAATGAAGTAATATACAAAACGTTTAATCTTGTTCACTCACTGAGTTCAAGCGTATGATGCCTTTACCAATACATTCATCGATGTAGTTGTTTCAAGCATGGATAACAATAATTAATTTTTGCAGATTTTTTCGGCAGTCACCAACACTGGCTGTACATTGCCATTTCCGAGAGAGGTATTTCCAAGCCATGGTTCATGCCCTCTGGTTTGGCTATCTACAGTACTGGAAGAAATAAAGTGCTCACCCGGAAATAATTATATCATTGCTTCATAACTTCATCAAATTTGATTATATTATTTAGGTTTCTTCTGCAAAGTTGACTTAATTTGCGTTATCTTTCAGTTTTCTTAGAAAAAAAAATTGCTATTCTCTTGAAATCAAAAAAAAACTTTTTTTACTTAAATTAAGTTGTTTTTGAACTGGAAGAAAAAAAGTGCTCACTTTTACCTTATAATATTTTACGGTGTTTTGTTCGTTCCCAGTCGCTGATATTGACATATCCTCTTAGGGAACGTCCATTAATTACGTCACGCAAAAATTGACTTTTTATTACCCCCCCCCCCCCCCCCCCTTTGTCACATTTTTTGTATGAACCTTCGAATTTTTTTGTATGGATCGTCACGTTTTCTCAAACCCCCCCACCCCCTTACTGCGTGACATAATTAATGGACCTTCCCTTATTGTTGTTTATGCGCGGTATATTCAAGAACAATTTTTCCCCGTTTTACTTGTTCGTTATTCGTGTTTTAAGATGGAAAGTAAGCAAATCCCCCTAAAAATCCGTAAACTCATCGTTCGAGACCACCAGAACCATGAATCGTTCCGGAAGATTGCTGCTAAGTATGCTTTAAGCTACTCTGGTGTAAGGAAGGTATGGAAGAAATTCGAACAATGTGGAAGTGTGGCAGACAAATCAGGTCGTGGGAGAAAGCGGCTTACGTCACCACGCGAAGATTCGAGAATCGTACGAGAAGCAAGAAGATGCTCATCAATAACCAGCCGTGCTATACGTGAGAACTTGAATCTGAAGGTATCCGAAAGAATTATTCGCTACAGGCTGCAAGAAGCTGGATTGAAGAGCAAGTATGCAAGTCGAGGCCCTCTAATCAGAAAAGTGAATAGAATCAAACGATTTAAATTTGCTCAAAAGTATGCGGAACAGCCCGTAGAATTCTGGAAACGAGTGGTATGGTCTGATGAGAGCAAATTTGAACTGTTTGGCAAGAAACAGCGCCCTCGTGTTTGGATAAAGTCGGGAGAACGCTTATTGGATCAGAACGTGCAGAAAACTGTAAAACATGGTGGCGGAAGTATTGTGGTTTGGGGGTGCTTCTCGTGGTCCAGCGTTGGAAATCTCGTAGAAATCGAAGGTATCATGACTGCTGATCGTTACATTGATATAATCAATGAAAATCTGGAGGAATCGCTTCTTAAAATGGGGCTTGAGGAAAGCTTCATTTTCCAGCAGGACAATGACCCAAAGCACACAGCACGAAAGTCAACTGCATTCTTCAAAGCAAATCGCATTAAACTATTGGAATGGCCACCACAATCACCTGACCTCAACCCGATTGAAAATTTGTGGTCGATTTTGGATAGACAGGTGGATAAAGGCGAAGTGACGAACAAAACCAAGCTTTTCAAAGCTTTAAATGAAGCGTGGCAGAACATCGATGAAACATATCTGCACAACCTCGTCGAAAGCATGCCACGACGTCTACAAGCAGTGATCTAGGCAAAAGGTGGACATACTAAGTACTAAAAGCTTTATATACTGTGTTTTCTTTACAATTTCTCTTGTGAGCACTTTATTTTTTCCAGTCGATAACAGAAAAGGTTCAATAAAAATTAAGATATAAATTTCCAGTCCTAGATTTTTATTATTTTCTTTGCACGAAACGATAAAACGGAAGAATAAGATGAATTATGTCGAATACAGCTCAAGGTTTTCTCTGAATGTGTAAAGGGTGTCACTCTTCAAGATTATTCGTTTTGGTGAGCACTTTATTTTTTCCAGTACTGTATCAAGGTGTGTACCAGAATGAATGTTCGCAGCAAATTTTGATCCGGTTTCTACAAAAAAAAAAAAAAATCATGCAGATGGATAATACGTGTTCTGACCAGATAAAGCATCATAGCATTACGCAAAAAAAAAAAAAAGAATCAAGAGATGCATTCCCAAAACAGACATGTAGATATCAAACGGAAGCTTCACCAAACAGCCGATTACGGACCGTTTTCAAATGTTCGTTATTTTTCTTTCAACGAAGGACAATGTATCTTTAATTTCAATAAATCAGTTCTTCTTCAAGTATGTTTGCCCTTTTTTGACAGCTTGAGACAGAAATTCAAAAAATTTAGTGGCCACCCATTAGCTGGAATAGTTTTGAACGGTGCTACGTTTATGTTGTGGAATATAATCTGGATGCTAGTCCTAAACAGTGTTTGTGGTGGATGATGAGAATTGAAATTCAATGGATGAGTTGGACTCGATATGGACAGAAGTGAGTTCGTTCGTAATTCAACAGACTTTCAGAATTAAGCGATTTGTTCAGTAGATATTACAGAAACGAAGATTTTCAGCGTTGGTCATCGACGAACCAAGGCAGAGTTAAATTTGAGGAAGCCATTTTTTATTGCATTTGGAGGAAATTCCAATACAACACCCGATCGCCCCGATCATTTTCCATATCATGAGTGATTCAAAACAGCGTCAGTTCCGAATGTCAGGGATGTGCAAGCGTGGGCCTCTAAATTTAATTATATACTATGGCCCTTTTGGAAAGCTAGGAGGTTGGCATCAGGCCTTGCAAGTCCGCTGGAAAACATACAAGCAAAGAAACATCAACATCAGAATACTGACCGGAACAATCGTCAAAGACCGCATCAATGAAACAGAACTAGCGATTGGAAACTCGGTACGTGGAACTGCAGATCCCTCAGTCTCGTTGGAAGCACCCGCATGCTGTCCGGAGTACTGAAGGGTCGCCAGTTTGAAATCATAGCGCTGCAGGAGGTGTGTTGAAAAGGATCTATGTTGCATACCGTTTACCAGAGCTGTGGCACTACCGGTGGGCTGAGAACAATTTCATGATGATGTGCGAAAGGCAGAAGTACCTGAAGTGAAGGCCGACCAACGAAAAATGTGAAGGTTGAGGATCAAGCGTCAGTTCTTAAACTTCAGCATTATCATCGTGAATAGTCCGCACTCCAGAAGCTCTGATGATGACATGGATGCATTTATGCGCAGCTAGAACATAAATAAGACCGTCAAGATCATCATAGGAGACTTGAATGTTCATGTCGGCCAGGGAGAGGAGCATAAACCGACTATTTTAAAGTTCAGTAAGTTTGATTGATGGACAGCACTTCTCCGAAATAATTGACGGCAGAACCAATCGTGGCGCTATGATCGACTCGGACCACTAACTGGTGATGGTAAACGGTGACCAAAACTATCCGTCGTTAACAACGTACGGTACCGTTGCCTCCACGGTACGATCTCGAACGACTGAAGCAACAGGATGTTGTCATAGCCTACGCGCAGAATACGCTGGACGAAGCCCGTCTTGAAGACTGCTGAAATAATAACAAGATAAGCGACGAAGCTGAGAATGTCGTCGGGTATGTGGAACAGAGTCTATGGAACGATTGGTTCGACGATGTGTTTAGGGAGGTTATGGAGGAAAAGGACGCAGCGCGGACAGTAATGCTGCTACACGCTACCTGCAGAACGTTTGCTATTATAGACGGAAATAGCAACAGTAGATCCACTTATTCCAAAGGAAAAAACGCCGCATGAAAAAAGTGGAGAGTGAAAATGTGGAGCATCTGCACCGAACTCAAGAAACGTGGTTGTTCCATCAGAAGCTCAACACATCTTGGCAAAGGCTTTGTACCATGAGTAAGAATGTGTCATTCTGGGGCATTCTGACGGATGGACGTGAAGTGATTGGTAGGTGGAAGCAGCACTACGACGAACACCTGCATGGTGCAGAGAACACAAGCGCAGAAGACCGAATCAGCGCCCACGCTGGGAGCAGCTAAGGATGCTATTCAACTGCTCAAGGATAATTGCTACTGGCAAGTATGGTATCGGAGCTATACTCATCAAGATGGACCCGAAGAAGCTGTTCATATGTCTGCATCGGCTGATAGTCCAAATCTGGGAAACCTAACAGCTATCAGATAACTGGAAGTAAGGGGTTATATTCGCCATAAACAAAAATGGCGACAAGTTGGAATGTGAGAACTATCGACCGATCACAATCCAAAATGCCGCTTATAAAGTGCTATCCCAGACCATCTTCCGTCGTCTCTCATTCACAGTAAATGAGTTCGTGGGAAGTTATCAGGCCGGTCTCGCCGACGGGTGCTCGATAATAGACCAGATCTTCGTTGTACAACATATTCTCCGTAAATGCCGTAAATACATGGTCCCAACACGTCACATGTGCATCGATCATCGATTTTAAGGCGACATACAACAGTATCGTCCACACAGATAATAATGGACAAGAACGGCTTTCTCGGGAAGCTCACGAGACTTATATAAGCTACAATAGACGGTGTGCATAACTACGTGAAGATTGTGGGATAAAACGTTCTAAAGGGTGTCCACAGTTAGATTAAATCTTCAGTATCACCGATCACAGTTAGTTAGATCTCTCAACCGATTGTCATGAAATATTCAGGGAATAAAATACAATGTATAATCTTGGTTAAGGTATTTTTATTTCACTGTATTGCTTTACCAAATCCAAAAGCCCGAACTTTCTTCTTAATACCACGTATAAGATTTTGTACAACGCTTGAACCGACATTTTTTTCCGCTTTCAACCATGATTTCAACATTTCCTGTTCTGAAGTGACAACTTTAGGATGCTTACGAAGTTCGTGCTTCACTATAGTCCAATATTTTTCAATTGGCCGCAACTCTGGAGAGTTTGGGGGATTAAGATCCTTTGGCACGAAATTGACACCATTCGTCTTGTACCACTCCAAAACATCCTTGGACTAGTGACAAGAGACTAGATCTGGCCAAAAAATTGTAGGAACGTTGTGTGTTTTGAGAAACGGAAGCAGTCGTTTTTTAGGCATTCATTCATGTATATTTGACCATTTACAGTTGAAGTTGTCACGAAAGGCTTGCTCCGTTTACCACACGAACAAATCCCCTGCCAAATCATGAATTTCTTTGACAACTTTGACACTTCCCTGTTTCCTTAGAGACTCTGGAACATCGAACTTGTCTTTCGCAGTCACATACTGGTTGCCGGGAGTTTGTTTTAAGTCTGCTTTTACGTGTGTTTCATCGTCCATGATGCAGCAGTGTGGTTTCGTCAACATTTGTGTGTACAGCTTACGCGCACGTGTTTAAGCTGTCCTATTCTGTTTTTCATTGCGGTTTGGAGCTTTATGAACTTTGAATGAATGGAGTCCAGCTCGTTTCTTGGCTTTCTGCACGAAACTTTTGGTCAGTTGGGAACAGTTGGGTTTGCGTTCAAAGGCAGCAACCACGTGCTTGTGATCCTTCATACCGTACGGAACACTTTTTCTACCACTCACCTTCTTCTTATCGACAGTTAAACGTTCCCCGAAACGTTTTATGACACAAGACACTGTAGAGTGGTGAATTTTCAACATCTTTCTGATGGGTCGGTACGAAAGTAGAGGATTGTCGAGGTGCGTTTGCAAAATGTTCTCGCGCACTTGCTGTTCCTTGAACTCCATTTTCGAAACTACGACACATTTCACTTTGAAACTCACGCAGTGTAAACAATACACGCTGAGGTCATTTCACCCACAATTTCGTTGAAATCAACCCAAAGGGCAAAATGTTACAGCTTATTGAAAGTGATGCAATTTAACTGTGGACATCCATTAGCTCGTTTGAATCACGTCAACAAGATGATGGCCTACATGCCAGTTGTTCAGCATAGCACTGAAAGGTGTCTTGCTTACGGCACAAAACTACTACTACCATGAAATATGAAGACGCATAAGCAGTGGAAGTCCTGCCTACTACGGGCTCTCCGAGGGATGTTTTCTGTAAGTTCCAATCTATAGATGCTTCAAAAGTTGCCGGACCAGATCGCCTTCCACCACTTTTTGTCAAGAAATGCACTGAGTCGCTTGCAATACCCGCAAGTATAATTTTTAATCGATCCATGGTGGAAGGAACTTTCCCAAGTTTATGAAATAAAGCTGCCATTACTCCCATTCACAAAGCGGGGAGCATTCATGACGTAGAAAACTATCGAGCTACCGCTATTTTAAACTATATGCCAAAGGACTTTGAGAGCCTCATTCACGATTCTCTCTATCCAAAGATGCAACACGTCATCTTCGAACACCAGCATGGATTTGTAAGGAAACGTACGTTTTTTCGCCAAACACCGTACTCGTCAGCAGGTTGATGCCATTAACGTTGATTTTGCCAAAGCGTTCGACAGGGTGCCGCATTTTCTGGCAGTTGCAAAATTAGAAAAAATGGAATTCCCGGAGTGGTTGACACGGTGGATACTTTCTTATCTCACTGAGCGTAGTGCATTCGTATGCATTAATGGAGGGACTTCGGACCCTTTTATAGTCACATCGGGCGTACCCCAAGGAAGTAATTTGAGCTCGTTACTATTTGTTCTATTCGTCAACGATAAATGCAGTACTGTTAAGTCCCCAAAGTTTATGTTTGCTAACGACCTGAAATTCTTTCGAGTAATAACCTCATTAGTTGATTGCTCCACCCAAGCGGATATCAACCTACTGTTAAATTGGTGCTTACTCAACGGAGTGGCTGTAAATCTACGGAAATGTAGTTTCATTTCATTTTGCTGAACAAGAAACTCTACCGTTTTTGACTACAAAATGTCTACAGCCAGCATCCGTAGGGTTGATACTGTCAAAGTTTAGGCCATTCTACTAGACAGTATGTTGAATTTCAGTCCAAATGTAGCTGCAACTACTGGTAAGCCATATGCGGTGCTTGGCTTTAAAAAACGAAACAGAGAGCAGTTTGAGGACGAATATTGTTTGAAAACGCTCTATAGTTCACTTGTACGCAGTGTACTTGAACATGGTGTGATTTTGTGGCACCATGCTGTCCAGAGCAGTCTGATCGAGCAAATCCAAGGGAACTTTTTTGCGATACGCGTTGCGAATGCTATCATGGAACGATTCTGTCTGTCTGCCACCTTACGAACAACGTTGCGCCCTAATAAGATTGCCTTCTTTGGCAAACAGGAGAGTGTTACTGCAACGTTTTATTTTGTGTTTGACGTGAACAACAATGTAGACTGTCCTGTGCAGCTGAGCAAATTTCAAATCAACGTTCCTCCTATATCAACCCGGTGTGCAGATTGTCTTCGACTTCCATTGCATCGCACCGTTTTCGGACAAAACAACCCATTCGATTTGTTGCCGTCCTTTTAATGAAGTGTCTGTGCAATTCGATTTTAATGTGTCAAAGACTATTTTCAAAAGTAGTATAAGTGCATAGCAAGTACTGTCTGTGCAATAATTTAAATTCGAAGACCAGAAAAAATAAATAAAAGAACTTGCGGTCAAAAATGATTCACCCTGCACTAGATGTGCCATGAACCAAACGTTTATAAGACCGATAGTTCTCTACGAGCATGAAAAGTAGTATAAGTGCATAGCAAGTACTGTCTGTGCAATAATTTAAATTCGAAGACCAGAAAAAATAAATAAAAGAACTTGCGGTCAAAAATGATTCACCCTGCACTAGATGTGCCATGAACCAAACGTTTATAAGACCGATAGTTCTCTACGAGCATGAAACGCGGACAATGCTCATGTAGGACCTATAAGCACTTGGCATTTTTGAACGTGTTAACACAGGACCAACCACCTTCCGTATGCATTCGCGGAATCACAAAAATTAGTGCAACATTAATGCTAGCAGCCGAAGGACTACCAACAGACATAAAATTCTTGCGCGAAATTTTCCTGGACGTCCATGCAGAACTAGGAATCCCACGCAATGACGCCTTGGCAGACCTTCAGTCACATCGAGCGTTCCTGTCTAGTGAACGTACAGAACGACTGCAGCGTAGTAGGGAGGCCGCCCTGAAATTTTATAACCCTTCAAATTTTCGGAAACACTAACGCGCCCTTTGGAAGAAGTATCATTTAATAGTATTGTAAGTATAATTAATCCTCCAAAACTGTCTTCGCCTTCTCAACAGAATGCGACTGAAATTTTGGTATATTGCCAAAATTTCAATCGCATGAAAAGCCCAGCCAAAATGAAAGAAATTCAACAAAAACTTCTAGCTTCTTCTTTCAACGTTATTCTGGCAACCGAAACAAGCTGGGATGAAAGCGTAAAAAGCGAAGAAATTTTTGGAAATAAATTTAATGTATTCCGGCATGACCGTAATTTGCAACATAGCAATAAAAAATCTGGAGGTGGAGTTCTCATTGCCATCAATGCAGACTTTACTTCTCAAGAACTAAAAACTCTCAAGCACAAAGAATTTGAGCATGTCTGGGTTAAAGCACTCATTGCTGATGAAACACATATTTTTGCATCTGTGTATTTTCCACCCGAACATGCCAATAAACAATCTTTCGAATTATTTTTTTCAAAATGTCGAAATTATCACGTCAAATATGGAACCGGAAGTAAAACTGCATATTTATGGTGACTTTAATAAACGGAATGCGAACTTCATCCCTGACATCGAAAATGAATCAATTCTACTCCCAGTCGTAGGCGAAGACGAAACTCTACAATTCCTGTTCGACCAAATTTCACATTTTGGCTTGCATCAAATTAATCATATAAAGAATCAGCAAAATGCTTTTTTAGACCTCTTATTTACGAACTGCACTGAAGACTTTTGTGTGAGTACTTCATTGTCACCTTTATGGAAAAATGAAGTATTTCACACAGCAATTGAATATTCAATCTTCGTACATAATACTCACATCCCCAGCGACTGGGATTTCGAGGAAGTGCCGGAATATCAAAAAGCAAATTACGAAGAAGCAAAACGTAGACTATGTACAATAAATTGGCAGAACATAATAAGTATTGAAGGAAATGTCAACACTGAAGTAGGCAAATTTCATTCAATTATTCAGTACCTTATTTCAGAAACTGTACCAATGAAAAGAAGAAGGCGAACCCAAAACAATAAATTACCAGTCTGGTTCAATCCACATTTGAAACATTTAAAGAACAAAAAACAAAAAGCACACAAATTATATAAAAAGCAAAACTCTAGCACAAATTTGCAAAACTATTATGACATATGCAACCAACTTAACACGGCCATTAATTCTGCACATGAAGAATATAATCGTAAAGTCGAAACTGAAGTCAAATCATGTCCCAAGAATTTCTTCAATTATGTAAAAACGAAATTGAAAAATAGCAATTTCCCCCCAAGAATGCATTTTGACGGAAATGTAGGTGATAATCCTTCTGAAATCTGCAAGCTTTTTGCAGATTTCTTCCAAGAAGTATACACTACATTCTCCGAAGAAGACCGTGATCGCGACTTCGTTGCATTCATTCCTGAATTTTCCAACAATATATCTGTAAATCAATTACCTCCTCACGAAATTCTCAATGCACTAAAAAACTTGGATGCTTCTAAGGGACCAGGCCCAGACGGTATTGCACCCGTATTTTTAAAGAACCTTTCAGACGAACTTGCCCTTCCTTTAGAACTTCTCTTTAATATGTCTCTTAAGAGCGGAACATTTCCCACCATTTGGAAATCTTCTTATTTGGTTCCGATTTTCAAATCAGGCACGAAATCAGACATCCGCAACTATCGTGGAATTGCCATTATCTCTTGCATCCCAAAACTTTTTGAATCTCTCGTGAATGAACATATTTTTCAGCAAGTAAAAAATCAAATTACAAGCAAACAACACGGCTTTTTCAAAGGTCGCTCAACCACTTCTAATCTTCTTGAATTTGTAACTTTTATTTTGAATGCAATGGACAGTGGCAAGCACGTAGAAGCACTTTACACTGACTTCAGTAAAGCCTTTGACCGAATCGACATACCATTATTACTCTTCAAATTGCAAACAATTGGAATGGAGCCTGGACTGTTAAATTGGCTGCAGTCATATTTAACGCATCGCGAACAAATTGTTCGCTTTCAAAATAAACTTTCAGAACCTATCTCTGTCACCTCGGGGGTCCCCCAAGGTTCACATTTAGGCCCACTTCTTTTTATTTTGTACATAAACGACATTTCCTACATACTTAAAAAAATCCAAATACTGATATATGCAGATGACATGAAGCTGACTTATTCAACACATGGTGTAGCAAAAGCTTACTTCAACTTAACGTGAAAAAATGTAACTCAATAGTATTTAGCAGAAAAATCGAAACACCTCGTACGGAAATATTTTTAGGAAACCAAAAAGTAGAAAAATGCAAAATAGTAAAGGACTTAGGCATTACCCTAGACTCTAAACTCACTTTTGTAGAACATTACAACACTATTATAAGTAAAGCAAATAGCATGCTGGGCTTCATTAAGAGGTTCAGTCACAATTTTCAAGATCCATATACTATTAAAATATTATACATTACATATGTCAGGCCAATTCTGGAATACTGCAACCTAGTATGGAACCCGTACTGTTCCATACACGACGAACGCATAGAATCCGTCCAAAAGCAATTTCTTTTATATGCCCTAAGGAAATTGAATTGGACTGTATTTCCACTGCCATCTTATGAAGCACGCTGCATGCTTATCAATTTACAGACACTTAAAGAACGCCGCGAATCTGCAATGCTTTTCTACGTCAATGACATTATTTCACAACGCATAAAATCAGAAGAACTACTCTCGCAATTGAACTTTTATAGTCCCAGTCGGCATCTTAGAACACGGAAATTATTCTTAGAAAAGTCGTACAGAACTAATTATGCAAAAAATGGCCCCATTAATCGAATGATGCGCCAGTATAACTTACATTGCGAAATCATCGGCATCACTATGTCTAAAGAACAAGTAAAATGTCGTCTAAAAGACAACAGAAATAATGTATAGTATGTAAGTAGAACATTGTAACCATTGTATGTAGTCTACATTGCTTGACGAAATAAATAAATAAATAAATAAACAGGAAGCTAGTGTTATTTTAGACGCAGCCTTTGGTGAGATCTATCTGATTATAAAAATATTCGAAAAATTTATTTTCAAATAATACCAAGTACGTGCCTGGTTTAAGAATTTTACATTTCCAAAATTTGAAAGTCACCCGGCGTCGGTGGTGTAGTGGTAAGCGTGACTGCTACTTGGCACCCCAGTGGGTCTGGGTTCAATCCCAGTCGACGTCGGTGGTTTTTCTGAGGCGAAAAAACTGGTCACGTCTTCCTTCGGAAGGGAAGTAAAGCCGTTGGTCCCGGTTTATATTCATGAGTCGTTAGGTAGGGTCCAGGTGGTGGAGTCGTCTTCCTGGCGTCGGTGATTGTCACCATGTGAGGAAATAGGCCGACGTAAAATAAAGATTAAAAAAAAAAAAAAAAAAAAAAAAAAAAAAAATTTGAAAGTTCTATATCCTTATCTAAGTGATACCGGTAATGTTTACATGCGGAGCTTATTATATGTGAAAGTAACCTCGGAATGAGCGTGACACTCCAAACATTCTGAAATGGGTTGCTAAATCTGCATTTGAGCTTTCACTTTCAAGCACCCGTATTTAAGCTGCTTTTAATGGTCTTTTAAAGCATTGTTGCAAATATGTTTGTTCCATAATAACGTTGCCGGCCAATTGCTGCTAGATTCAAAACACACACACACACACACACACACACACACACACACACACACACACACACACACACACACACACACACACACACACACACACACACACTTTTGCTCACCAAAAAATCAGTTGCTTAATGGGTTACTTTGAAGGTTTTCTTTAACTATTTTTTTCATAATTTAGCGTGCTGCGTAGCAAATTTCTGAAAATATGCTGTTCTAGCTATACATTTAGTATCACGGTGGTGAAAATCTTTTTGAGTTTTATTTACAAAACAAAATATACAAATATGCAATTGGTTCATACTATACCCAAGCAGCACACATTGTAGCTTAAGTGAGTCACATTGAAGTTGTTTCAACCGATTTACAACAAAAGTGTTGCTAGGGTACATACATAGGCAAGCGACCCGTCATTGCACGCTTCGATCTGGGCATCTGTACGGTGCACATGTGTAATTGTTAAGGAACGCCATTGTTCTTCTGGCTTCAGGCTATAAACACCAAGGAGGACAACGCTCGCGGGCAGTGAGCTCTAACATCCAAGGAGAAATTCCCTTTGCGGTTCGACAAAGGGCGGCCTTGCCGACGTCGACCGTCTACGTTTCAAGGAATCGTCTATAGTCTCGATCGAATAACCACCCCAAAATTCCTGCCCATCGTCAACCAGCATTATAGTGTCTGTCGTCACTAGACGCCAACGCCGAGAGCGTTCCCCGGATTGCAATAAAAATCATCGAGGAACGTGCCGGTAAACTCCAGAGCACACTACAAACAAATAAACCAGGTGAAACGGAAAAGTTATTACCATTGAGTGTCCATTAATGCGAATCTTTGAGCCCCTCCGGTGAGCAAAGTAGTTAGCTCTGAGTATCAGGCTGCTGAGGAAGTAACATTAGTTACAAATATTTTGTACTCCTGTTGATTGTTCCAAATCTCTCGCTAAAACAACCTAATTTTTCTCAGCTATCATATTTTCAACTGCAGCGAGTTTTCTACGTAGTTTTTGCAACAGTAGATGACTTCCAACTTACACGCCTGAAGTTTTCAATGCTGGACTAAGAAATTGAAATGTTGTTAATTCATAATTCATAAACGTATCTAGATCTAATTCTTCGCTGCAAAAATGTTTGTATGTAACTCGTTGCAAAACTCCATGTTTTCATTGTATGACTTGTGCAGAAAAAATCTTGTTTTGCAACATGTTCCATGAACTTCTATTTGAAATGAATTTAGCACATAGCAAAATTATTTGCTGCCCGGATCTCTAAAATGCAAAATTCTCATCTGTTTCAATTTTTGTACCAATTATTGTATCTAAGTTCTGCATTTGACAGAATCACGCTTCATTTTTGTTTTGCTTTCCAGCAAGCATCTCTGCATCTTTAAAAAGAATTTCTGCTCGGTCTACCTCACAAGCGCTTAACGAGAGCTGACCGTGAGATCAACACCGCACAGCACCGCATCGGTAAACTACAGAAATGAAAAATAAATTGTGCACGCTTTCTTTCGTTGGAATGCTTCCAAACCAGTGAATTCAGCTTTTGTTTTTCCTGAAGCTGACGTAACATGCACGTGTACGTGAGATGTATTTTTTTTTTCTCCATAGGGGATTAGAATCACGGCACCATAGTTTCTGTTGAAGTTGTTTTTTTGTCTCTAGGATCAAAGATTGCAATTGTTTGAATGATTCAGTATTTGGCCGGCAATCGCCAAGGACGAAAAAAAATGCTGAAATTCAAATCCATCCAGAACATAGCGCAGTTTCGTTATCAGCCACTGCCGTATGTGGGTTGACGTGATTGGTAAACCAAATTTGTTGATCATGCATAAATGCATGACCGATTGCATCTCTCTGCGCTCGCCGTAAACTGTTCTATTTTTCCTATTAAGTTTACAGAGCTTGGAAATGAATCATGCATGGCGGTACTAGTAATGCATAATTGATGCAGTGTGGCACGGTTTCATGTTGAGCAGAGGACCCGTCATCACTATGGTCGGCAAATATTGCATTGCATGGCTAGTTGACAATCGATATAGGCACTTGAACAAGCGTATATGTTGGTTTTTTTAGTTCAATTTAAAAATGTAGTCGTGAAATAGGCGCCGTGCTACAGAGTTCGAAATAATAAAAAATAACTGTACAGCCAAAGAGTGATCCCAAGAACGTTCGTGTCAATCACAAATTATTTCAATCCAGATACGGAAATCGATCGATTTGTTATGTTCGTATTTGTTTCTAAACCTAAGCAAATATTATTATAAAAAAAAACATTATTCTGCACTCCAATCGCTTGATTCAGCATAAGATGAATGGAGAGGTAACAAAAAGATGCATATAGGAGTAGCTACACTTTTAAAAAATGAATTCAACGCATAACGTAAATTATCCACATTGCCCGTAAAGATTCTAAGACTCGAGTTCAAAAATGACTGTGCATTCTGAAATATATGTGTTGATATTAAATTTAAATTAATAAAGCTGCGAGAAATAGATGGGAGACTGAATGTTATGATTCTCAGGACTTAAACAGTCGTTGATTTCTGTGTTAGTCACTAGTCAAATTTCTATCGTATTTAAGCAATTTCACACGTCGCTGTAATTAAGTCCACCATTTACTGAAAATGCGTGAGAGTGTATCGATATTTGAACGCAAACAAGACCGCATTTCATCGCCACGCGGCATAGTGAGGCAAGGCCGGACAAAAATAAAAAAAATGGACTTTCAATTATTGCTTTTTGTATTTTTTCCTCAATATACTATATTTGAGTATGCATTTGCCTAATTTTAAGGTCAATGCGTTGAAAAATGAAGCTACCAGAATTTTGGTGGCCAAACTTTTGGAAATATGCTAAAATGCTTAATACAAATAATTTATTTGCCTTTGTGTTGAAGTCTTTATAGATGGCATTAAAAAAATGAAATAGTCATACATTAAGGTGTTCCCGATAGTAAATTTTCTCACAATTCCGGTTCTGTGCACAGTTCTTATAAAAAACCATTTTTTTGGGGTTATAGTCAAAACAGATTTTCAGATTTTATTTCTGTGTAGTTTTGTAGCGTAGCGAGATTTTTGAAATCTAGTAATAAGCATTCATGAAAGGCTCTAACTCAAGACATAATGCAAAGTTTATAAATTTCATTAGATTAATTCGCTGAGTGTAGAATCAGGCTGAATATGGTGCTTCCTTTTTTCACTGTGACATTTGACAGCATCAATATTGGCGGTCATTTGCAGTTTTAAAAACGGAGCCATTTTACAGTCTGTTATGCAATTCTTATTCTCATTATCTGCTTAAAGTCAAACATTTATAACCAAAATAAATTCAGCTTCCAATGGTGAATTATTACTTCAATGAATATATTGTTTTGTTTATCATTTGTGCTTTTCAATATTCAGAAATTTTCTTAAAAAGAAAAGACATTTTCGAAGCTACCTACCAAATATCAGACATTGCTGATAAACGGAATTCGATGCTAAAGCTTCTATAGACATGTTGTGGCATGAATTCCAGCGTCGCTTGTAGAAAAGTCAACGCCAAATGGAAAACTTTCTGCGGAATAATAATGACTGGCTGAAAGCGTTCACAGTTTTAGAAAGACCATCAACCTCTTTCGGTAGCATCAACAAACGAGGACGGCCATCGAAAGATTCCGACAAAATTTGCGAACGTAGCAAAAAATAAGACTGAATATTTACGCAGGAGCAACAGCTCAGATAAGCTTCTTTTTGTTGCAAACGTAGATCTAAAGACCAAGGGTAATAACAGTCGAAAACCTGTGATGACTGTCTTCCCGTTATATTTAGCGAGCAAGCATTGGGTATTTATATAGACGCAAGGTTGACCAGACAAAGTTATGATTTGATCAGAGGGCCTGTAAAATCGGTCTATCTTCATATAAACGTATCTAAGCTGAAAAGCTAATTGTTACCCTCCAAAACCTTCGATCAAATATTCCGAAGTATGTTGCCAAGTTAAGCTCCAAGCACCTGCCAAAACATCTTCAAGATCGATCGTTTTAAGGACAAACTAAAAGATTTGGCAGTAAACGGACAAAGAGAGCTTAGATGATTCTCAAGCGGGGGTGTGATCGTCTGGATTGCCAGAATATAAACAAAAAGAAATTAAATTCGGATTCATCTGACTGTCATATATTTTTAATATCTATCGTACCTTCAAGATTTGCTGCAAGTGATATTTTAATTTGGAACTACCCAAGACTGTCTTTAACCCGTTATTCTAGGCCAATTTATTTTCAGTATAAAAGAGAAACTGCAGATACAACTCATGAAGAACATGAACGGATGGTCAGAGACTAATAACTTATAACACTTAAAATATGTGTTGGGTGGAGTTGAGCTTAACATTAAAAACTATCCCTCGATGACCATGATAGACGGAAAGGTGGTTAACGCCATTACCTACAAATCTTCTGCGCAGCGGTATTTTCTATGCAGAGCAACCTCGGCGACATTCAATTTTCAGCAAGTCAGGTTGAATGGCTTCACTACGGTATAAGTTCGCTGGATCCGTATTGGTATCGGTTGGATTTCCAAAAATGGTGCAAAACAGGGCATGAAGAAGAATTCCAAGCAACAAAACTGAGGATTCAACACGACTTTCACGAGAAGATGGGTTTTCATGTCGATAAACCTCAGGCAAATTGTGCCTGTGTTTTCGCAAATACAGCTGTTTCGTCAGAAATCGAATCGTTGAAAAATAACGTAAAACATCTTGGAACATTACTTATTGCAATCTCGTTCAGTGAGGATATCAATCAAACAAAATTCGAAAGCAACGCCTATGAAACAGCACAGCTATACGTTGCATTGTATGGATGATATCGGATGCTGGCAACACTGCATAAAGCTTTGATGCATCGGCTCGACACAATCGACAAAGCCGAATTTGGTCGAATGTCCGAAGAAGCACAAGAGCACATGAAATGTTCCCGAGTGATGAATTTACAGGGCGCATTTTACGGATTGCTTGTTTCGTCGGATCCTATAATTTCTGGGTATCGCAAGGAAACCGAACAAAACCATGATTTACCCGAAGACGTGAAAAACCTTCTAAACATAGAAAAGGATGATTGCGAATAAAGTTGTAGTAAAATGAACAAAAATATATTTAATTTTTCGAACTAATACGAAAAAAATATTTTTACACCAACGCAAATATTTAACACCGAATAAAACCTTATGATTCCTTATAAGAACCGTTTTTTAAATTTTCGTTTGTGTTGAGGAAAAAACCTCTAACAATAACTTCTACATTAAAGGGGGATGCAAAAATCGAATTCAGCTCACCAGAATCACCTTTAGCTATTCTTTTTCAGTAAAATAAATATTAAACTAATACTGTATGTTTTGGGAACGTAAAGACTTTGAGCATCAGCATCAGAGTTTACTTTCCTTTGTGTATGGGTGTTTTTGATGAAAAAGTTGGATTCAACACCCCCCCTCTTAGTTGGCGTATTTTACTAAACAAGAAATTTTCAAAATCGATGTATTTTTTTTATGAAATTAAAAATTTTTGGGACCACCCTAGGATTAATTTTCCTTCTTAATAGAAATTTTTATGCAAAAACTGGATCTGTTATTTTCAAGATTACTCCTAGATGGCCGTTTGTTATCAACAAAATGAAATTAATAAAGTGCTATATGTTTTTAATTAAATAAGCTTTGGAACCACCCTAGTTCTTTTACCCTTTGTGCCAGGGTGTTTTTGATGCACATTAAACATTAAATTCAGCACGCCAAAGTTACCTAAACATTACATTTTCAGCATATTTCAATTAATTCCATATTTTCGTTCGGCTACCCCAGTGTGCGTGGAGTACGAATCATTCATCCTTCGTTGCCTATCGAGAGCGCCTGCGGCAGCGCCATGTTTGTCTCTGTTCGTTAATCGGTTATGATTTTGTGGTCACCAAATTTTGCATAACAGGTTAACATGAAATTCAGCAAATATCCGCAGCGACTTTCATTTTTTTTTTATTTTTTTTAAGTGAGAAGAAAAAACTTTTTTTTAGACAAAAAGAAAAAAAGATTCTAAATTTTTTTTTTTTTAAAAAATATTTTTTTTTTTTGGGTGTGTGTGCGGGGGGGTGTCCCCCCGCGGCGCGGGCATTTTTTTTTTTCCACAAGATCAACTTTTTTGTGGGAGTAGGATCGTCCGTGGGGGTTTTTATTCTGTTTGAATTGTTGTTTTTGTTCTTTTTTTGTTTTTTTTTTTTTTTTTTTTTTTTTTATTTTTTAATTTTTTATAATATTTTTTTTTTTTAGTATTGTAATAACGGGTGTCCACTAAAAAATGAGAATGATTTCAATACTTTTCCATCAGAACAAAAACGGCCGCATAGAAATGTCACTTTAGATGAATGAATCGTTGCACTCTCCAGAAAATTTTCATACACTCTTATTTCACTCTAACATGTTCAGTCGTGTTCAGCATGCCGTCGAAACAGGAAGAACTGCGCGCGCGCGTTGTACAATTCTTTCAAGCGAACGAAGATCGTGGAAAAAAATACACGGTGGACCATTTTTGTCGTGAAAAAGTTCCGGTATCCACCGTATACCGTATCCTGGCATGCATGAGAGTAACCCGGAAGAAAGGTTGCGGCCGTCCAGCGAAAATAATGAATGAGAAAACGCTCCGCTCGCTGCGCAACATGTTCAACAACAAGGATTCGGTAAGTCAACGGGAAGCAGCCCGAAAGTTCCATTGTTCGAAGTCACTCATCTGCAAGACGCTAAAGAAAGAAGGAATAGTGTGTAGAAAGAAAACCAGATCCCCAGAGTACACAGATGAGCAGATTCAAACCGTGAAATCCCAATGCCGCTGGATGACTCGGAATTACGGCGGAAAATCTTTCGTTCTGGACGACGAAAGCTACTTTCCTCTTTCGAAGTCTCAGATACCGGGAAACGACCGATTCTACACTAAGGACAAATCTACTACTCCTCCAAAAGTAATGTATAAGTTCAAGCACAAATTTGAATCGAAGGTTATGTTATACATCGTAATATCCGATAAGGGTATTTCGAAGCCGTGGTTCAAACCAAGCGGTTTGGCCATCAACCAGGAGGTGTACCAAAGAGAGTGTTTGCAGAAAATACTCATCCCATTTCTTAAACAACATCACTCGGATGGCAAATACGTGTTTTGGCCGGACAAGGCATCATCGCACTACGCAAAAAAAACGCTAACGTTTTTGGAGAGCCAAAATATACCATATGTCCCAAAAGACCGGAATCCGACAAATTTGCCACAGTGCCGTCCTATCGAGGATTTCTTCGGTCTTTTGAGCTCCATGGTATACAAGGATAATTGGAAGGCCAAGAACACCAAGCAACTTACCAACAGGATCAAAAGCTGCATCCGAAAAATCGATGTGGCTGCCGTCCAACGGTCATGTTCCAGTATAACGACTAAGCTGCGCCGCACGGCGGACCACGGACCATATGACAATATTCACTAAACTTAGTTTGAAGATTTAAGTTGACCCTTTTAATAAAATAAATCAGTTTGAACAAAACTTCACTGGTATTTTTTTCCTGACCCATTCTTTTCGTTCTCATTATTTAGTGGACACCCGTTAGCATATAACGTAAACAAAATTATCCTTATGATTGGAGCAGTAAAAAAAACTTGATTCTACGTTTCATGACGTAAATTTAAGTCATGGCATGCAGATAAGCTTTTGCTGTCATGTTATTTTGAAATAAACGTAAATTTATGTAAAGGGGGTAACTGGAGGTGCTGATCTTTTTTTTTATCTTATTTTAGCTTAGGTTGATGAGTTCAAATATGACAGTATATTTTATTGGTGTAGCAATATTTTCTCTATCTATGTTTTTCTATTTATGTCAGATCTTTCACATTATATTTTTTATTAATTGTTGCGATCTACATAAGGTCTGTATCCACATTAATCCGGACACCTTCAAATCATTGTAACATTTGAAATATTGCACGTAGGAATGAAAAATTTCACTGTGGTATAGCTGAGAGTCTATGATGAAAAAGACTATGCTTGATGTTTACATTTCATGCTTAGTATTCAAGATGGTGACGAAAGAAAAACAAGTGCGCGAGCGAATTTTGTACGGGCGTACGGCAAATCCTGACTTGTCAATACGGGACCTTGCAAAAACGTTGGATTTGCCTAAATCCACTGTTCACGATGTGCTAAAATCATTTTCGGAACGTTTGTACCGGATGATTGGAGGCGGGTGAGAGTTGTTGCCATTCAAAAACCTGGCAAACCCGCGTCCGACCACAACTCCTATCGACCCATCGCGATGTTATCCTGCATTCGAAAGTTGTTGGAGAAAATGATCCTCTTCCGTCTGGACAAATGGGTTGAGACGAACAACCTGCTTTCAGATACTCAATATGGTTTTCGTAGGGGTAAGGGAACGAACGACTGTCTCGGGTTGCTTTCCACAGAGATTCAGTTAGCTTTTGCTAAAAGAGAGCAAATGGCTTCTGTATTCTTGGACATAAAGGGGGCTTTTGATTCAGTATCTGTTGAAGTTCTTTCAGATAAACTCCACGCTTGCGGCTTTTCACCATTAATGAACATTTTTTTATACAATTTGCTGTCAGAGAAACATATGAGTTTCTCTCATGGAACCTCTATAGCCTCACGATTTAGCTACATGGGTCTCCCCCAAGGATCATGTTTAAGCCCCCTTTTGTATAATTTTTATGTCAAAGACATTGACGGTTGTCTAAGTGACAACTGTACGTTGAGACAACTTGCAGATGACGGCGTAGTGTCTGTCACGGGATCCAATGGGGCCGATCTGCAAGGACATTTACAGGATACAAATTGTCTACTTGGGCTCTAGAGCTAGGTATCGAATTCTCTACGGAGAAAACTGAGTTGGTAGTTTTTTCTAGGAAGCATAACCCTGCACAACCGAAGCTTCAAATTTGGGGTAAGCCGATAACTCATTCAATGTCATTTAAATATCTTGGGGTCTGGTTCGATTCTAAGTGCACTTGGAGATCCCATATTGAGTATCTGAAGCGAAAGTGCCAGCAGAGGGTCAATTTTCTCTGCACAATTACCGGGACCTGGTGGGGAGCTCATCCACAAGATCTTCTAACGTTGTACCGGACAACGATTTTGTCGGTTATGGAATACGGTAGTTTTTGTTTTCAGTCAGCGGTCCGGTCGCACTTCATCAAACTGGAACGTATTCAGTATCGGTGTCTTCGTATCGCGTTAGGTTGCATGCACTCGACTCACACCATGAGTCTTGAAGTGCTGGCTGGCATGTTGCCACTCTTGGATCGGTTTTCAGAATTATCTCTCCGGCTCCTCACCAGGTGTGAAGTTGTGAACCCCCAGGTGATCGAAAATTTTGAGAAGCTCCTTGAGTTGAATACTGAAACCCGCTTCATGACCTTGTTCCATTTGTACATAACACAGGATGTCAGCCCTTCGCCGAACTTTCCCAATCGTGTTTGCTTCTCCGATTTCGACAATTCGGTTCATTTTGATTTATCCATGAAGCAAGAGCTTCAGGGAATCCCAGAGCATCATCGTCCTATGATTGCTCCGGTAATATTTACTGCAAAGTTTGGCCAAGTTGATTCCACTAAATCGTTCTTCGCTGACGGATCTTTGATAGAGGAGTCAGCAGGCTTTGGTATATTTAATGAAATTTATAGCGCCAATCGTAAACTTCAAGCTCCTTGTTCCGTATATGTCACTGAATTAGCGGCAATACACTTTACGCTAGAAATGGTTGCCTCATTAACGCCGGATCAGTACTTCATTTTCACGGATAGTCTCAGTTCTATAGAGGCTATTCGCTCCTTGAGGACGGTAAAGCACTCCTCGTATTTTCTCATGAAAATACAGGAGCTTCTAAGTGCTTTATCTTCGCGTTATTTTATCATCACCTTTGTATGGGTCCCATCTCATTGTTCAATTCCGGGCTATGAGCAAGCGGACTTGCTTGCAAAGGTGGGCGCTATGGAAGGCGATATTTGTGATCGACAAATCGCCTTCAACGAATTTTTTCCTATTTTTCGTCAACAGTCACTCGTCAGCTGGCAGTATAAATGGAGTAAAGGAGATTTGGGGCGATGGCAACATTCTATCATCCCAAAGGTGTCGAAGAAATCCTGGTTTAGGGGGATGGATGTGGGTCGAGACTTCATTCGTGTCATGTCTCGCCTCATGTCCAATCATTATTCTTTGAACGCTCATTTATACCGGGTTGGGCTGAGCGACAGCAATCTCTGTGAGTGTGGACAAGGCTATCAGGACGCAGATCACGTTATTTGGTCTTGTGCTGAACATCGTGGAGTCAGATCGGAGCTTTATGATTCCCTTCGGGCTCGAGGTAGACAACCCAATGTGCCAATTCGAGATATTTTGGCTGTACGTGATTTGGAGTACATGAAACTCATTTATGTATTTTTGACTAACATTAGCCTTAGATTTTAGTTAGTTTAACCTGTATGTTTACTATAAGTTTTTTTTATCGGTGTATGTGTGTATGTGTGTTTTTTTTTCTTTTTCAAAATATGTTCAAGTCAAAAGTAAACCATAAATTGTATAGTTGAAAGTTTTTAGATAATTTAGAATTTAAATTTAATGTGTTATGTAAACCATACCTTAAATTCCCACCCTCCTTCCCATCCGTAATTTGTAATTCCTATTAACCTCGAGACGGCCGCGAATAATCGGCTCTATCCTCCTAACTTTAGTTTTAAGATAAATGATGTATATAAATATGAAAATTTGGCTCTGTAAAGTTGATTCGATTGAGCCTGTACAAATAAACGATTATTAAAAAAATAAAACAAGAAGGAAAGAGTGTCTGCAGAAGCGATTACTACTCTTCATCAAAAGTCACAAAGAAAAACCTTTGTTCTGGCCTGATTTGCAATCATGCCACTATGCTAAAACTGTGATGGAGTAGTACCAAGCAAATCAAGTGAACATTGTACCAAAAACCTCAAACCCGCCAAATTGCCCAGAGCTACGACCAATCGAGAGATATTGGGCTCTGATGAAGCGGAAGCTTTCTGGAAAGAAGAAAGGAATCAAAGACATCAACCACTTCGAGCAAATTTTGACAAAGACGGCTTCTACGATTTCTGAAGAGTCTGTACAAGCCCTAATGGACGGAGTTAAGCGCAAAGTTCGAAAATTTTATGTAAATACCGAATAACTATGTTTTGTCTTCACGAATTGTTAAAACACATCCCATGAATTTGAAATAAACAACGAATATAATATAATGCGAAATTTATGTTTTATTCATGTTTTGAGGTGTCCGGATTATTGCGGATAAAGACCTTACTTCGAAATTGTTTATTTTACATGAGACTTTATTCTCCTTTGACAAAAATCAGAGGTCGTAAACAAAGATTGTATGTAAAATTATGTCTCCCGAAACCGGAACACACGCAACACGAATTTTATATTTTCCCGTCTGTTTCAACTAATTCTTTTAGTCTAAATGAACAGAAATTTATGACAAATCAATTAGTCATATGAGCAAATCAAGACTTGAAGTGCATGAAACGTTTATATCTACTTGACTAAACTAGTTAAATTGCACTTATATAGATCTACAGTACGATACATGGAAATTTTAAACTTTCTTTTTAAATTTTCGGTGCTTGGGACACTAAACCAAACAATATTTCAACGCTACGCATGCATTTTATTTATCATAGTGTAATCCAGTAGTAATATTGAAATCAGTGCGCTGCCGTTTTACAAAATGCCAATATTTAAAAAAAATGGAAACAATCGTCGTCAAGAACTATTTAACTCCCATTTGTATGCTACCCAGAAAATATGATGCCCTCCACCTGCGTAGCAACCGCTTACCAATTAAGAACCAATCCTTGATAGCAGTTGATTTATGCAACCCTTGAGAAGCTTCAGCTCGTTTCGCTACTGACATATTGACACAACCCTCGCACAACCTTCAAACTGTGGTGAGTGCAATCTGATTCCCGGGTAGTGTCTCTCTCCATTCGCCCTCCCAGCGCCTCGCTAACTTCAGTCAAGTCTGTTTGCTAATGTTCTGTGACTAAACTGAATTCACTCGCACAACACGATGCACCGAGTTGCAACTGAAGCTCAAACCATTTATTCTCTTGATTTCTCGGTTTGCCGTTTCGTGTCAAAATGGAGCTTCTGGTGCTTTGGCAAAGGAATGCATGCAAATGTAAATAATCCAACCATACACTCAGAGCGAAACTTCATCGTGCCTGCACATTCCCCAAAGGAATAGCGATGCTCATCCTTCGTCATACGGAACGTGTTCTTGGGACCATAAATGAACGTGAGCCAAATCTAGCGTGATCCGAATGAACGTCCTATAGGCGTATAATTGTTTGTCTATCTATCAAGTAACGGATGTATGGATATAATCGATAATGCTTTTACCTATCCATTATTCGCACGAGAGAAAGAATTTCTTATTGTCTCTTAGGGCATTCAGTCAAATCGAGCTAGAAATAGTTTTCCGGCAGATGATAGATTGCGTTAGGTACTGGGAGAATATTTGTCTTCCATTCGGTCGGTGAAAATTATTTTGTGATGCTGCTCCAGAGTTCCGACAAAGGCGACGTCGCAAACAATATACCTCTGGTGCATTGTCTTTCCAAATATAAAGGACCAAACAGTAATTGGAGGTGTGGCACAATTGAACTGTAGATTACAAACGAATCACGCAATGTCTGAAACCATTAACTAAACAACTTTCATGAACCTCATAATATTTTTTTAGGATCTGGTTCGCTTTTAATAGGAACAAAGTATTAATCTTAATAATCATTTCTGGGGAATTTTTAAAATATTTCGCCTACAATGGGATTTGTTATTTTTGAGAAAATGCCTTTTGAAATTTTCACAGTCACTAGAATCGTTGTGCTGACAGTACACTGAAAGTTAATTTTAGTTAATATTACGAAATCGAAGGTAGAACTAACAAATCTGTTCGTTGTTTTCAGCAACGAAACTGATTTGTTCTTTTTATGAAGATACATTCGTAATTAATGGCACACGCGCAACTGTCAAAAGCACGAAGCATTTGTTGACACAGAAACAACATTCGTGCATTGTACAAGATCAATACAAAGAGCTACGAATATTTTGTTACCAATTTAAAAGAAACGTCTCTCTGATGGTTGCCTGAATGACTGAGAGATCTACTTTATCGACTCGACATGTAATTGACAAAAAAGCGCAACCACGTGGAATTATCCAGCGTCTCTTTACTGACATGGGATTCGATCCTGTAAATTTTGGAAAGAGCTGATACTGCATCCTCGGTTGATCTCACTATGCCATGGCGACTCGTGAGGTGATAATTGAATAATGAGTATGAAGTTATAACTCTCGACACCGCTTCAATTCGTATTTTGGGATAAATAAATTATTCCCGCCCATCCCAGCAGCAACATCAGCGAAGCAGCGATTGGCTGGTCTTCACGAAATCTATTTCGTGCATTATACAAAAAGGTGTAATGATAGCATTTCACAAGATAAAAAGCAATATGAATGTTTCATACAATATACGAGACATTTGTTCTATGAACAAAATCCATGATTACAAAGCGAGTGAAAGCTAATTTACGAAAATAAATTTTCAGTGTAGTGACAAGAAGCAATATCCGACCTTTTTCGTAGGAACGTTGTATTTTTGAGGAATGGATGAAGACTTGGCCATTTACGTTTGCAGCTGTTACGAAAGGCTTGCTCCGTTTTCCGTATGAACGGATCCCCTACCAAATCATGAATTTCTTGGGGAACTTCGACACTTGCTGTTTCCTGAGGAGGAGGAAGAGGAAATCTCAACATCGGGAACATCGAACTTGACTTTCTCAGTCACATACTAGTTTCCCTGAATTTGACGAACATCCGGTTGATTTTACAACATTTGTGTGTACAAGTTACGTACACCTGTCCTTTTCTGTCGCTTGGTTAGGTGCTTCCTAGACCTTGAATGAACGTATTCCTGATTAATTCTTGGCTTTTCACCCAAAGCTTTTTATTTATTTATTTATTTGTCGTCGTCAATCAATTGTAGACCATTTTAATTACAATAAGTTCTTAACTTAACTTAAACGTAGCACGCGCGGAAGTATTTTTTTAATTTTTCTTTCGACATCGTAAAATCTATACTATTGCATTGGTTATTGTAATTAGCCATCATTTGATTAATCGGTCCATATTTTGCATAGTTCGTGCGATAATTATTTGTTGCAAATAACTGTCGTTGTCTTAAATGCCTTGTTGGTGTGTAAAAGTTTAATTTTGATAGAATTTCCATTGAATCAATTCTGTGTGAGACTATATTATTTATAAATGACGCCATAGCAAATTCCCGACGCTCTTTTAATGTTTGAATATTGATAAGCATACCGAGCCTAATAAGATGGTAAAGGATATACAGTCCATCCTAGCTTTCTTAGTGCGTATAACAAAAATTGCTTTTGTACTGACTCTATTTTTTCTTCATGTGATATTGTCAATGGAGACCAAACTATGCTACAATATTCTAATATTGATCTGACATAAGCAGTTTATAACGTTTTTATCATATACGGGTCATGAAAGTTATAGCAGAAACGTTTAATAAATCCTAGCATGTTTTTAGCTCTGTTTATAATTGTGTTATAATGATTAATGAACGTAAGTTTAGAGTCTAAGACAACACCTAAATCCCTAACTCTATCACACTTCTCTACATTCTGATTGCCTAAAGTTATTTGTATATTAGGTATGTTTCGTTTTCGACTGAAGGTAATTAAATTACATTTTTTAACATTCAGTTGTAGAAGACTTTTGTGACACCAAGTATGGAACAACAATATCTCATTCTTAAACGCGTTGATATCCTCTGAATTTTTTTATTTCTAACTAAAGTTTCATGTCGTCAGCGTTATTAAAAATTTTAGTTTCTTAAGAATAAAAGATAAGTCATTTACAAATAGAATGAATAAAAGTGGTCCTAGATGAGAGCTTTGTGGGACTCTCGAAGTGGCATGAATAGGTGTTGATTGGTTTCTTTTAAATCTTACAACTTGATCACGGTTGGTTAGGTATGAATTAAGCCATTTGAGGAGTTTGGGCTGAATTCCCATTTCTTGCAATTTAAATATTAGCAAAGGTATATCGACACGGTCAAATGCTTTACTAAAATCTGTGTTCAAAACCTCTACATGGTTTCCGTTATCCATTGCTTCCAGAGAATAATTAACGAATTCTAGTAAATTTGTGGTTGTCGAACGACCTTTAAAAAATCCATGCTGATTAGTAGTTATTCTATTTTTGATTTGGTTAAATAATTTTTCATTCACAATTGCCTCAAAAAGTTTTGGAATGCAAGAGATCAGGGCTATACCCCGATAATTACGAATATCAGATTTTTTACCAGACTTAAAAATAGGCACTAGGAATGAGCTCTTCCATAATTTTGGAAAGTCTCCGGATTCCAGTGACATATTAAAAAGCCAAAACAATGGAGAAGTAAGCTCGGCTGCTAAAGTCTTCATAAACAAAGGAGAGACTCCATCAGGTCCCGAGCCTTTGGATGCATCTAAATGTCTTAGCCCGTCTAGGATTTCATGCGCATAGATTTGATTCACGCTTATGTCACTGGAATATTGAGGATACAACCCAAAGTATTGCCGATCACGATCTGTTTCTGAGTATGTTGTGTATGTTTCTTGAAAAAACTTGGCAAATAAATTGCAAACTTCTTCAGTATTATTACTTTCATTTTTGTCAAAATACATACGGGATGGAAGATTGTCTGATTTTAATTTGGTATTCACGTAATTAAAAAAGTGTTTTGGACAAGATTAAATTTAACGTTCGGTTTTTGAATTATACTCCTCAAATGCAATATTCATAGCCAAGTTAAATTCATCACAGATGTTCAAATAGCTTTCTAAATTAACGGAACTGTTATGTTTTTTTGTAAATTTTATGCGCTTTTTGCTAACGGTTTTTTAAATTTTTAATTTGTTTATTGAACGAAACTGGATCCTTTGAAAATACTCTTCGTCTACGTCTAATAACTGGTACTTCTTCCTGGATAATTGCAAACAATTTAGTGTAGAACACTTAAGTTGCACTTTCAACATTATCTTCATTCCTAAATACTGTTTGCCAATCAATTAAGTTTAGTTTGCTTCTTATGTTAGCATAATTAGCTGATTTATAGTCAAGAACTTCCGCGAGTCCGCAATCAGGCGTCTCATTTCCTTGTACAAAAAGAGAATACTCTATTGCTGTGTGAAATACTTCATTTCTCCATATTGGAGTCAAAGATTCACTAACACAGAAGTCATCAAAAATATTTGTCAACAGAAAGTCTAAATAACAGTTCTGTTGATTTTTCACATGGTTTATGTGATGAAGTCCTAAATCAGCAATTTTGTCAAATATGAAATTAAGCGTCTCATTTTCCCCAATTATTGGAAGTAGGATGCTTTCATTATCAATGTCAGCAATAAAATCAACATTGCGTTGGTTAAAGTCACCATATATATGTATTTTTACTTCAGGGGGTAAACAAGTCACAATTTCTTCGGCATTCGTAAAAAAATTATCATATATTTCCTTACAGGCATTGTTTGGAGGAAAGTACACCGAAACAAAAATACGAGTTTCGTCTCTCATCTGCACTTTTGCCCATACATTCTCAAATCATGGTATAAGAACTACTAAGAACTTTATTTTGAATTTCGCTGATCTTAGCAGCGCTTTTCATCCGATTAAAATTTTGACAATATACCGTGATTTCATTCGTGGAATGAGGGTGGGGTGAAGAGCTTAATGGACTTTGACTAATATTCACCTGTCCGGAATTTGTACTGTTTTGAAAAATGCTGTAATCGCCGGGCTGATTATCCGCATCGTCATATCCTTCCTCTGAGAAATTCGTCAGTTGCGTCGAAAACACGAATGATGAGCATGGCACTGGCACGTTTCACATGATGTAGCAGAATTTGAAGAGCAACCAGGGAACGTCCAGTTGGGTTGTCTGCCAGGAGAAGATCGTGTAACTTCGTCATGAGCCGGGTAGGGGTTCAGGATTTCCCCTCTCTGGAACTGTATTGGCCGGTGGGTAGTCGGTGTATCGAATGAGGAGCATCCCGGTGAGTTGGAAAATCTTTCCTTCGCTGCCGCAAGAAGTATTCTGTCCGGTGGTAGTAAGCTGTTACCGCTGTGATCCTTCATGAAATTAAGAGCTCCTTCGTTGTTGCAGAAATTATTGGTGTACTGGTAGTTGTCTTGCGGATGTCTTGAGCATTGATGGCGATTGTCTTGAATATTGCTGGGCCTACTGGTTTGACTTCCATTGTAATGAGTATTGTTGCTGTAGTTGTTACGCGATTGATTTTTTCGCCTTCTTGCATTTTCGGCTTGTTTTTGTTGTTTGAAGCAATGCAATTCGCGTTTATCGTAATCGGTCCAGTCAGTTTTCCATACTTTTCTCGTTCCAAGAAGGCGCCAGCCTGACTGAACCGGGTGAATATTATTGGCATCTTTCAGCTTAACTTTGAGCGAGTCTGCAGAGCCCGGTAAGTGGGAAATAATTTACGACTCAATTGCATTTACGTTAGCTGATAAAGATTTCAGCTCTTCCATTATGTCTGTTCCAAACAACGGATTTTTGAACATAACATTACCAGAAGCTATAAATTCGGTTGTGCTGCTAATCTTTTTAATACGTTCATTTAAAGATTTTAGGTCATTGGTTAAACCTGACGTCATTGATTCCATTAACGATGATAAATTTTCTTTAGATTTATTCATGGCAATATCACAATTATGTTTGCTGATTTTGATCACCGTCAGCTCTCTTTGTATTTCGTTGAGCATACCCTCAAGGCGGCAGATTCCCTCATTCAAAACAGTAGCATTGATTTGCTTCGTCGCGCGATGGGTAACCTGCGTGTTGCTTTCCACTTTTTCGGCTAGTTCAGCCTGTTGCTTTTTCAGCAATTGAACTTCGAAATTAAGCGTTATGAGGGTTTGGCAGGAGCTGCAGCACGGCAGCACATAAGACATAACATCATTTTTTTTTTTCCTTTTTTCTAAGAGAGTTGCGCTGGACAGATACTCCCACGCAGGCGTCATGAAAGGCACGCGAACAACCTATGCAGGTCCACAATACCGCATCGTCGGTAGAATCGAGCAAGCAAATTTCACAGCTCATGACGAACAAAATGCGCGTAAGCAAAAAACGAAACGTAGGTATGTTAAAAAAAACGCGAAAACGCACGTGGCTAGGAACGAAATTAAAACGCGTCCGAACTGATTGACCATCGACTTAAAAAAAAGGTCTGGTGCTGTTGTTTTTTTTTTGCGACATCCGGATTAGAATAGTAGGGCTTACGTTTGAAATCAGCTACCACTCGTTTTTGATCTGTAACACTGTACGGAAAACCTTTCTTCCACTCACAAGCTTTCAATGGACAGTTAAACGTTTTCTAGAGTGTTTTGAAAAGGTTTCATCTTTTTAAATGTGATGCAGTTATACCGTGGGCACACTTTTGTTTAGTTTTATTGTGCCCCATTTCTAAATGATCTAGCCTTTATCTGATAATACAATACCTGTGGAAATGCAAACTAGACTGGGAATAACCAGTGGACGAGGAAACTGAAATGGAAGGAGGTAAAGAGTGCGCTTTCAATGCTTCAATTATTCGCCAAGTTACGTTTTGTGGTGCAGTCTACTATGAACTACACGGATTCGGTTAATCGTCCTAGGTAGCGTACGGCGCGTACGTTTACGTCCAAATCATAGACGTAAACGCACGTATCATGGAAGATGGAACCGTTTATTCCCGACTTTTGATAAGAAATTTCTCTATAGCACCTCTGCATGTACTCAAGATTCCGCGCAAGGAGTTAAGCGCCGCGCTGTTGCTAAAAAGATTGCTGTGCAAAGTTCTGCCCGCTCTTACCATCGCTATCCGTATCGCTACGTAGTACTTTATTCCGACAGCGAGATCACGTTATCGTGGCTCAAAAAGCATTGTATCTCGTGCGTTGCTTCCAGACGAGCTCATGACCAGCGAGCTGTTTTGGACTGATGACAAGTTTACCTACTCACCGGTCATCAATTTTGAGGCACCAAATTAAGCTCCTGACGATGCCATTTCCGAATTGAAAGCCAATGAAGAATGCCGTCTCTCATAACTGAGCCGCTGTGAATCTTCGTTACCTGCAGTTCCTTCCGACGGACCCAACAAATTATTGCCTGGGTATTACGGTTCTAGAACAACAGTAGCAAGCCAAAACAGGATCGAATTATCGACCGAAACATCAGACGATAGAAGATCTCCGCGATTAATTCAGAATAAGGTCTGCATCCACATCAATCCGGACACCTTCAAATCATTGTAACTTTTGTTACAAATCATTGTAAAAATTTCACTGTGGTATAGCTGAGAGTCTATGATGAAAAAGACCATGATTGATGTTTACATTTCATGTTTAGTATTCAAGATGGCGACGAAAGAAAAACAAGTGTGCGAGCGAGTTTTGTACGGGCGTACGGCAAATCCTCACTTGTCAATACGGGGCCTTGCAAAAACATTGGATTTGCCTAAATCCACTGTTCACGATGTGCTCAAATCATTTTCGGAACGTTTGACGGTGGAGAGAAAACCGAGAAGTGACAAAAACATTGGGCGCACTGATCCTGTCATGGACCGAAAGGTGAAAAGGATATTAACGAAAAACCCAAATCTCTCCATTCGAACGGTGGCTCGTAATATAAGGATGTCGCCTGGTTTTGTCCAAAAATCAAAACAACGTTTGGAACTTAAGTCGTATAAAGTAAAAACAGTTCCAAATCGCAACGACAAACAGGACTTGGCAGCCAAATCACGGGCTCGACGTTTATACTGCGAATATTTGACGAAGTTTTCATGCGTTGTTATGGACGATGAAACTTATGTCCTGGAGGATTTCAAACAGCTTCCAGGGCTGGCTTTTTATTCTGCTATGGCCAGAAATGCATTTCAGAACGAAGAAGGCATCGAAATTTCCCAAAAAATACCTTGTGTGGCAAGCAATTTGCACGTATGGCAAAAAGAGTAAATCTTTCGTCACTACAGGCACAATCAACAAGGAGATCTATCAGAAAGAGTGTCTGCAGAAGCGATTGCTACCCTTCATTAAAAGTCACAAAGAAAAACCTTTGTTCTGGCCCGATTTGGCATCATGCCACTATGCTAAAACTGTGATGGAGTGGTACCAAGCAAATCAAGTGAACATTGTACCAAAAACCTCAAACCCGCCAAATTGCCCAGAGCTACGACCAATCGAGAGATATTGGGCTCTGATGAAGCGGAAGCTTTCTGGAAAGAAGCAAGGAATCAAAGACATCAAACACTTCGAGCAAATTTGGACAAAGACGGCTTCTACGATTTCTGAAGAGTCTGTACAAGCCCTAATGGACGGAGTTAAGCGCAAAGCTCGAAAATTTTATGCAAATACCGAATAACTATGTTTTGTCTTCACGAATTGTTATAACACATCCCATGAATCTGAAATAAACAACTACGACGGAAATATAATGCGAAATTTATGTTTTATTCATGTTTTGAGGTGTCCGGATTATTGCGGATACAGACCTTATAGAGCCTGGAGACGAAGTTCATCGAGTGAAAACTTGAGCGCCTTGCAAAAGGATTGCAGACCTCAATCCGATTTTATTTGACGATGGCGTGCTAAGGGTCGGTTTTCAACTCAAGCACTCCAAATTACCTGAAGAATCGAAGCATCAAAAGATTCTTCCAAACGCGAACCCAGTTACGCAGCAATTGATACGAAAAATGCATCAGGAACTTCTTCACGTTGGACCAGCTGGGCTACTTTCTGCAATCAGACGACGCTTTTGGTTACCGCGCCAGATCGACCATCTGACAGATAACTAAAGGTTGTACGGAATCAAATTGCACCACTTTTAAATGGCTGTAACTCTTTGTCCGTTGGGTATTTTCTATCGAAATTTTGGGTGTACTTAGTTCAATGTGTATTTGCTTACGCTGTGTAAGTTTCACTAGCAGATGTGCAATCGTTGCGAAGATGAAATCGGAGGAACAGCAGCGGCGCAAAAAAATTTTGCGCACGTACCTCGAAAATCCGGATCTTTCTCATCGTGCCATCAGCAGGAAGCTGGGAATGGTACATTCTACGGTGTTTCGTATTTTAAACAGGTACCACAAACGTTTGACCATCGGTCGGCATAAAAAAAGTGGCAAAAATAGATCTCCGTATAGTGTTGAGGATTACAAACGGGTAGTTCAAGCTTTCAAGAGGAATCCCAACAGTTCAGTTCGAGATGTGGCGAAGAAATTGAATCTAACCAAAACTTTCATGCAAGATGCGAAAAAACGTGAAGGATTACACCCGTACAAAGTCCAAAAGGCGCCTAATCGCGATGAACGGCAGAATACGGTAGGTAAAACGCGTGCACGGAAGCTCTACACCCAGATATTAACGAAACCACTATGGATGATGAGACGTATGTAAAAGCAGACTTCCGGCAGCTTCCGGGGCTCCAGTTTTTCACTGCTCATCATAAATTCGATGTCCCTGAGGACGTTAGAAAGCAGAATATGTCAAAGTTTGCCAAAAATTATATGATTTGGCAAGCAATTTTCTCGTGTGGAAAGCGAAGCACACCATTCGTGACAACTGGAACGGTCAATGAGCAGGCGTACCTAAAGGAATGCCTCCAAAAGTGTCTCCCAACAAACATCGGTGTTGAATTAGAGCTTGTTCAAGCAAATTTGGAGAAGCTATTCAGCTATTTCTTCTAGAATAGCTGAATAGCTTCTCCAAATTTGTTTGAACAAGCACCGATGTTTGTTGGGCTACTTCCTCTTCTGAGGTCACACGATGCTCCTACGATTTTCTGGCCGGATTTAGCCTCGTGCCATTACTGGAAAGAGGTTTTAGAGTGGTACAAGGCTAAGGAGGTCAATTTCGTGCCGAAGTATCTGAACCTCCCGAACGCACCGGAACTGATGCCAATTGAAAAGTACTGGGCCATCATGAAACAGGCACTTCGGAAGCATCCTAAGGAAGTAAAATTGGAGGAAGATATGAAGAAAAAATGGATTGCCACGCAAAACAAAGTTGGTCCAAATGTTGTACAGGACCTTATGAGTAGGGTAAAGAAGGTTCGTGCATTTGGATATGGAATTGAAATTGAATAAAACAGACATGGGAAAATATTCATAGCATGTTTTATTTTACTCCTTGAAAGTTTGAAGATATTTGGTTGAACGGGCGAATTTTGCTGAATATTTGTGTGTGTCGCAATTTGATTCCGTACACCCTTTAAATCATGTATAAAATGCTTTCGAGTGAATCCAACAGGAATTTTTCAATTCATGGGAGATTTGTCAAGACAACGTTTTACGCCGTCATCCATCACAGCATCACTGGTGAAGCAGGGCAGCCATAGATAATCAAGGTTTGCCATATCTGGACCTGGCTGATGCTGAAGTGATTCTAGCTCACTTTTTGATTGGTCGTCCAATAGTTCCTGTACCCAAACCAACATACTAGCCAACTTAGGCGCTGGTAATATTTGCAATGGTTACGAGAGCAGTTCTGAAGAGTCCACTCCCGCCACTATTTATGTAGCCTACAACCGGGGAAGAAGAACTGTTCAATGTTGCAATGTTCCCATAAGGTGTCGAAGGTGCTGATGTGTTGACAGTCCAAATTTTGATTTTTCGCTGTGGCTGGCAACAAGGGGAGCAAGTTGGCAAGGCTGCTGGTTGCTTATATTCAAATGTTCAACTGTCAAAAGTGTTCTTCAGTGTGTCACACATGTGGTATGGATTTAAGTTTAAGTACAGTAATGTATCATATTCGTCTAGTGTGTAATTCATCGTGACTGGCACACTGCATTAAGCGACTTTCCCTTGGTTTATTCTGTTTCAGGACAAGAATCGACACCTCTGCAATGGAAGCACGGTCGTATCCCGGCGGTTCAGCCTGGTTCCAATAATCTCGTCCGAGTCGTGAATGTTTTCAGCGAGGGTAAAACCTCGCTTATCTTTATCTTATTTTCTGCAAAAAAGCATTTATTGCCCCCCAAAAAAGGATTTTTGCAAAAAAAATTCAAACGATTTTCTTCAAAGATTGTTTTTTGACATCATAATATGATGTCAAAAAACAATCTTTGAAGAAAATCGTTTGAATTTCAGGAGGTGCAAGCAACTGAAAAAAAAACATTTTCGCAAAAAAAAGGGCCGGTCCCATGGAACGAGAGGTGATCCAATCAACACTAAAACTGGGATATTAATAAAAAGGTGCTTGATGAACTATGCCTAAGAATTTGGGTCAAATCTGAGAATGTCGAATACAAGTTGGCACTTTTAATCGGTCACATCGGATGATACGAATCCCATCATGTCGTATTTTGCATCGTAATCATGATGCACCGCTTAGGTTGCTTGTCGATGATGGTCATAGAAAGGTATGTGATCAAAATAAATATTTATATACTATTTATATAAAAGGCGAATTATTGCAATCACAAACTTAAACTATGCATTCGGTAAAATGAATACCAAAAATCGTGGTTCAGAAATTCAATATCCAACATTAGACATTTCACCAAACGTACTTATACTTATATCGTACAAAAAGCGACCACATTTCGTTAGGCCGACTAACCACCCACTATCCATATTTTGATGATAACTGAACTGCTTTAATTTTCAGTCAATTAGGCGGCCTACCTTATATTTGAAGTGAACTTCTTTTCAACCGGAAGAAATACCCTTATGATGATGACAATCCAATTTCTCATTATTTGTAACGGTAACGTTCCCAATTTCTCCTCGACTCATCTTGAACGTTTTGGTCACATAAAAGGCTTTTTATCCTGCACACTTTCCCGACTGAATGCCACAGTAAAAGTAGCTCTTAACCGAATCCGACTGGTATCGGCACGGAAAAAGTTGTTGAGGTCGATACATACGTCTGGCAGGCAGACAACATAAAAAATGAACTTCAGCCATATCAGGAAAACTTTGGTTGGCTTTCTTTGCTCGGCTGAAATATTTTTCCACCACCCACCAAAAAACGGCTATAAATTGCTCGGAAAACATGGCTTCAATTCATCGTGCAAGCCAAAAGCCCACACAAACAACCCGATTTCTTTTTCCCAGAAGCCTCGTCGGCATTGATTTAACTCAATTGGCTAGCTTGCGGAAACATTTCGGTCTCGATGGTGTTCAACCGTGGTCGAACAGACGAAATTTATTTCTGGAGACAGACACAATTTAAAACTTTCACTTCATTTGATATCGAGTAAGCCATATGAGTTGCTGCTAATGTTGTGCTTGAGTAGTTAACAGTATAAATCACTTGTGTTTCAATGTTGGGCAACCAATCTTGACTGTACAGTTTATCTAATCGGTATATCAGAACCACATTTTTGAGGTTAAAGAGTAAATTAATCGATAAGATTAAGAATACGTAGAGATTTAATGTCGCCTAGTCTCTAGTTGCGACCTATTTAATCTCACGGAAAACAAACCCGGCGATGCTTCTCAAAAACAGTCTACTCATTGTTGTTTCCCATCACAAGATTAGGTTTGCACTCAAACTGGAAGTGCCAAACCGATTCGAACCAACATTAATGGCTTCAAATGGCAGATATATTTATTCTATATTTATTAGACTGTTTAACAAAGCCAATTTTTTTTTAAATCCATCACTGCTCCTCTTGTTAAGTAAGGCCTCTAAAGGTTTTTTTTTAAATTTGTGCTAATTTAGAGACGTTTCGAATCAAGGGTAGGGGACGGCTTAAGCTCCCCGGGACCCTATTCCAAGCACGGAGGAAACGATAACTTACAACGCTCTTTTTTTTGCAAAATGATGCTTCATTTAATGAAGCACCATGGTGCAAAAAACGAGCGTTGTAAGTTATCGTTTACTCCGTGCTTGAAATAGGGTCCCGGGGAGCTTAAGTCATTCCCTACTCTATATAAAAATGAATGTCTGTCTGCCTGTCTGAACCTTATAGACTCGGAAACTACTGAACAGATCGGCGTGAAAATTTGTTTGCAAAGGTTTTTGGGGCCGAAGAAGATTCTTATGATGATTTGAGACCCCTTCCCCACTGGAAGGGGGGGGGGGGCTCCCATACAAATGAAACACAAATTTCTGCATAACTTGAGAACTAATCAAGTAAATGGAACCAAATTTGGCATGTCTTGGAGGCAGGACTTTTTTCGATGGTGGTACAAAGCTTCCACAGGTGTTTATCGAGAAAAACGTGAAATTCAACGCCACCGCACTATAAGACCGAGGTTCTGGAGAAGGTTGTAGCCCCGCCACTTCGGGTCCTCTACGGGAAGGATCATTACGTCTTTCAACACGACGGCCCCACGGTGACACCACGTCCAAGCGTGGTGTCGGGAGAATTTGACTGCTTTTCTCGATAAGACTTGGTGGCCTCCCAGCTCCCTTGCGCTGAACGTGTCGCAAGGGCTCAGTAAGGATCAAGACCCGAAGTTAAGAGTCAGTTCCATTGTGGTTATATCACATTTATTAGCAGAGCAGCACATCGAAACTTTAGATTCATTATTCTTTATGTGCTATACAATTTCAGATCATCCATGGATATCCCAAGTTTTGTAAAAAAAAATTCTCGTGGCTATGATACATTACCTAAGATTTCAGGTTCATGGTGGATGCGCGGGTCCGTATACAATAGCAGCAGGACCACAATCTGCAGACATGTAAATACTAAAGAAATTATTATCATTTCATATTATAACATCCATTCACTACATTTTGTATGCTTTTTTATAAGTCATTTTTAGTTTCGCCTTTATGCATCCCTGTAAGTTATAGCTAATCTAACCTACGTTATGTATTTGAAAAGATAGGAAGGTTTTTAATGTGTTTTTTTAGAATGGATCATATTCGAAAAAATTCTACTTCAAAAAAGCTCTTTCCTTCTTCATCAAAACCATTCATTTATTGGTCCAGATGAACAAGAGCTATCGAAAAATTCAATATTTTAAGATTTTCATTATAGTTGTATTAAGATTCAGTTTTTGGATTCATACTCATATGAAATTTATTTCACCTTATTTTTAGCTGTTTTCAGTTTTTCCAATATTATTATGATATTAATACACATCTAATTTTTATTTTCAGTAACATACCAGTAGATGTCAGATATATATTGTACTTACGTTTAGTATGTTCTCTGACTATTATTGTGAAAACAAATTCTAATCTTAGTCGATCTTAATCCATTAGAAATTGCAACAGAGGAAGTCGATGAGTGGATGGTCAGCTTAGTTACGGATATATGTATTCTACTATAGATAACTGGCCTGCTGGTATTATTATTTAATATTATAACGTCAGTTTATTATTTTATGTTATGATATTCAATGATATGAAATAATTGCATTTAAATTCATTTAATTAACTCACTACACTCACTACAAAAAATATTGCAAGGAAACGGAACAGCACATCGACATTTTAATTTTACTATTCTATTGCTATATAATTTCAGATCATCCATGGATATCCCAAGTTTTATGAGATAATTTTAAATAATTTTTTTTTTCTCGCAGCTACATTGTCTAAACTTTCAGGTCCACAAATGGAATTGTTATTATCATTGATATTTTCATTCACTATATAATTTGTTTTTGTTTGTTTCTTGATTATCGAGATTTTCAGCCTCGGGCTGGTTCATCTCCCGTCGTTGTCACTCAAACACCGCTTTTGGGCATTTTCGTAACTTGTCCGGGGGTGAGATTTGAACTCGTGACTTTGGCGTGAGAGGTATGGATGTTAACCACTACGCCGGTGTCGCCTCACCTATATAATTTGTCATTATAATATATATTCACTATATTTTTTATAATTATAATATTAATTCACTCAATTTTAAATATTAATCAATGAAATTGAATATAAATTGGGAAAGGAGCATCAGGGTATCACTCAAGCTGGAATTGTATAATGGAGTGGTATGACAACCTACGTCTAGGAGGGAACAAACAGTATCATTTTCTTTATCCTACCGATTCGATTGTGATGGTGAATTCTACTCCAACAGTTTCAGTGAGAGTGACGCGCCCTGCTTAACAAGCCATCCCGTAGAAAGCTTAATAAGTATTGCGAATTGGATTATTCGATTTGTTGGATCTTATCGTTGGAAGGAGACACTTACGCGGGTTTCGCGTAAGTTTCTCTGCTTACGGGTCCGTCCCACCGTTTTTGGCCCTTCAAGTTAAATGGCGATATAGATGCTCTCGAAATTATTGGCGATGGTTGACATCAATGTATTTGTTTAGCGTATCAATGAACTTTTTTTTTATTAAAAAAAACTATTACAAAGAGTGCGCATTTTGCCCCGATCGTTTTCTGCAAACCCATTTTACCAGCTGGTTTTTTGGTTGATTTTTTTTTAAATTTATACCAATCAAACATGTCGTGCTATGGATAGTTAATGGAATTGAGCAAATATTTTGCAAAATATTTGTTATTTAATATAGGGAAACTGCCCCCATATTAATCTAATTGCTCCTTTATTAATCCTACGATGAATCAAACATCAAGGTTGAATCGAGGATCGGTTTCGTTTTCTAATTTTGTTTGCTTACGTTAAATAACTACAACAAACATTATTAACTAATCCTGTCACGTGTATATCGTTTTATTTCAAGTAGGATGAATTGCAAAGTGATGAGATTAATATAGATACATCTTCTCTACCTTATGTAGGTATCCAGCTAAAGGTCCCATTATACCCCTTAATCCAGTTTCTTTCACGAAAGGAAACACCAATATAATGTTTCTAGAATGAAATTCTCTCACTCCCAATATAAGATAGAATAATAAAGGTGTTTTTATTAGCATAGCAGTACGCGCAATCGAACATCCTGTTCGTTGAATCTCTTAAGTTTCCGTTCCGAAACGTATAATTTACTTGGCATGCTTGTTCAATACCTTACGTCAAAGATATATTACGTCACGTTGTATCTAAAAGTGTAGAAACGTTCAATGATTGTATAAGCACTACTGTTGTTTTGGTTCCTTCCGCTGCTTACTTATAATTGAATGGAAGAGTTACGGTCTAATTAAACTTAATGATGTTAAGCTGTCTCTCCAGAATCGTTTCATTTCAAACGAAACGCATTTGACGGTGTCCTTCACAAACATATATGCCACTACACAGTGTGAGTGGCGTTGACGTTAAGCAGCAGCGATGTTCCTCGAGTCGTCAAAATACGAGCCACACTTCCGGACTACGGGCCCTGAACGAAAAAGGGCGATAAGCGGAGTGCTAATACGAAGGCAAACAGCCATAAGCATAAAAGAACCGCACCATCCTTTTTGCAGCATTAAGTCATGTGGAAAGAAAGGCTATAAAAGTTTGAATGGAAAATTTGATTCCAGAGGAGTTGCCATTATCAGCGTTATAAAGTTGAACATTTCCAAACTAGTACGATTTTATTATTTCTTTTATATTTATCTATCTATATAAATGCGTTATTGCCAACAATCATTTACTAAATTGGTTTACAAGCAAAGCACATTTTTCGAGTAATGAACAGGTAATGTCTATAGTTTTGAAATGCCACTGTTTTATTTTGAAGCACATGCATCGCATGCACAAAAGGTCGCAGAATGAAAATTGACGAATGATATATACGACATATTGCAATCAGATACCTGGAAAAAAATTTATGAAACTGATCGTGCAATTATTAAGAGTGAATTCATATTTTCTCAGATAGAGAGAGAGAGAGAGAGAGAGAGAGAGAGAGAGAGAGGAGAGAGAGAGAGAAAAGGGAGATGAGGAATGCTAAAGTGGAGATTTTTTTTAGTGTATGAATTTCTCTTTTATTTAATGTATGTATCGCAGTTTCGGATGTTTCCTCCATCTTCCATACAACAAGCCGCTTTTAATTAAAATTGCATTTGAATTTTTTAGAAGGCATTTTAAAATTTTCGTTATATACTTTAACATGGGAGATGTCAGATTTATCACCACTCTGTGTCTTCTTCTTTTTTCAACTTGGATTCGTCTATGGACCTTTCTGTTTCAAGCGATGAAAAAAAATCCAATCCATCACGTGTGCTTCAAAGAGAAACGAGAGCATGCTCTAACGCTACCATTGCTACACGAAGAAGAAATAGTCCCGTTTGAAACAACAAACTTAAAAAAAACTAGTTGTTTAAAACCACCGAATTTGTTTCGAAACATACCGGCAGGTTGGTTGTTTCTACCGAAAGATATTACCATAATATGTATGTATGTATGTAAGATAGCCACCATCCCTTCTATGACCTTGTCATGTATGCAGCTCCACTTAATAGCAAGATCAAATTGAGTTACCGGGTTGCATTCACAGTAACGCTGTATGAAGGACCAAAAACGGTGGGGCGGACCCGTAAGCAGAGACACTTACGCGAAACCCGCGGGACATAAGATTGTCCTTCCAACGATACAATCCAACAAATCGAATAACCTAATTCGCAATACTTATTAAGCTTTCTACGGGATGGATTGTTAAGAAGGGCGCGTCACTCTCACTGAAACTGTTGGAGTAGAATTCACAGCATCACAATCGAATCGGTAGGATAAAGAAAATGATACTGTTTGTTCCCTCCTAGACGCCGTATATAGTATATAGTAAATGATTATTATAATGATATATAATATAGTGAATCATATTAGAATGATAATAACAATTCCATTTCAAATAACAAGTCTACAGATTGTTGTCCTGTTGCAATTGTAGAAGGATTTACGTATTGTGAATTTGGAAATTTAGACAATGTAGCTATGAGAAAAAAAGGTTTGATAATTATTTGACAAAACTTGGAATTCCATGGATGATCTGAATTATATTATATACCATATAAAGAATCGGTAACCTAAAATTACGAATAATAATTTGTACTGAATCTCATAGGTGCTATTGTGAATTTAATGAAATGAATTTAAATCTCATAATCTCATATTGTTTTATATCATAACAGAAGATAATAAAATGACGTAATAAAATAATACCATTAACAATAATATGAGCAAGGCAGTAAACGATAATAGACCGTAACTTAGCTTCATCGAAAGGCTTCAGCTGTTGATGCTTCTGTAGGATTAGGATCTAGTAGATTAGTATTTGTATTCACAATAATAGTAAGAGAACATAATATACATATTTACAAAATATATTTGACCACCACTGGTTTGTTATAGAAAATAAAAATTAGATATATATTAATACCCAACTAGTCCTGGAAAAGCTGAAAACAGAACAGATCATTCCTAATATCAAAGATAAAATTCCAATAAAACATATACGATTTTCTCTAAAAGCAACATATTATTCTATAAGAAATGTGTTCAAAAATTTCTTTATAGTGTTCTAGTTACATTTCACAAACAGCAATTGGAGTGATCGAGTGATTGAAGATTTCTGAAACAAATAGCTAATCTAATGCCAGTAGTCTATGAATATAGTAGTTGAAGTTTATAAGTACAACCTTAAAGTAAATGTTATGCTGAAATGCTAAAAAACAAACTGAGCCTTCAATGCCTGTCATGTTGCTCCAGGCTCTTGAGATAAATGGTTTGCGAATGCAAAGACTATTCCAAAGCGTGCTGAAATTATCAATTAAATGAGAATGGAAAATAATGTGATATGATTTACAGTTACACAATCTTCAGTCGCACCCCCTCACTTTGCTATTGTCAGAATGACAACATTGCCCAGGCTACGCCAACCAGCGTTTCCATGTTTCAGCTGGCAGTCTTTTGTTATCATATGACTCGTGGAGGCGTGAGGTAGGAACTTGTGAGGACCGGAGATCGGTTGCACCCTCCTTCGATGTTATCAACTCACCATTTGAAGCCCTTCTACCGAAAGATATTACCATAATACAACACAAATTATGATTGTTCTAAAATAATATTTTTGTTCTTTCCACCTTAAAAGGAGTCAATTATTACCAAAACACAGATTGCGTTGACTCAGGGTAACAAATTAAAATTTAAGGTTGATTCTACCAAAGCAGCGTTAACCACCGCTGCTTTGGTACTATATTTGGTTTTTTTTTTTTTTTGTCATCTAGTCCCGCTGCATGCTCTGACGCTGTCACTCAACAATAGGTGAAAATTTATATTTCTCTAAAAAAAACCTGATAATAGCAAAGAGGCTCGCACTAACATTTGTGGATTTTTCTTAGACTGAGAGCAGTCTATAAAATGTAAATGTGCACTTTTCTAATGTTTTTTAGCATTTTATTCAAATAATTGAAATTACAGAAGAAAAGTATGGTATGGCGTTCCCACGGTTTTTGCTTGTTTGTTTCAATCAGCATTTCTGTTTAAATCATTCTCAAATTTGTTTGAAACAAACCATAAGTGTTGGTAGAATCAACCAACAAATTGTTTGTTTTGTATGTTTTCGTGACTGCCATAATGGGGCAACCAACATAATGGTAAATTCAAACGAATGTCAACTGCACTTAACTGTTTAATTCCCGAAACAATTACTCAAAATTTTCGTTTGTTTTAACCACCGTAGGTAGTCGAATCAAACTAATATGATGTTTGTGCCCTATTCAACGTGAAATTCCGGTTAAATGAAACTAAAATATGTTTGCGTTTACCGATTTTTTATCTCAGTGTATCCTTAGCAAAACAATTTTTCTCTCTTCGCTTCGGTGGCATTCGATTGTGCTGAAGATTTCAGAGCGTCACACATTCAGAAGTATAGTGCGCCATTTAAAAGTAAAGTAGGCAGCCATTTTATTCACGTCTTGCTAGCTTTCGGATATTTTTCAAGTACTGAAAATTTCGGAGTGTTGTATTATTACGGTTTATAAATTATTCAATCTTTCGCTAGTAGTCTATGTCTCGAGTGTGTTTATGCTTCTATATATTCTCTGTAAGAAGGGTAAAAATATCCACCATTTAATATTTAGGAAAAATTACAACATATCGTCCGCATTATATTAATCAAGCGCGAATATGAGCTCCACAGCTTTGAAAATAACAGTCAATGCAAATACGTTCAATTGATAAATTGTTCTAGGATTCATTCAATTTGACAGAACCAGTGAGCCAAGATTATCGGGGTACATTGGCTTTACTCTGGAGCTGTCAAGTTGCTACCGGGTTGATTGTAACCACAAAAGAGTTAAATCCTGTTGTCTCGTCACCCCCCTGCCACAGCTCAACTGTGGCCGAAAAGGCCTGTGGTCATCATAGTGATCAGTCGACGTTCAACCAACACAATGACCAATTAACCGGAGGTTGTTATAAATAGCTTAATAGGAGAAAGATAATGTATGGCAGTCAAACGAATCACAACAATGATCACAAAATTGATTATTGTAAAATTGCATTCATAAATTATGCTTAAAATTAAATAAGGTTAATTTAAAGTGATAAAACTACCACTAAGAAGTAAAAATTTGGACATTATTTACATTATGGTTCCCTACCATTTACCCTGGAAATGTATGAGAATAACCATCAATTTAAAAAAATCATAACCTAAACGAAATATTTTTCAAATCTAGATTGATATATTAGCAAATATTCCTCTGTAAAATCGTCAATTTACTAAGTTAGGTTCGGTGGGAAAAGTTTCCTACACTCACATACTTTTAATTTTTCAATTGATTCTGTCATGTGATTTGCTCACAAGTTATTGAATTCACTTAGTGAGAAATCACCGAAGTTCTTTTCATAATATGAATTCTCCAAGAATGCGACATTCTTGTAAATTATATGACATGTTTATACGTCTTTCTACGTAAACACTTTGTACCGTATGCTTGATAATGTTTGCACCATCGTACTAATAAGGTTCCCGGTTCACCTATGCATACAATGTCTTGGTTTTCTTTGCTGCACGTATGCTATAGTTCATATCATAGTAGGCTGCGAGTAAAAGAAGCTGATTTCTTTAGTTTGACAGTTGCACCATGACGATCCATCCCACGCGCAAATGTCACTAAAAGACATTTCAATCGCCGTCCCGGTGAACCGTGAAAAAGGGTCTTAGACCGAGATAAGGAAGGAGAACTATCCGCGAAGGTGACCAAAGCCATTAAAAGGAAGATTCCGGCGCATCCAGTGCGTTCAATGAGGAGAATGGAAAGGAAACACGAGAGCAGCGAGTTTACGGCACGGAAGATAGTAAAGGAAGATTGCGCGGTGATTGCACGACGCCAAATGTTGTATTTCAACAAGATGGGGTTCCGTGCCACACCTCGAACCGACTCAGAAGTAGTTGCAGGAACATTCGCCGTTCTAAGCGAAGTATATGTGGCCGCTATCCAGCCTCGATCTTAATCCGCTGGATTAATCAATATGGAGTGTCTGGAAGGCCAAGGACTGTTCTAAATGCCACCCGAGTACAGCAAGCCTCAGACAAACATTGTCCGGTACCTGGATCAAGGCTGTAGAGGCCGTAATTGAAGCAAGTGGAAATTCGATCGACGATTAACATAAAAAAATCTCCGAATAAATAAAATAAATTGGTAACCAAAAACATAGAGATTATTTTTAATTGTGACATTTCTCAATCATGCAAACATTATCACGCATTCGGTAAAACCCCTATTGGACTTCCCCTTGAAGTTTTACGAAGAACGTTTATTAAACTGCCCTTAGTTGGAGAAATGTATTCAATTGGATCCAACTAACCGCCTACTTTCCTCACGCAAGAGGAGCTGTCACTCCGATATTGAAATTATACAGCACATTCACCTAAACTCTAAATAGCCTGCATTGCCTTTTTGAATCTTAGGACCTACGAAGATATGACATCCAAACACATCACATTTTTTGCTGCACTGAAGCATGCAAGTGATTTAAAGTTCACGTGGGAAATATTGATGATAGTGCAATAAAAAATGTGAAACGGTGATCCAAATGAACATTTTTAAATACCTCTAACTTTCACCTTTTCTAGTTCTATTATGAAATGTTTGTGTTCGTACAGACAACTACTGCTTTTTGCGACACCCAGAAAAAAAATATTTCCTTGCCCCCCAACAACTTTTAGTATTATTTTAAGCTTGCTCATCCCGAAATATTGTTTTGGCTGAAAATATGTTATCACGAAAACATTTCAGGCTGTAAGCCATGTAAATACGGAACAACAACAACAATATTATTATTTTTGTTTCTTTACTCGCCGGGGCTATGGCAAACATGATAGATCCGTTCTACATTGACATCTTCACATACAGATTTCATTTCCTTGCCATTTATATATAATTTAAGCTTTGTTGCAATCACATCTATTAACACGTAAACCAAGTATTAAATTGTAACATGATAGAGAGCTTAAGACTTTTTTTTAGCAAATTCCTGTTCGACAATTGAATTAGGAGCAAATTATTGTGTGTGAAAGTAGGTGCGGGCTTTCTGGAAATAATGTTTAGATGGAATAATAGAGCTATCAGTTGAAAATTCTCAGATCCAAACTCCGTGCATTAAAAAAAAAAAAAAAAAAAGGCACAAGACTTTTTTTTCCACCGGCGCACATTTTGCATTTAAACCGATCTCATAGTATTCTACTCCCACTCTATTCTAGTCTCTACTCCTTTCACCACACAAACGTGTGTGAATGAACGATATGCAAATTAATTTACAAAACTTTTGAACAATTCCAGAGGCAAAGACAAACAAAATAAATAGAACTTTTTGAAGCAACTAGTCTGCACAAAAGTTCTGAAATTCTCACAGAGACCTGGTAAATTTTACAGCTAGTCAAGCACTTTCCGAGCGGTCTGCTGTGCAAAACTTTGGATAATTAATATAGCTTAGAAACAAGCAATTTTACATGCTCCAGCAGCTACGTAGAGCTTATTTCAGTTCACCTTAGTAAGTTGGGGAATTGCTTTTTGCGTGAATCTAGAACTCCTGAAGCTCATAAAACACTTTCACTCCGGGCTATGATCCCATGATGAATGTGCACCCACGAGTAGTGTCACGTAATTTAATTTATTGCACGTTAATTTAATCTATGATTACCACGTTCACGGCTCAATGAGGATAACAAATTTTGTGGGCAGCGGTAGTACAGTAGAGAGATGAACTGGTTTATGTTTTCGATTTCAACGAGGAGATACTACGGTTTTCGATTATTGTTTTTCATGGATGCTTGAAACCGTGAAGTGATTGACATGTCGGATTACACAATTTAAAGAAGCTTAACAGTCCCAGCTGGATGAACAGTCGAGGAAAACTGCAGATAAATTTCTTCGTAGACTTTCATAAATTATAAATACTTTCCAAATATAAATTTGGTATTATTTACGAAGTTTACTGAACACGGATTTAACTGTTAATGCACATGGTTTCATATGGGTGGTTCAAGGTTGTTTCTGTTGGAAATAAGACGGTTATGCTCTCGTGGGCAGTTTATATTATAAAACTGGAACGGTTTCAGAACTTATGCTTCACAATCATAATCACAATCTGTTATTATCTCGTTTTTGAAAATTATACCATTCATAAACAAAACTACTCACTTAACATGATTCAATTTTTTTTCTACTCTTCAGCTCAACGTTTGAATGCTGATAACAAATCATGTTTGAGTATGACAGGAGCAAACATTATTACATCAAACTTTTTCAGCAAATTGATAAAACCTAGCACAACTTGTTTTACATCGTTGGTTTTCAACATGATATAAAAAAGCAGCTACCATCGAACCATCGAAATGGACGGAAAAGATCCAATTATTGCACATTTGACAGAACCGAGAGTTTGATTTTTTTTCAGTTCGCCAGTGCAAATAATACGAATCCAATTTTTAAATGGATGAACACGTTCAACGAATTGAAAATAAAAAACATCGAAAACTAGTTCGAAGCTATGAACAAATATCGCCTGCTTGTGATATATTGCCATCACCACCAGGGGGCCCCGCCGATCCAAAACAATCCTCCCCTTCGATGACTATGGTTTTTTCGCCAACAAGTGGCCTAGCAGTTACACCAATCACCAGGAGTACTATTCCAGCTGGCACAATGATTCAATCGCCAAAAACACCTTCTCCACACCTTGTATCACCACATACGCTTAGCAAAAGCTTTGAGCAGGCTGTAGCTCAATCACCACCAAAATATCAAATTTATCATCAATTCAGTCGAAAGTCGAACACTACTCAACAGTTCGTACAGCGTCAGCAGCAACTCCAACAAAGTTTATCACAAACTCAACTTCCCTCACCTACGCATCAGCATTCGACATTACTTCGAAAATCTAGCCTTACGCAACCTGCTACTCCTATTGAAACAAGTGACACGAGAACTTCCAGCCCCAGAGCTATTAGCTACTATCATCATTCTCTCCAACAATCGAAACCTATGGACCAAAGGAGCAATAACCCTTTTATACTTAATTTTAACAACATATCAGGATGTTGCATCAAGAACTCTCCTACATCATCCAACGCGTTAAGTTCATTGTCCCCTACCACAAATCCACCCATAATGACTATTTCTTCCCAAACAAATTCAACACCCTCACCGTCGGTTCCAGCAAGACGAAGCCGATCGTTATTATTAAAATCTTCCGCATCCCTCCATCAACCCCATCCATCAGTCAGCCAGATGTCTACCCCTACAGCAACCACTCCTTATCCACCAGTACCACCTAGACTCAATAAATCTCCAACTCCAACCAAAGAGATGGCCCCACCATCAACGGGAACCTCTTCAACGATCACCACTTCTACTGCAACGAATGTTTCTTCGATCATAACAGCACCTACCATAAGCAGTACCAGTTGCTACGTTACACTAACACCGACACCTAGTAAAGGGAAGACGCGGGAGGTCTCACCTCCAGCCGTTTTGGAAACCGTGGCAAATAACAGTGCACCTGCTACAGTCGATGAAAGATCTGTCACTGTGAATGTCCGGAAGAAACGGGATGATTTCTTGAAAGCTACTATGAAAATTTGCCTTGTGGTTTCACCACCGTCCTGTAAGTTACAGGTGAGTCGGATGAGAGCCATTAGTTTGCTGATGCAGATATTTTTCGTTTGATATCAATGCATGAAATTATTGTTTTGTGGTAGATTTAACAGTTCCGAACTTATATTTCGTTTATTATAAAATACATAATTATGAGAGTCAAATTGTGTTCGATTAGTAAATGTATTTCCAATATTTAGTCGTAGTTTCTTATTTTGTATGATTTACTTTTTATAAGTTGCAATGTGTTATTGGGAGTAATAACTCTTCTGAAAATGGAAGCAATTTAACTGTCAGCTTGTATCAGCTATCTAATATCAGACTGTTGGCTCATAAGGCACGTTCCGCACCTGATAGGAGATTTGTGTCTTGCCTGATTAATTCCACAATGTCCAGTCAAAGCTTAGATTATAATGCTACGGTTTTGTTTCGAAAGATGTTTCAAGTACCTTGCAATCGCAGGGGACGGTTAATTTTGATGCAGTTTTGACCAGACGACACACGATTTGTACCCAAATACATTTGAAAATCTCATCGGACGAAAAAACGATGATGGAGATTTTCTTCTGAATCTAATCGATTTTTTCTTCATGATAGCAAGAGACAGTCATCGCGTTTACTACCTCATTTCTTGATGTTATTGTTCGTTACATCAATAAACATTAAATAAAAAATCCCACTAAATCGATAACATAGAATTGTTTGACTAACTGCAAGTAAACTAGTTAAAAATATAAGAAACAACATCATATGATGGTTTGGGAATAACAAGAAGGCTCATGATAGTTCGTTTTTTCTCATGAAAGTGAGATGACTTGTTTTTTTTACTGTCGCATGACGTCCATGAGATTTGCCAGCACTGGTTGACTGTCAACGTGATTTCAAGCTACTCCAATAAGGTCCAGCTCCAATAAGCTCCTCAAATGATCCGAATACCGCAAAACTTAAGTAAAACACAAATTTCGCATTATATTTCAATTGTAGTTGTTTCTTTCAGGATCAGAAGATATGTTTTAACAGTTCACGAAGTATTTGCATAAAATTTTCTAACTTTGCACTTAGCTCCATCCATTAGGGTTTATACATACTCTTCAAAACCCGTGGTGATCGTCTTTGCCCAATATTATTTAGAAGTGTTTGATATCTTTGATTCACAGTACCTTTTAAAAAATCTTCCGCTTTATAACATCCCAATATCTCTCGATTGGACGTTACTCTGGACAATTTTACGGATTTGCAGTTTTTGATACAATATTTTCTTGATTTGCTACACAAAAACACTCCATCACAGTTGGAGCATAATGGGATGATGGCAAATCGGGCCAGAACAAAGGTTAATCTTTTTGATGAAGAGTAGCAATCGCTTTTGCAAGCACTCTTCTGGTGAATCTCGTTGTTGTGACGAAATATTTCTGTTTCGTTCTGTGCAAATTGCTGGCCAAACAAGGTACTTTTTCGGAAATTTCAATGCCTTCTCCATCCAGAAATGCTCAGCTGTAGGCTCAGCTGCAGCATTTCTGGCCATAACAGAAAAGAGAACCAGTCCTGGAAGCTGCTTGAAATCCTCTAGGACATAAGTTTCATCGTCCATAACAACGCATGAAAACTTCGTTAAATATTCGCAGCACAAACGTCGAACCCGTGATTTTGCTGTCAAGTTCTGTTTGTAGTTGCGATTTAGATCTGTTTTTACTTTAAACGACTTCACCCCCAAACGCTGTTTTGATTTTTTGACAAAACCAGGTGACATTCCTATTTTACGAGTCACCGTTCAAACGGAGAGATTCGGGGTTTCCTTCAATATCCTCTTCACCTTTTGGTCCATGGCAGGATCGAATAATCAGTCCATAGTTTTTTACGCTTCTCGGTTTCCTCTTGATCTTCAAGCGTTCCGGAAATGATTTGATCACAACCCAAATAATTATTTATTATTAACTTCATTTATTTGTGCAGGCTTAATCGAATAAACATTACAGAGCCAAGATTTCAGATTAATGTACATCCGTTATCTAAGCACTCAAGTTATGGGGATGGAACCGATTACTCGCAGCAGTCTCGAGGTAAAAAGAAAGTAGAAATTTAACAGCTGGTAAGATGGGTGTGAATTTAAAGAATTTAATTTTGTAACATTTGGTTTACTTTTGATTAGAACATTTTCGATGTATATGAAAGAAAAAAACACACACACAAACATAGATAAACAAAACTAAAACTGAACATACAGGTTAAACAACACATAATGGAGAACTCCAGATCACGTAGAGCCGTCCACCTAGTCCACATTCACAGAGAGTGCTGTCGCTCAGCCAAACACGGTTTAAATGAGCGTTCAAAGAATAATAATTGGACATGAGACGAAACATCACCCAAATGAAGTCTCGACCTACATTCATCCCCCAAAACCAAGATTTCTTCGACACCTTTGGGATGATAGAATGTTGCCATCGCCCCAAATCTCCTTTACTCCATTTATACTGCCCGCTGATAAGTGACTGTTGTGGAAAAATAGGAAATATCGCCTGCCATAGCGCCCACCATTGCAAACAAGTCCGCTCTCTCATTGCCCAGAATTGAACAGTGAGAAGGGACCCATACAAAGGTGATGATAAAATAACGCGAAGATAAAGCACTTAGAAGCTCCTGTATTCTCATGGGAAAATACGAGGAGTGCTTTACCGGCCTCAAGGAGCAAATAGCCTCTATAGAACTGAGAGTATCCGTGAAAATGAAGTCCTTATCCGGTGAAAGTGAGGCAATAATTTCTAGCTTAAGGTGTATTGCCGCTAATTCAGCAAAATATACGGAACAAAAAGATTGAACTATACGATTGGCGCTATGAATATCATTAGATATACCAAAGCCTCTGTCAATCAAGTTATTGAAGACCGATTTAGTGGAATCAACTTTGCAGCAAATTTCATCGAAGCAAACAAAGGAAGATGACGCTCTGGGATTCCATGAAGCTCCTGCTTCATGGATAAATCAAAATGAATCAAATTGCCACGGTCAGAGAAGCAAACACGTTTGGGGATATTTGGCGAACGGCTAACTTTTTGTGTGATGTACAAATATTTAAAGTCATGAAGCGAGTTTGAGGATTTAACTCAAGAAGCTTCTCAAAGTTTTCGATCACCTGGGGATTCATAACTTCACACCTGGTGAGGAGCCGGAGAGATAATTCTGAAAACCCATCCGAGAGTGGCAACATTCCAGCCAGCACTTCAAGACTCATCGTGTGTGTCGAGTGCACGCAACCTAACGTAATACGAAGACACCGATATTGAATACGTTCCAGTTTGATGATGTGCGACCGAGCCACTGACTGAAAGAAAAACTACCGTATTCTATAACCGACAAAATCGTTGTGCGGTACAACGTTAGAAGATCTTGTGGATGCGCAAATAATACTTTCGCTTCAGATACTAAATGTGGGATCTATAGGTGCACTTAGAATCGAACCAGACCCCAAGATATTTAAATGACATAGAATAAGTTTGTTCCGAACGACGAGAAATCAGCACCCCGGTGCGATAGGGTCACCCGATCCACAAGCAGCAAGCTGTAAAGCGACACAATGGATTTGTGTTGAAATTAGTTACCTAGACAAACACAAGTGAGTTTACTTTCAACGAGAAACAAAGAACACAGAATTGATAAAACTTAGTCTGTAATAAATAAAATTCCTAATTAAAATTGTTGGACAGTGGACAAGCTAACATTAAGGACTGGAAATGTAAGTAAATTTATGATATTGAAGTAATAATTTAGCACTAGTTGAAGTAATAAATTTGCAGCTAAAAAGCTGACTCAGGCAACAGTACAATACGAGTCATGCTATAAGATTGTCCCAAACTTTCCGTAGCTGTCGCAACAAAACTTTTTAGATTTCTACTTGAAATCTTGCGGAAATGCCAAATTCCGTGAATAATCCTTCCTCTGGAACAACGATGGAAAGGCATGTTGGATGATATTAATGTTGGATGATATTAATCATACCGATTGTAACCTCAATTTGCAGCAAATTACGCCGAATGTTGCCAGTTCCAGAAAGAGCCGATCATCGAGATCAAGCTCTCGAGCTTTACGCGCTTCTCTTGATTTGCAGCGGCTCGAAGAAGAAAAACGTCTGGAAAAGGAATTCATCGCCAGAAAGTATGAGATCCTGCAAGCCCAGCTTGAGCAGGATGAAGGTAGCAGTAGTAGCAGTAAAACTCATCGATCGTCGCATGGCGGTTCACAGAGGACTCACGATTGGATACAGAGTCAGATAGTCCCGACTACAAGTAGCACCACCGGTCAAAAAACTATTCCCGTGGGCACTCATTCCAAGACTGGCACTATACCCAAGGCTGTTCCAGTGATTCCAGTGACAGATTGTGTCATCACCACAGACGAATCGAATGTTTTGGACATGCAACCTTTTTCCATCAGTGCCAGCACGGTGTCCCAAGCGGCACCGATCGCCCAGCAAACAGACATCTCATCTTTCGTATCAACACACCGACGGCTAGCCCATCTTCAGGCTCAGAGCGAAGCAGCTGCTGAAAAGTATGATGCAACTGACTGTGATGGAGCCATAGACGGCTTCAAAACAATTTCGACGAATCAGCATGTGTTTCCAACCACAGTGGATTCTTTTATTTCGCCCACGCGCACACCGGAGTCGTTGATGCAGCAACTGCGTGATCTCCAAAAACATTTGGACAGTCTCCAAGAGCAGTTGGCGGCTGGTACAGTCCGTCAAAGCCTAGATGCAGATCCGAACCTGAATCAAATTCGTCAACATCAACCGAAAGCGTCATCGACAGTATGTGGTGTCGTCGAATGCATCCCGACATCGTTGAATATGCCACAGCCAGTGCGCCACGTTGCCTACAAATTCCCGTCCAGCGATGGTAATGCCAAGGTTACCAGTTCGGTAAGTTAAACGTACTCCATTTCTCGCTCTACTACTGCACCGCAATTGAATGCCATGAGTTTGGTGAATTCAACTTTCCCGGTTCGAACCGTTGACCAAATAAATATAACACCTCCCCCGGCCACCGGACCATGTTTACTCCCCCAACTACTGCCATTCGTTCCGGCGATAATGAGTACACCACAAGCTCATTCTACTCCCCCCTCCGTGCATACAGTTTCCTCTCGCATGTACCCCATTATGGCGCCTATGGTCCCCACATCAGTTACCACATCCGTCGCCGTATCTTCTGCTCACGACGTTATTCCGCGGCAGCTATTCGGTGGGCCCAACTCACAACAACTCGCAGCCAGACATGTCGTGCCTAGAGAGCTACCCACTTTCTCCGGAGATCCAGTTGACTGGCCGTTGTTCCTGAGCTGCTACCAAAACTCGTCGGAAATGTGTGGTTATTCTGAAGGGGAAAACCTCATGCGACTGCAGCGTTGCCTGAAAGGCAATGCGTTGGAATCGGTTCGTAGTCATCTTATGCATCCGTCATCCGTACCATTGATCATCGATACATTAAAAATGCTATATGGACGTCCTGAGCAAATTATCAACTCGTTGCTCATTAAGGTTCGGGACACACCAACTCCAAAACCAGAACATCTGGAGAGTCTCATCAGCTTCGGTCTAGCGTGTAAAAATCTTTGTAGTCATCTTCAAGCTGCAGGTCTACATGATCATCTTTCGAACCTCTTATTGCTTAAGAATTGGTGACCAAGCTTCCAGCAACTCTCAAGCTGAACTGGTCTCTCTTCAAGCGTCAACATATCAACGTCGACCTAACCACCTTTGGGGGATACATGGATCAGATCGTACAAGCCACTAGTGAAGTTACCTTTTTGAATGAAACGGATGGGCATCGTAGCAGACAGGACAAATCGAAGACCAAGGAGAAGATGTACGTGCATACACACGTTGCAGAGGTAAAAAAGGAGGAAAAAGTTGTTACCGTCGAAAGCAAGGCGTATAAACCAAAACCCTGTGCAGCCTGCCAGAAGGATGGCCACAAGATAAAAGAATGCCACACCTTCCGCAAGATGACCCTCGGTGATCGATGGAAACTTGTTGAAGAGCGGTCCCTGTGTCGTCGCTGCCTGGGTTCACATGGAAAATTCCCTTGTAAAGCGAGCTGCTGTGGTGAGGGCGGATGCGAGGATCGACATCACAAGCTTCTACATCCCGGAAATCCACAGTTACAACGAGCGACTGAATTTGCGAAAACCACAAGCACCTTGACCATTCATCGCCAGTTCAAACAAACCGTTTTGTTCCGGATAGTTCCAGTCTTCACGGAAATGGAAAAACAATTCAAACATTTGCCTTTCTCGACGATGGTTCATCAAGGACGCTAGTGGAATCGAAGGTGGCTAAGGAACTCGGTGTGACGGGTGATGTTCACCCACTCTGCTTACAGTGAACAAGTGGTATTGAACGAGTAGAGGATGAGTCCCAGCTGATCAAGTTGCAGATTTCGGGAGCCACAAATGACGCCCTACACGATCTGAAGGAAGTACATACCGTTAAAAATTTGAACCTTCCAGTTCAGTTTTTGAACTATCGTGAACTTTGCAAGCAATTTGCGCATTTGCAAGGCTTGCCAGTACACAGCTACGAGAATGTCGTACCAACAATCTTAATCGGTTTGGACAACGCTTCCGTGATGGCAACAAAGAAATGCAGAGAAGGAGCCAAAGGAAGCCCAATCGGCGCTAAAAGTAGGCTGGGTTGGGTGGTCTATGGGAGCACATCCACTGAAACAAATAACACAATCCATCAACTGTTCCACATTTCGGTTCGTTCACCCGACCAAGAGCTTCACGATCTAGTGAAAGAGTTTTTTGCATTGGAAAATGTACCAACTTCGGTTTCTACGACGGAGAGTGACGAAGATCGACGCGCTAGGAAAATTCTCGAAACCACTACTGTACGGACGGCTTCAGGAAGATTTCAAACAGGCCTTTTATGGAAATACGACAAAGTGGAATTTCCAAATAGCAGACCTATGGCAGAAAAGAGATTTCGCTGTCTAGAACGTCGTTTAGCATCAAACCACGACTTGTACGAGAAAGTAAAGGTTCAGATGACCGAGTACCAAGCTAAAGGGTACACTCACAAGGCCACTCGTGAAGAATTTGCCAGTTTTGATCCTAAACGAACCTGGTTTCTGCCGTTGAACGTTGTTACGAACCCGAGGAAGCCAAACAAAATACGTTTAGTGTGGGATGCTGCTGCTACGGTCCAAGGTCAATCATTTAATTCTGCTCTTCTTGCCGGTCCGGACTTTCTCGCACCCCTTTTGAGCTCGTTTCGTCAATTCGAGGTGGCCATCAGCGCCGATATCGCCGAAATGTTCCATCAAATCCTCATCCAAAAAGAAGACCGATCTGCTCAGTTGTTCCTATGGCGTGACGATCCGTCTAAGCCCTTCGATGTGTTTGTGATGGACGTCGCAACTTTTGGTTGAACTTGTTCGCCTTCCGCAGCTCAGTTCGTTAAAAATCGGAATGCCGAAGAATTTTCCGAACAGTATCCCAGAGCGGCTGAAGCGATAACAAAACATCATTATGTGGACGATTTTCTGTGCAGTGTGCACACGGAGCAGAGCTGGCAGAACAGGTGAAGTTTATACACTATAACGGCGGATTCACCATTTGACATTGGTTGTCGAATTCGTGTAACGTTCTAACACGGATCGGGGAACAGCAAACGGAGTCGTGCAGAAAATGTTTGGTCGATAGATCAACTACCCACGAACGCGTCCTTGGGATGATCTGGAAGCCCGAACGTGATGTTTTCGTCTTTCTAGGCGCGTTCAGAGAGGAAATACAATCGCTTCTACTGGACGACGCAATTCCAACGAAGAGGGAAATCTTAAGAGTCGTAATGAGCATCTTCGATCCTATCGGTCTGGTAGCTGTTTTCGTCATCCATGGCAAGGTGCTTGTGCAGCATATCTGGAGGTCTGGACTTAGTTGTGATGCGCGTATATCTGGCACACTTCTCGAACAGTGGAGGCGATGGATCCAGTTGTTGCAGCAGTTGAATCACGTGGAAATCCCACGATGCTACTTCCCAGGCTACGTCCCTGATGATTATCGTTCCTTGGAGCTGCACATTTTCGTTGACGTTTCCGAGGAAGCATTTGCAGCGGTGCCATATTTTCGAATCGTCGAAGGTTTAAGAGTTCGCTGTTCTCTGGTGTCGGCGAAGACTAAGGTGGCGCCCTTGAAGCTATTGTCAATCCCTAGGCTGGAACTATTTGCTGCCGTTCTAGGAGCAAGGTTGTCAAAATCCGTTATTGAGAATCACACGATTCCTATCAAGCGTAAAGTGTTCTGGAGTGATTCTTGTACGTTTCTTTCCTGGCTGCGGTCTGACCCTAGAAAATACCGGCAATTCGTTGCGTTCAGGCTGACAGAAATTCACAATCTGACGCAGGTAGACGAATGGCGTTGGGTGCCATCCCGTTTAAACGTTGCTGACGAAGCTACAAAGTGGGGCAAATGCCCGGTTATTACCACCGACAGCCGCTGGTTTCAAGCTCCAAGATTTCTCAGTCAAGACCCTGATCAATGGCCTAAGCAAGCAACAAAGGAAACGGAGACGGTCGAAGAGCTTCGCCCGCTACATCTTCATCAGACCTTCGTCAAAGAACAACCGGTGAAGTTTTTAAGATTCTCGAAATGGGAGCGCCTTGTCCGTGCTGTAGCTTACCTGCTTAGATTCATCAACATCCTTCGCTGCAGAATTAAGAAACAAGCATCTGGAAAACCGGACTGGCTGAGTCGAGACGAACTGCTGGAGGCGGAAACAACGATTTTCAAGATTATCCAGCAAGAGGCATTTGGAGATGAATTTATTACGCTTAAGAGAAACCGAGAGCGGTCCGTTGAAGAACAGGTAAAGATCGATAAATCCAGCAAAATCTTCAAACTTTCGCCTTTTTTGGACGAACAGGATGTCATTCGGATGGACGAAAGAATTTCGAATGCTCAAGAGGTGTCATTTGACTTCAAGTTTCCCGTTATTCTACCCAAAAAACACGTTGGAACGAAGCTTCTTCTCAATTGGTATCATCGCCGGTACAAGCACTGCAATGCAGAAACGGCGGTGAACGAGATGCGCCAAAAGTTTCACGTGTCACAAATGAGAATTGCCTTCAAGCAAACCGGAAAGCATTGTCAATAGTGCAAAGTCTACAAAGCGACCCCACAACTTCCACGTATGGCTCCGTTACCGCAAGCAAGGACGGTGTCCTTCGTTCGGCCATTCACCTACGTGGGCGTAGACTATTTTGGACCAATGCTTGTTAAATAGGGATGCAGCGAGGTGAAACGATGGGTTGCACTATTCACCTGCCTTACCATACGCGCAGTGCATCTCGAAGTGGTGTACAACCTAACCACCGAGTCTTGCACGATGGCGATTAGGCGATTCATCGCACGGAGAGGGGCTCCACGAGAGATCTTCAGCGATAGGGGAACACATTTCGTAGGCGCTAGTCGTGATTTAAAAGAGGAGCTACGCAAAATCAACGGCGACCTCTCTAGCACGTTTACCAATACGGACACACAGTGGCGTTTCAATCCTGCCTCCACGCCGCACATGGGGGGGTCTTGGGAACGCATGGTCCGGTCGGTCAAGAACGCTTTGGCATCACTGTCCGCGGGGGGAAAACCTGACGACGAAACTCTTCGAACGGTCTTGATCGAGGCTGAATCAATAGTGAACTCGAGACCACTAACGTACCTGCCAATCGATTCTGAAGAGCAAGAAGCACTAACCCCGAACTATTTTTCGATGTTCAGCACCAGCGGAGTAAATCAGCCGGCTAGAGAGCCAGTTGACGAGAGAGCAGTGGCACGGTGTAATAGGAACCTATGCAAACAACTGTTGGATAGTTTTTGGAGTCGCTGGATCAAGGAGTATCTGCCAACAATCACCAAGCGCACGAAATGGTTTGTGGAGTGCAAGCCTGTTCAAGTTGGCGATTTGGTAGTTGTCGTGGAAGACCGAATCCGAAATGGCTGGCAGCGAGGACGAGTGCTTCGTGTCTTTCCGGGACGTGACGGCCGTGTACGCAATGCGGAAGTTATGACAGCTAGTGCAGGAGTGCTAACTCGATCGGTAGCAAAGCTGGCAGTTCTGGAAGTAGGCGGTACCGCTGAAGTAGAATTCGAGCAATACGGGTCGGGTTATGTTCCGAACGACGAGAAATCAGCACCCCGGTGCGATTGGGTCACCTGATCCACAAGCAGCAAGCTGTCAAGCGACACAATGGAATTGTGTTGAAATTAGTTACCTAGACAAACACAAGTGAGTTTACTTTCAACGAGAAACAAAGAACACTGAATTGATAAAACTTAGTCTGTAATAAATAAAATTCCTAATTAAAATTGTTGGACAGTGGACAAGCTAACATTAAGGACTAGAAATGTAAGTAAATTTATGATATTGAAGTAATACGACATAGCACTGTGTGGTGTGGGTGGGGTGGAGGGGGTGAGTTGGGTTGTGGGGGGTGGGAGAGAGATTGAGAGGGGGAGGGGGAGGGAGGTTTGTTTTTTTATAATGTAGGATTAGTAGGAGTTGGGCTATATACTCGCGGTTAACCTGAGGTTAGAATAGGTGGCATTTTTTTGGGGATGGGTTGGACAGAGGAACATGGAAATAGGATTCTGTAGTCCTCACAAATAGTTGTCGCCAGCACTATAACTTGGTGCGATATGGTCAGGGCTCCCTTTGTGTTCGGCCGGTTATTATCTTCCGACGATTTCAACAACAATTCCGAAATGGAAATTTATGTGAAACCAATCTGGGTGACGTTATGAAGATTGAAAGTGGTGCTTATAGAAGTGTGACGAATGAAATTTATGCTGCTGAACGTCATGACACGGGCAAAATTCGCGGCCCGGATAAAAATTGAGCTAGTGGAAGTAGTGCGAGTAAAAGTCGCACAGGTGGAAGTCGTGCGAGCGGAAGTCGCGCGGATGCAGTCCGTGCGGATGAAAATGGCACGGGTGGAAGTTTAATGGCAGTGGATGACCCAAGTAACAATTTAAGTTTAAAAACATTTCTTCAAATTCACTGTTGAGCTTATTAACCGTCATCTTATTTTAAATCAAAACTGTTTTTCAACCTTTGTGTACTCAAAATTTGAGAATCTATTCAACATCCCCTGCTTAACAACATTTGAAGAAATATGTTTATTCAATAATTCTCATTTGTATTTATTACATAATTTAGCAATTGGTAAAGTCATTGGAAATTATACAAATAATGATTCCGATATTGACCATGCATCAGAACTCTAGCCATAACCAATTCAAACTATAGAACATCAATAGAAAATGAGAATTCATGTAAATGAAGACTAATGTTTTCCTTATGCAAAGCTCATCCTCAGGGGATCAATCCGAGTATTGTCACTTTCCATAAGACATAAAATGTAATAAAGTCAATGATATGTTCCTTTGACTACAAAAAAAAGCTTCTCTAATTTGAATTAATTCGGACTAGATCTGATTTCGGTGGTAGATCTGATACCCCGTAACGCACCACGAAAAGGTGATCTACCAGCGTTACGGGTCTAACAATGGTTTACAGAAGAGCTTATTCAAGAACTCTATCTAACGTTGTTAATACACCAACATGTTTTGAGTTAACTTTGAAAGGATGTTTTTTTGCTTTTACTGTTTATTCTTAGCAGTCATTACTAAGGTAATTCATAACTTGTGGTATTTAGATTTCTCCATATGTTTGAAAGAACTTATTTATAAACTATACAGTACCCAAATTTGACTTTGCTCGATCCCAGACTTGAACTCGTGATGTTGAATTGAATGCTGCCTTATTCTTCATCACCTTCATCCTTGGTTATGCATTTGAAACAATCAAAGGACGAATTTAAACCAGTCTCTAATTTACATGACATTATTTCGTTAATTAACAGTCACATACACAGACCTTTGGGTACAAGCAACAATCAATGTGCAACTAGTGATTTAAAACTGGTTCACTGTTGTAGAACCCTTTGGTACGAAGTACACCTTGTAGGTTACACCTTGCAATATCTCTTGCGCTTTTCGGTACCTTTCGGTACAAGTATCTTTGCTTTTTTTTTTTTGATTTGCTATGTTATTTTGACAGAACATTTGAGGGTGTGTTAGTGAGAGTTAAGTTAATAGGGGCGAATCATTAAGCATTGGACCGAGCTTGGGACCGGTGTGATAGTACTTCCTGAGCCAAAACATATATTCGGTTTCTTCGTGAGTTGATAGAGTTTTATAATTGCTCCATAAACATTCCACAACGTGTTTAAAAAATGTGTATGGATTTTTAACAGAAGCTTTTGGATCATAAATACGTATTTTATGGAACGAATTTCAATTTTTTATGGATTATTTCTTCAGTTTTGAAGGCGCAAACTTAGGGCTGCCAATGTAATTATAGTGAATAATAATAACTTTCATTCTTGTTTCGTCAACTAGCAATATAGTTTTCAACAACTTTATATTAAGGTGAACAAACGAAATACCGATAAATCGCAACTAGTAAATCAACTTCATTCCTTGATAATTCATTTATTCCCAGTTATTCCACAGTGGCAGAATTCTGAACACTAAAGTGGGGTTTCATAAAATAAATAAGGAAATAATTCCTGCTTGCCAAAACTGTGTGTACTGATTACGGTGTCTTCATAAACTGTTTTCACATGTTTCACTATTAGTTTCGGGATGACCGTGGGAAGGCCGGAAATAAAGATTTAAAAAAAAACTATTTATGTTATTCACATTGATGTCGCTTATGCCCATCATAAGTTGATGCTATGAATATCATTGCGTGCGACATGGTAATAGTGAACAAGTAATTAATCGGCAAAATTGAGTAGTAGTTTATGATATTCCTAAATATATTTTCCCAACTATATAACACAATATGTTTAACGTACAAAACGAAATAATCCTGATTATCGCCAACTCCATCTACCACAGCCAGTGGGTCATATAGTTTTCCAACAGAGAGTGCTACAACTTCTATAAGCGTTTTCGCAAAACCGGCGGGAGAAATTTTCGCAATACTGGCGCGCGAATTTTTGAGCAACGAAACATAGGCCTGATAATACGCGTGTAACAATCTATTTTCCTACTAATTATAAGGAGATTCAGAGAGGTACCGTAGTCTGCGGGTGAAAACGTGGCTGGTATCTTTCCTCCTTAACTCCTTTCTATGTAGCTCATTTTGTGCAGAAAGAATGGTGACCACAAATGACATCTACCTACTTTAAAACAATCTTAAAGAAACAACGGTAAGGAATTACTGGCTGAATTTCTAACCGCAAATTACGGTAACTCTCTGTAATGGAAAATGACCAAAAGCATGGGGGCAGCCGACATCCTCACGAGATCCTTCTTGTGACAGCCGACTCGTGTAAGCCAAACTGTCGTCGCTTAAGGAAGGCTGTCCTAGCGAAAGAATTTACGAAGCAGAAGACATGATAAAATGGAAAATTAACATCCCATTCGGCTTACAACGTTTCGAGCATGATGGTTTCAGGAGAGCCGGCGTAGCACCGACTGTTCCAATACAGCATTGTTTTCATGTATGCGTGCCCTGTTGCCGATACATCTCGGGTTGGGTACCGAACGTACGGTAGCAAGCGATAGTCCGGTTCACACAGAGACAGTCGATGCAGTTTAAACTGGCTGTAGCAAGAAGGCTGTACTATTGGGAACATGATCCCTGGGTGAGCCCCAAGTAGCTTAATCGGAAAGCAGTAGAGTTTCTTTGAGTAAAGCTCATATGTTTCGCTGACAGCAAATTGTACAAAAAGCTATTCATTAATAATGAAATGCCACAAGCGTGGAGTTTATCTGAGAGAACTTCAACGGAAACGATATTTAGTATGTGAAAGTGGTTGTTTGTCTCAACCCATTTGGACAGGTAGCTTTCCTTCTCTTCAACCATTTTCGAATACAAGATAACATCGCGATGGGTTGATAAGAGTTGTGGTCGGACGAGAGTCTACCAGGCTTTTGAATGGCAATCAGTCTCACCCGCCTCCAATCATCTGGTCAATGTTTAGTTCCAGAATTTGATTAAACAAGTTCAACATGCGCTTCTTAGCGACGTCTGTTAGGTTCTTAAGCAAATGGAACTTGATCCTATCAGTTCCTGGTATTGCCACACGAAATATTCTACCATTGAAAAGGGTGGCTGATCTCATCTATCGAATTCGTGGTTTCTCGAGGAATCATAGTCACACAGAATCTGCACAAACTCTTCGCGCAAACTTGAGGATCCATTAATCCGAGTACGCTCATTTTTTGTGGTTCGGCTACGCAATCTTCGCGCCGTGTTCCAAAGAGTATTCATCGATGGTTCGCGCGATAGTTCGTCCACGAATTGTCACCTGTAACCGCGTTTCTTGGCCTTGATAGACTCCTAAGTTTGTGTCTGAGTGCCGTGTATTCTTCGAAGTGCTCAGGTGTTCTACGTCTATGGAAAACTTTGAAAGCGTCGGATGTGTTACGGTAAACCTCGGTGCATTACTGATCCCACCGTGGAAAATGAGGTTTCCTGCGAAATGACGTTCCTGGAACTGTTCGAGTTTGAGCTTTAAGCGCGATCAGGTTGAATGGGAAGTTATTTTTCTCCAGCGGTGGAAGCCCTCCTACCGTCGTCATGGCTTCATCTATTGCTGTCCTAAACTTTGTCAAATCGATATAACGGGTAAGATCATACGCTAGGTTGATAGGTTGCGACGGATTGAACCCGGTGGCAACTGAAATAGGCAAATGGTCATTACTGTGGGGATCCTGGGTCACATTCCATGTATAATCCAACGATAGTGAATTCGAACAAAGTGTGAGGTCTAATCTATTTCCAACTGAGGGTGAACTAGCTAAACGTGCTACTTCTCCATTGTTTAGAACTGTCATATTGAAGTTGTCATAGAGTTCATGTATCAAGAAAGACCGGTTGTCATCGTACAGTTCTCCCCAGCCAGTGCCGTAAGAGTTAAAATCTCCCATGATCAACCGTGGAGCAGGAAGGACCGAACAAATATCTGAAAGTTGTTTTCGGTTAATTGAGGCTTTGGGAGGAATAAACACAGAAGCAATGCATAGGCTTGAATTTTTAATTACAGCCTGACATGCGACAACTTCAATACCTGGCAGTTGAGGAAAATTCAATCAAGCACTTTTTGATCCCCAGAAGTACTCCTCCTCCACGCGAATCCTCACGATCAAAACAAATAAGCTTGAAATCATGCGAATGAAGCTCGATTTCTGGAGAGGGTCATATTTTACAAAGAGCGAATGTATCACAACCGGTAAAGCAAAACAAAATAAAAAGAATCCAGGTTAAGGAATAAGACTTCGACAATTCCACTGCAGAACTGTGATCAAATCCCCTACCTCTTTTGAAAAATTATCCATCGAAGAAAATAATTGCTGCAAGGAGAAGTCACTTAATTATCAGTAGCTTCTAAACAGTCTTCACAGTGATTCATATTCATTTCTTCCACGACTCCTTGAATTGGGCAAGCTAGTTTGGGGGCTCCTGTTCAGTAACTTTCCGTGATCGGACGCGTCTGTGTTTTCAATGCAGGGGTACACGTTGCGAGTGCGAAAGTTTGGAGCGTCACGAAATATGTTTAGATGTTTAGGGTTAATACGGTGTTATATGCTGTAGTGAAAGAAGAAAAGTTGAAATGCCTCTGTTGTTCTGATTCCTTTGAGCTGTTCGGAGTGGCAATGGGCCAGTATTGGATTGGCAGCTGGCGGTGTCAAGTACCCTGGAGGGTGCCACAGTGCACAGCTTTAGCAGAATCTCAGGGGTCAAACTCGCTTCGGTGACCACACCTTCAATATTGATACCCCTAGCTGGGATACACACTCTATACTCCAGTTTAAAGAACTGAGAAACACCATTGCCGTTAGCCTCTTTTGGTTGGGGACCATTGGTCGGGGGTGTTTTTGGTTTCGGTTTTTTTTTTTCCGGCAGGGGCTTGATTCTTTTTTTTTTTTTGTGGGGGGGGGGGTGGAGGTTTTGGGGTGTTTTTTGGGGGGGGAAATAAAAAACCCAGGGGGGGGGTGGGGGGGGGGGGGGGGGTTGGGGGGGGGGGGTTTTATTGTGTTTCATCTCCTAAAAAATATCTGGTTTGTTTTTTCATTAGGGCGAATCTAACATTGAGAGATTCACTCACTCAGGCTCACTCTCTTTCATTTATTACAGCGCCATTATAAAACTTTCGAGAGATTCTATAGTACAGATCGAAACACAACAGTGCTGGCTAGCATACTCTACAAATAGTAGAATGAAAAACATAAAGGTGATTGGAATATGAATGAAAGAGAAAGTAATCAAAGAGAGTCTCTCAATGTTAGATTCGCCCTAATAAAAAAAAACCCTAGATCTATGTTAATTAGAGCTTGAGCACTCAACCGGCTAGCCTAATTATAAATATTTCAAATATACTGATTACACGCTAAACAATCAAGAGGTTCGATAAAATAATGGATTTTTTTTCTAGAGAAGGATACACATGCAAAATATATTTACTGCATTGTATCCAGTCGTACGTGGTGGACGTCAAACTTCTACGAATGAGCGCAGCGGGATCCGATGCAGCCGAGCACTCATCGGTCGTAGTATTTCGTTGACTGCGCCATATGCTGGAAAGACCTCACAGTTTCCTGGTCGGAATAACAACAAATATAGTTTTGCTTAATATATTTATAAACCAATAACATCCGAATATTTTGGTGTTTAATGATGAACACAAAAAAAAATACCGAAACGGTTCGGTACCAGACTACACAAATTACCGAACTGTACGGTAATTTTTGACAGATCATCAAATCTTCCATTACCGAACTGTACGGTAGTTTTTGACAGTTCATCAAAAAATTATTGAGTACCGAACGTTCGGTAATTGAATTTAATTACCGAACAGATTACCGAACGTTCATAGACTGAATTGACTAAAATTACGGTAAAAAGGATTACCGAATACTGGTAACATGGCAGCTTTGGCTAACAAAGTATGCAAAAATCAAACTAGGTTGATTTTTGGTGGTGATTTTGTTTTTTTTTGGGGGTTTTTTTGGGTTTTTGTTGGAATGCAAGAAGCCAAAGTTGTCAGTTTATTTACAATTTAGAATATTACAAAATTAACAAAATTGTTCAAAGACGCACACCATGACAGTAGTTTTCTTTCTGGGGAAAGAAGATGATAAATGGGTGCTCATTTACAACCATGAAACGACTCACTGGCTGCTAAAGAAGCTGCGGGCTATCTGTGTCTCGTACGATAAAACTCCTCATTTAGTATAATATTCTGCCCAATTAGTGCCTCATGGTGTGGTTCTTGGGATTGTGTTCGTGTTTTTTTGTGAGGAAAATTAATGCATTTCACTATAATAAAAAGGCTATTCATTTAATTATATTATCATCTTTTTAATTTATCATTCGTCAATGGCATAACAAAAATTTCAATTTTCTTTTACTTTTCAAAATTCATTTCAGCTAAAATCAAGAAGCCTATCTCATTTGGATAAACTTGAATCGCAGATTACGACACCGGTCAACATTTCCGCAGACTATAATCAGTTTGATAGATTTAAGGTGAGTTTGATTTAGTGTTTTTATGTAAGTTTGCAAGCATGTTTATCAATTTAGAATGCTCCAAAAGCAGCTCGATGAGTACCATAGTATTTCTGTTGTATCATAAAATCCCACCATGCCCATTACAGTAACATCTCACTATGATACATTTAGAAATAATTTTAGATTGATGTTATTTTAAATTAAAGCAATTTATTCTGTGCTGATGTGAACTATGGTTCAACAGAAACAATTGTTATTTCTTCTCATAGCAATGATGATTGTTGACTTCTTTCATCACTGTGAAACCTACTGCGTGCAAGGAGAACTGAAATTGTTTTTGATTTTGCACAATTTTGAACAAAGCAATTAACGTGAAGTGTGTAAAACTAAACTCGTCTTCGCAGGATAACACAGCTATTTCGTTGGTTACATGTTATTTTCATGTCAATGAATCATGGAAGACCAACAATTTGATCATGTAATGAATTTAAAAACAAAGTGATGTAGTTATTGTATTAACACTGTCCATGTTTCTTGACGCACAATATTAAAGAATTTTAAATTTCGTAATCAGTGCATTTTACTCTTAAGAAGGTTCATCACATAAATTTTCAAAAGTATTGAAGATTTGTTTCAAACATTACTTTAAAAAAAACATTGCATTTGAAATTTTAAATTAAACTTAACAGAAACAAATAATGAATTTTTACATACGTGTAATATTTCTCTTCGTTTAATAGCAAGTCGATGCAAGCGTCAACAGCGTAATTGTTTGCAATTCCCTACAACAGACATAATTACAGCGATATGAGACTTAAATTTATATGCAAGATCCCATTAATTTTTCCCAAATCTAGCATTCCCTTTATGTGCATTAGAAAACGCAGAAAATTAAATATTTCTTTTAAATTGTGTATAAGATTCTTTAAATAGAAACATAGGGCATGTGTACTATGATTTATATTTGTTATATTTGTTAAAAATTTATCTGACAAACTGATATCTTAATAAATATAAATAACTCCAATAATATTTAAAAAAAAAAGCTTAAACTCTACGAATCGGGATCCTTATGCGACGCAGAAATATGATATCGGGCTCATTAAAGTCGAATTGCCCAGTTACTCCGTTGAACTTTGCCACCATAAACCTCAGCGACTGTTCCCTCGCCCCAGCTGTAAAAAGTCGTGTCTTCTGAGATTTTTCTAGGGCATATATAGGGTGTCCCAGAAAGCCAAAGCACGATTTTGATACGTCACCCTTGCTTCTAGATGACAGCTGATCATTACTGTGTAACATTGTTTACATTCCAATCTGTAACTCTGTGAGTCTCAAGTGCTATTGCATTTACTTTTCATGAAAATATGATTCATTTCCCCGGAAAAGCGCAAACATATCGTGCACAAATGATGCACTTTTGCCAACGTTTTGCTGAGTCAGTTAGCGAATATGGAAGGTGTGATAATCGTTGCAGTTCGTTACACGATTGGTAAGGTTGGTCGACCAAAACCAGGACCGGAAAATCACACAAGCTTTCGTCCGTCAAAAGGGTACTTCCTTTCGAGGTGTGGCTAAAATGCTAGGAACTATGAAGAGTAACGTCGACCGAGCAAAGGCACGAAATGGACTAAAGACTAAAGCAGAAGAAGCCAAAACGAGGTGAAAAATAAACAGCATCTGTAAAACCAAGGACCCGTAAATTATACGATAAACTGCTGCGTGGAAAATTTACATGCGTAATTATGGATGCTAAATCCTACCTGAAATTTGATAATAAGACGCTTCCATGTAAACAGTTCTACACGGTCTAGTGCTGGTTAAACTATTGTCGATGCCGATATGTCGATGTGTACCGAAAAAGTCGGTAAAAAAGCTATGGTTTGGCAAGCACTTTGTGAGTGTGGAATGCTTTCAAATCCGTTTGTAACAACCGTTTGTAAAAAACCGATACGATGACTGCTGATGTTTACGTTCGGGAATTCTTGGAGCGGCGTCTGCTCCCCATGATCCGGAAACATAATAATTCAGTACTGTTTTGGCCAGATTTGGCATCAGTGCATTACGCGAAGGACATGGTAGCCTGGTACAAAGCCAACGGAGTCGAATTCGTACCCAAGGAGATGAATCCCCAAACAGTCCCCAGGCAAGACCAATTGAAACTTTTTGGGCTCAGGCAAAGGCAATTTTGCGCAAACATGGTAAGGCAGCGGATTCTATTAAAACCTTTGAAAGAGACTGGAAAACAGTATCAAAAACCATTGTCTATGCTGAAGCTAATGAGCAGAGCTAGATCAAAACTCCGGACTTTGGCGTACGATTAAATGGATGACGGAAATGTCACATTGAACTGTAGAAGAATATTGTAGTGATTTTATGTGCAATAAAAACTTGATTTACCTAAAAACTGAGCTCGTATTGTTATTTATAAATCGTGCTTAGACTTACTGGGACACCCTATAATCTCAAGTCAGAGAGAATGGCTGGAGAATCGATCTCGTTAGTTAGCAACTTTGCTAAAAAGGCTGTCTGTGCGTTAAATCGCCTGCTGTTCAGTGTTTCGATCCCGAGTAACATACAGCGTCATTAATAAGGTGGCGGATTTAACACATCATCCCATGGAAGATACCGCAAAGTTCGACGAAAGATTTTTTTTTCTTTAAAGCTTCAATTCGTTCGATCCAAATGCTGCTATCTTTGACAGTGGTTTGTTTACACTTCTATAGAGAACTACTGGTGCTAGTTTGATTAAAGTAGTCGATCGAGTTCAGACGTAACGTCAAATGGAACTCGAAAGAAGAAAAAATATTGTGCACAAACACCTGGAGAATCCGGAGTGGTCCGGTTCCAAGCTGGCTAAAGTGCTGAAGATGTCGAAAACAACAAGAAAATCCTGAGTGTGAAAAGAAATCAGCGGACCTACGAAAAAAACTGGATCCAGGGATCGTCACCTGCGCAGCAAGGTGTTGAGGTGCGTTAAAGCCAACCCCGGTCGTTCGATCCGAGATGTGGCCAGAAGGTATAACGCCAACTTGCGGAACATCCTTGCCAGGGAAGGAAACAAGTCGTACAAAGCCAGTAAACATCCGAACCAGCACATCAAGCAGAATTACGTGGTCAAAAAGCGTGCAAGGCTCTTGTTCGACCGTGTTTTGACGAAACACAAGGGCTGCACTTTGATCGATAATGAAACATACATCAAACTCGATTTTATGCAGCTTCACAGTCAAAAGTTTTACATCACGACTGGACGTGGGGATGTGCCGGAAAAATCCAAGTTCGTGTCTGCTGACAAGTTCGCGGAAAAGGTCATGATTTGGCAAGCGATTTTCAGTTGTGACCTAAAAACGAAACCATTCGTCGCACCCTGACGATGACATCCCAAGTTTACATCGAAAAATGGCTGAAAAAGCGTGTATTGTCGTTCATCCGCAAGCATAGGGGCAAAGTCATCGATTTGGCCAGTTGCCACTACTCCAAGGTGGTTCTGGAGTGGTATGCTACCAATTGAAAAATTCTGGGCAATTTCAAAGCAGTGACTTCGAGGAAGCGGCGAGGCAGTTAAGGATATCTAGCAAATGCCGGCTAAATGGATGAAATCCGTGTCCGTTTTTGCGGGCGCTGATGAGCTCCATCAAGGTTCGAGATTTCGTTCGAACTGGAGAAATGTAACCATCTAATGCTGTAACTTTGAAGATTTGATCAAAGTTGTGTAAGTCAACCATTAATGGACTTATTTAAATATGAATTACAGGTCTTTTTGTGCGCACCAATTTAATTTTTATCAGTCTTTAATCGCCCACCGATGGACAGCTCTACGACTCACAGCAAATCGTGGAGTTCGTCACTGTATCGCCAACTACGTTCCAGCCGGTGGATGGTAGAACAGCTCATAGCCACCACATTCTGGAACATCATCCTATTCAATAATGGACCGTAAACGCTCCATCAGAATCCTTAATTGGAACGCTGGTTCCAACCGGAACAAAGTCATTGAGCCCTACTGTTTGGTCCTATATAATGTCGAAGCTAAACGAATACAAGGTCAGCACCTTGGACCAGTTCAAGACGGCAATTCTCAAAATCTAGGACAAAATGCCCATGCAGTCCATGCGAGCCGCTTGCGACGAGTTTGAGAAACGTTTGAAGCTCGTGAAGAAGTGCAAAGGGGAGTCATTCCAAAAGAAATGTTGTAAACGTTCCTTATAAACATTGCTTTTAATAAAATGAACCCAGAAAAAAAAGCAGTTTATTCTCATTTTTTTAATATATTTTGAAAATGTATCCGAACTATTTGAACACCGAGAAGTTTTTTTTCACAAAATAATGCACACATGCATATGCAATAATTTTCTTTTCGCAAGGTCAATAAGACATGAAGCTAGGGGCATCTCGGCGTAGTGGATAACATGCAAAACTCTCACGTCAAAGTAACGTGTTCAAATCTCACCCCGGACAAGTCACAAAAAATACCCAAAAGGTGTTCAAGAGACAACGACGGTAGATAAGGCTGAACTTGTCGATAACAAGATTTTGTAATTAATTTCGAGTGGAATTCAATGGGAAAAATATACAGGACGGAGTTCCCGCCAAGACAAGTTTTTTGCAGATGGCGAACAGTTCAAGACAAACATTTCAAAACTGCCCTATCTGTTTTGAACTACTTTTTTAATCGAAAACCTTATTTCACATTATTTTTGTGACATGTTTTGATGAAAGAAGTTCCATTGTAGCATCCTTATTCCCAGCACTGAAAATTTATTTTCGTAAATTAGCTTTCACTCGTTTCGTAAACGTGGATTTTGTACATAGGACAAATGTCTCAAAAATTGTATGAAACTTTCATATTGCTTGTCATCTAACAAATTGAAATCATTACACCGCTTTTGTACAATACACAAAATGAATTTCGTGAAGACCAGCCAATCGCTGCTTTTCTTCGATCGTACTCATAAATGTTGGTGTTCCTGCTGGGATGGGCGGGAATAATTAATTTATCCCAAAATTGAAATTAAAGCGCTGTCGAGAGTAAGAACATCATGCACAATAATCAAGCAACTTCTCGCGAGTCAATATGGTTTAGTGAGATCAACCATGAACTCAATAACAGCACTTCCTAAAAATACAGGAACGAACCCATGTCAGAAACATTAAAAAATAAAACGCTGAACAACTCCTCGTGGTTGCGCTTTTTTTTTTCAATGATATTTTGAGTCGATAAAGTAGATCTGCCAGTCGTTCATGCAACCACCAGATAGACGTTTATTTTTTATTTGTAGAAATTACTGTAATACGTTAGCAGCGTTAGCTTTATATGAAATTGTCTTCTCCATTCTCACAACAATAGAAACCTAATGCTTCATACGTTCCCCAACTAAAGCCTGTCATCGTTAAATTTCGGACACCAAAATAAAAGCAGCAAAAAACATTTACACATAATCCAACAAAATCGATTGTTTATTTCATAACAAGAAAGAAGGATTAACATCTTAAGTTGATTAAGATGTTAATCCTTCTTTCTGTAAAATTCTTGAACTTTCTGTGGAGGTTTCTCTTGAAATCATCGGTACCATTTGCTTTATTTTTAGTTTCGAAGGGTTTCCGCTTAACTAGAGCCCAGTAATTGTTTATTGGGCGAAATTCTGGACAGTTTGGTGGATTGGCTGTTTTTGACACGTATTTGACCTCTTGTACCTAATACCATTCCAGGACGGATTTCGCATAGTGATAAGAAGCCCAATCAGGCCAAAACAGAGCTGGAAAGGCGTGGCTTCTGATAATCGGTAGCAACCGCTTTTGCAGACATTCTTTCTCGTAAACATCCTTAGTGATAGCGCCGGTAGAGACGAAGCTTTTAGATTATCAACCACAACTACATATGACCTGCCAAAACAAATACTTCTTCGGGAATTTGGAAACCTTCTTTGTCTGGAAATGCTCGGCAACGGCGTTCCTTTGCATTGCGGCATAAAATGCCAGACCCGAAAGCTGTTTTAAATCCACTAGAACGTACGTTTTGTCATCAATTATAAGACAAGAAAATGTTTGCAAAAAATTGGTGTAAGGCTCCTAAGCACGACTTTTTGCAGTGAAATTTTTCTTGTCATCACGATTGGGCACCTTTTTCAGTTTGTACACTTTCAGTCCTTGCCTCTGCTTCACTTTTTGTACGTATAATATTGACTTCCCAACTTCGCGAGCCACATTTCGCACAAAAAGATTGGGATTTTTCTCAATAATGGCTCCCACCTTCTTGTCGGGAGCATACTTTTCGATTTGTTCCACTTCCAACCTTCCGATCCACAGTCAAGCGATGGTCAAATGATTTTCAAATACAAAACACGGTACTTTTCGATAGTTTTAATTTCTTGGCAAGATCGCGTACCGATAAATAAAATGGAGAGTTTCAACCGTCTTACAAGTAAACATTTCAGCGATCCGTGAAATAATTCAAAATTTACACCGAAAGAGAAGTGTCCGAAATGTAACGTGGACAGGCTTTATAAACCAGTGCACCGGTGACTTTGAGTTGATGCACTGTCGAAAATTTTACAGAAGAACGTTTACTAAAAAGGACCACAAGCTGCTCATAAAAAATGAATCGCTCTTCCGTATAATGTTTTATGGTGCATGAACTCGCCTATACGGTGCTGCACGCTGACGTCACTAATGGGTGCGATGAACTCTTTTTGACATCTACCTGTTCTTGACAAACCTGTACATATTAGCTAATTTACTATGAAGTATGATATACCTCTATGGCTTGCTAAATAATCTTCCCTTGTTATAGAAAATTCTAGGGTTTTTTTTTTTTCATTAGGGCGAATCTACAATTGAGAGATTATCTCCGGGCTCGCTCTCTTTCATTCATAAACCAATCACCTTTACGTTTTTCATTCTAATATTTGTAGAGTAAAGGGCGATACGGTCAAAATTTGATCAATATCAACTTGACGTATTTCTTTCAATTTTGCATTTAAAAAACCTGAACACCCCTCATTTTGAAGGTGTGTGTGTGTGTAGAATGTTGCTCCTATTTTGATTTTGGAATTCACTCTTCAGTTGTCAAAATGCCGTCCAAGCAAGAAGAGCAGCGTATCAAAATTTGGCTCACGCATCGCGAAAATCCGAGCTACTCGCACGCAAAGTTGGCAAAATCGCTAAAAGTTGCCAAATCAACCGTTACAAATGTAATTAAAGTGTTTGGGGAACGTTTGTCGACAGCCAGGAAGTCTGGATCGGGGAGAAATCGAAAACCGGAAGCCGCTGAGACGACAAAGAGAGTTGCCGGTAGTTTCAAGCGAAACCCTAACCTATCGCTCCGAGATGCCGCAAATAAGCTGGGTGTATCGTCTACAACCGTGCATCGAGCCAAAAAACGAGCCGGACTATCGACTTACAAGAAGGTAGTGACTCCAAATCGCGATGATAAACAAAATACGACGGCCAAAGCGCGATCCCGGAGGCTGTACACGACGATGCTGAGAAAGTTTGACTGCGTGGTAATGGACGACGAAACCTACGTCAAAGCCGACTACAAGCAGCTTCCGGGACAGGAGTTTTATACGGCAAAAGGAAGGGGAAAGGTAGCAGATATTTTCAAGCACACGAAACTGTCAAAGTTCGCAAAGAAATATCTGGTTTGGCAAGCCATCTGTACCTGTGGCTTGAAAAGCAGCATTTTCATAGCTTCCGGGACTGTCAACCAAGAAATTTACGTGAAAGAGTGTTTGAATAAACGTCTGCTGCCTTTCCTGAAGAAACACGGTTGTTCCGTACTGTTTTGGCCGGATTTGGCATCTTGCCATTACGGTAAAAAGGCCATGGAGTGGTACGCCGCCAACAACGTGCAGGTGGTTCCCAAGGACAAGAACCCTCCCAACACGCCAGAGCTCCGCCCAATTGAGAAATACTGGGCTATTGTCAAGCGGAACCTAAAGAAGACCAATAAAACTGCTAAGGACGAGCAGCAGTTCAAGGCAAACTGGCTTTCTGCGGCGAAGAAGGTGGACAAGGTGGCTGTACAAAATCTGATGGCAGGGGTCAAGCGTAAGGCCCGGCAATTCGGATTTGGAAAAGCGGAAGCCTAACTGAATATTTTTCCTGAATTTTATACTAATTGAACTTGAAAAAGAAATTTAATTTGATTTTTTAAATAAACGATTTCACCGATTTACACGCGTTTTCCCTTGACCAAATTTTGACCGTATCACCCTTTATGCTAGCCAGCACTGTTGTGTTTCGATCTGTACTAAAGAATCCCTCGAAAGTTTTATAATGGCGCTGTAATGAATGAAAGAGAGTGAGCCCGGAGAGAATCTCTGGATTAAAGATTCGCCCTAATGAAACAAAAAAAACCCTAGAATTATCAAAATTAAAATATTTTTCTCAATAAAAATTCAAAGACCATGTATACACACTACCGCTAGGTGTCCACAAATGAATACGATAAAACAATATTCATCGGTTTGAAATCCTGTAGTAATTCATTCACCTGTACATTTTAGCCAATTCAAGTTATCTTAGGCATTGAGATCAAAATAACTATAAAATTTTATATCCCACGGCACTTTTCTAAATAATCTTCCCGGATCATAGAAAATTTTCAAACTATCAAGAAATTTTTCTGAATTGAAATTCTAAGTCCATGTTAGCGAACCACTTCCAATTTGATACCTTTGAGCTTCAGCTCGGTGAGTTTACCCCAGTTAAACAAAACCTTCAGTGTTGATCCGATCCATAAAATAAAATATGTTCGTTTCAGAACAAACCTTACTGGTACATTATGTTCACTCGAAGCATTCAAAGAAGAAGAAAAAACAGAATCAATTCAACCGTTTTGAGATGTGTTACATCCATCATATTCATAACCCTTTTTTATCATACACCTTCCAACGATTTTACATGCTGTCTACAATAATTTTATTTGCTTTACATCATCCCTTGTTCCACCCACACTTCTGGCCAACTTTCTCCGCGCATTCAACCAAGGAAAAAAGCGGTGACATTCATTTTACTTTCCGAATAAACTAAAGTGCAGACGTCTCGTGACATATTAGTCTCTGTAAATGGCAACACATGACGATCTATGTTTCATATCACGTTTATGTTTGTTACCTTGCACTGTGAGAAAAGGTGGTGATAAATTGATGTACGGTAAATAACAAGAGAATAAAAATCCCTACGGATGAGTACGTGGAGCTCCCATTATAGTTTCGAAAATTGCATTTTAAAAATTAATTAAACACTGAGAGAAAATGAAAGTTGCGCAGGTAACTTTGATTGATAAACGGCCGTTTTCTCTACTTTGGACACCGTTCGTCTTTCAGGTTTGAAATTTTCTCGACTTTCCTGGGCAAAGAGGATCATCAACAATCAATATGGAACTAGCGATTTAAATCACTGTTGTAGAACCCCTAGGTCCGTAGTACGCCTTGAAGTCTGCACCTTGCAATACACTCTTGCGTTTTTCGCTATGTTATTTTGAAAAAATATTTGAGGGTTTGTTTGTGTGAGTAACGTTATTAGGGGCGAATCATTAAGCTTGAGACCGAGCTTGGGATCGGTGTGCTAGTATTTCCTGAGCCAAAAAATATATTTATTTTCTTAATCACTATCCAGCCGCTGATATCATTGTGCTTGCCACACAATACACATACAATGTCATGCATTGATTTTTGCTTTGAGATTTTGGGTTTCAATCAAGAACTATGGAAGTGAAGTTAGAAGAACACTTAGTTGAGGGCAATAAATAAACTTATTGTGAAAACTATAAGCATCAATTACTAAAGAAGAAAGAAGATGTGCAATTGGAGCACTAAAATGAGAGTCGGTTAAACGCCCGCGGCAGAAGCGTAATTAACCTTGATTAAGATAAAGAAGTATAACCAGTGATGCAACCATGGTATTCCAAATTATGATGCAATCAAGATACTAGATAGCATGAGGAGAATTAATATAAAACAGAAAAAATATTCTTATGAGAAACTAAGTAAATTAACACTCGACTTGAGACCAACAAAATTCATCTCAGTTCGATTTTGTAGAACAAAAGAAGAAGGTCTCTGGTAATCCACATTAACCCCAGAAGGTTTCTGGTAACCCACAGTAATCCACGTTAACGTATGCATTTAAAGAAATGGAATGATTTTGACAAATTAAATCAAATTTTTACAAGTTATCCACTATTTAAATTTGTCGACCTGCTTCTTCCGAAACTTGGCGTCCGCTTCAATGTACGTCTCGTCGTCCATTAGGATGCATTTCGGCTGCACCAACCACTTGCGGTACAGCTTCCTGGCGCGGGATTTAGCCACCGTATTATGTTTATCGATTCAGTTAGGCGCCTTGCTTACCTTGAAGACATGAAGTCTGGACCGCTTCATTGTCTGCTGTACGCTTCATTGTCAATCCCAGTCACATTTACTCATACTACTGTGTTCAAAAAATAAGGTGACTTTTTAATTTAAAAATTGCGCGTTTGAGATACTGTCCAAAAATTTTTTTTTACGTTGCTAGGCTTGTTAGTGACATATATTTGGCATTTTATGACATTCCCTCCATAATTAGTTTATTTACGCTTGTGTTTTCTAAACGACCAAAAATGCGTTCGGCGATTTTTACAATGTCTGAATTTGTTGAGCAAAGAAGTGCCATTAAATTTTGTTTGCGGAACAATATTTCTGCTGCTGAAACGTTGAGGATGGTGCAGAAAGCCTTCGGTGAGTCAGCCATGTCAAAAAAAATGTTTATAAGTAGTACAATGACTTCAAAGACGGTCGAGAACGCGTTGAAGACTTGCATCGGCCAGGACGGCCATCGACGTTAACTGATGAGCAACACGTGAAGAAAATCAAAGAGTTAGTGTTTGAAAATCGTCGACTAACAATTAGAGACCTTGCCGATATGCTTGGCATCTCAATTGGATCGATTCAATCGATTTTTAAGGATCAATTGGGCCTCAGAAGAGTCAAATCGCGTTTGGTGCCGAAATTGCTCAATTTTTTTTTCGTTCTTCGTTAGTTTTTTGCCAAAAATTCGACTCATATCGCTCCACAACCACCGTATTCACCTGATTTGGCTCCGTTTGACTTCTGACTATTTCCAAAACTCAAAAGACCACTTCGAGGACACCGTTTTGTATCGATTGAAGAGATTCAAGATTCCAGCATTCCGGAAGCCGACTATATGGCCTGCTTCGCGGATTGGAAAAAAACGCTGGCATGAATGCATTGCATCAGAGGGGGACTACTTTGAAGGGGACGAAATAGATTTTGATGATTAAATATTTTTTTTTTTTTGAAATATAACAAAAGTCACCTTATTTTTTGAACACAGTAGTATATGAGTGACTCCACTTTTGACAAAACTGAGTCAAAAACGATTCAAAATTTGTAACCGTGCGGGGGAAGGGTGCTGAATCTCAGTCAAACGCGATGGCTTAAGTGCCACTCCCATTAAGGGAGACCACCGGTCGTGTTGATTATGCCCGACTTATTTTGAAACTAGTTTCTCAGAGCAACCACCCGAACGGTACTTTAGGAAAACCCTACTTCAAAACGCAAATATGCTACCGAAACCTCAAATGAACACCTTTTTCCGATAAAATTAACGAAAATTCCGCCAATCCCTTCAAGTCATATAATTTCCGTAGTCTCTTTAGACTTTAAAGACAGAAGCAACCAACGAACCTGTTTTCCAACGAATGTGCTTGATTTGAATAGACGAACGCAATATTAAAAATGACGAATGAGCCAGCTTAAGGACGAAACGCAAATAAAAAAACGGAAACTAAACAAAAACTCCCATCTCAATCTATTTACAAGCTTCACTCGTGTTGGACAGTACTTGCTCTAAAGCTACAGACTATTTAACTAATCATGGCCATTAAAACTTTGTACGGACATACCTGCGCAGGTTTTTTCTGATGGCGGTAATGACGGTGACAAACGAAGCAATTATGATGACGGAACGAAACGACGATTATTTGAAGCGATGGTGGCGGTTCCGAAAAGGCGACGGTTCCGAAATGGCGACGGTACCGAAATGGCGACGGTTCCAAAATGGCGATGGTTCTGAGATGGCGACGCTTGACCACAAAAATGGCGTGCCGTGGTGTACCTAGACCCGTGCGCAATATGGCCGAAACTAGAGTTGCGGAAAGAGTGGCAGCTGGACGGAAGGCTTCCGATTTATATCTCGCCGAGAACGTCCGAAACGGACGGTCTCTTTCAATATAGGAGCCCTTTTCCCAAGCGACCCGGCTTCGCGTACCTTTCCGCTATGACCGAGCGGGATTAAAGAAGACTACTATATCTTAGGTAAGGTCCGTTTCAGTGTCCAACACTGAAACCGCGCTCTCGGTATCCGTTTCATATGGGTTGTTAAGTAGGGTGGAATCACGACGGATTATTGGTGACCGTCGGAATCACTTCGCTAGTTTTTCGGGCGAACTTCACTCTCCTCCGTTTAGCTACCTAAAATAGGCGGGCCTTTGCAGGGCGCACCAGTCTGGCGTTCTTGCAGGCGACGTTCACCAAATCGCTCAAATCACCTCTGTTCAGCGTCCACGATCGCCGAACGAGGAATATTAATCCAGCCCTTACAATACAAAAAGCCCGTCGATCGAGCTGTCCAACGTGAAATGGCAAAATTACATTCAAGAATCACGCGAAATTAAACATTCAGTACCATTACCTTTTTGTACGTATTCACACTTTTAACTCAATTCTAACAGTTGTTTGCAACGCATATACTACACCCAAGAACTCTAAAAACTGAACATACAAAAAAAAGTTACATATATGAACTGGCTCATGCCATTATTTTAACAAGTCACCTTTGACTAAACACTTGGAACACCTAAAAATCGCGTCAAACCCAAATGTTTTCCAGCCGATTCGCTAGTGTAGTGGTCGGGATTAAAACCTCCATTGCCCAAGAAACCACGGAATCAAAGAAATTGAATCGGACGCGAGAAATGATGTTCGGCTCAGCCATTGTATTGTATTCAGGTGTTCATTTGATATTCATCTCTTTCCCATATGTAGCCTCCCATAAAAAAAACAAACTTTCATCCTAGCGTGCTATAGAAAAGCTTCCACCTATCATGCAATAAGAAACCCTACAAATGTACAACGAATAACACTAATCAAAACAAAAATAAAATTGGAAACGAAAATCTAATTTGAAACACATAATCTATTATCTACACTTCTTTGAACTATAAATCTATTATTTACAAATTTACATTTTTACAAAATTGATCCAAATAAACGCACCGCGTTACAAATTGAGGCGGGACAATATCAATGAGGTGTATACAGGTGGCGAAAAGCAAGGTGTTTGCCGGTATTAGTTTCGAAAAATGTGTAAACAATCCATGATTTCGGGTAGTGACGTAAAACTCCACAACAAGCGAATAATAACAAAGCAAGTTTAGCATCCTTTTAGTGCACAAGAAGGCATTTTTCAGCCGAAGCCTTTAAAAAACTATACCAATTACTGAAAATCAACATTCCACCTGGTGATTTGCTGCTGTTGTGAATTGTTGTTTTTGGAGATCTACGTCACGCATGTTTACAAAAATAGGGCTGTGCATCATCTCACGAACACAATGACAGAATTTTGCATTACATTAATAGAACCTAGCCACTTTTTTTCTTCCGTGTAGATGGGGGAAAATAGGGGGGGGGGAGAAAAGAAGGAAAGTAGAGTACGGGACGGGTTTTAAGCAGTTTATTCAGCACCTAGGACATTTGATGAAGCTGTATGTAATCTATAATTAGAACTGCCAATATTTAGACGTTAATCCCTCAGCTTATTTCTGATTTATCGGAACATACGTTCAGCAACGAGCATTAGACTCAGAAAATTTCATAGCCATGGAATAAAGTTACCAATATCAGGGACTTTTTGAAAGCATGCGGATTGATTTCCGATCAAGAAAATGTTTTCTTCAGCTCCGCAATCTGTACATAAACTTACAATATTGTATGAGTGCGATTCCGTGCATGTGTGCGAAGGCGAACTGAAATAGGCCAGTTCACGATTTGCTGCAAACGTCAATTTCCTCATTCCGCTCCTTCGTTTTACCCAAACCACTCACGAAAACAATCATCCGAAACATGTCGATTGCTACGATCACAAACTCGTCTACTAGCAGGTTACAGAGTTACAGGTTACTAGCAGGAGACAGACGTACACGACCAAAGTTTTAGTTTGTCATTGATCTTTAGATTGGCAATGTGTATTTCTTATTGCATTTACTCTCAACCCAAATGTTAGCAAAAGCGACTGTGACGACAAACGGGATGCTTCGTTTAAAAACAAGCAAATGTAAGAGACAGCAGGCTTCACGTTACAATACCGGTGCGCTATATCCATGGTGCACAAAGAAGAGAGGAAACATGGGCTCTCTCAAAAGCAACATTGATGCCATATCTACCGCTCAACAGCGAAGCATTATTTATCATTGAGTACTATTGGACAGCTCCCAAACATATTTTTTTATTGCATATGATAGTGCCAGATGATGGACAATATAATCATAAGCATAGATCAACCTCAAATGACTGGAAGAAACATGAAATAAATAGTGATTTCAGATCATCTAAATATGAAATAAATTCAAACTCAATTATCCACATCACATTCTGGCAACAAGCCTAAATGTGAGAGAGAGCTGATGAAGACATGCCCTCCGGGTCAGAGCTGGTAAATCTCACGGCCATCATGTGACAATGAAAAAACAGACCATCTCACTGTCATGAGAAGAAACGAACTATCATGAGCTTTCTTGTCAGTCTCACACCATCATGCAGTCATGAGATTTTTTCTCATACGATTTAGTTTTACAAATTTCTAACTAGTTAACTTGAAATTAGCCAAGCAATAATATGTAATCGACAGAGTGTACGTTTTATTGCAAGTTTTGTGATCAAACATACAATTTTATCAATAAATGTGCTTGTAATAGCGATGACCAAAACACTGTCACGTGCTGTCATGACGAATTCGAATACGAATTCGATGAGATTTAGAAGAAAATCTCCATCATCGTTATCTCGCCCGATGAGATTCTCAGACGTAGTTCGGTAAAAATCGTCGGTCATTTTTCATTGAAAATGACATTTGCCAGCCCTGCTCCGGGTACACGCGATCAAATGCAAAATGCGCAAAGGCAAATTTAAGCGAACTTCCTCAGAAGATAGGAAACCGATGGTTTTCTAGATGATGTATTTTAAATCTTCAAAATGACAGTAATTAATTGGAAAACAATCTTGATATATGCATCAAATCTTTAACCCGATGGATAGAGCTTATGATCGTATCATTAAAAGTGTAATAATTTGGAAAATGTGGGAGTTTTAGACCTATTGCCTAGCAACTGATTAAAACAGTCACCCCTGATTAAGCCGTTCCCTACCCTACTACGTTAAAATATATACACTAAGGTTTTTTAACACGGTTTTTTTACGCGGTTTGTTATCGGCGATAACTCCAGATCGGAACAACTTATCGACCTAATTCGAATCAAAATTTCGTTTTGGACACAAAGTAATCATATGGCAGTTTTTAAAAATAAATCACAATTTTGATCCTTGCATGAAAAGGTAACACATACGAACAAAACCGAAGCAGTTTAAAATGTTTATGCATATGAATTGCTCTGCACCACTAGATCGTTTTCAAATCCTTATAGGGTAGGGAACGGCTTAATCAGGGGTCACTATTTTAATCAGTTGTTACGAAATGGGTCTACAACTCCTACATTTTCCAAATTATTTCACTTATAATGATACGATCATTAGCTTTATCTATCGGGCTAATGATTTGATGTATGAGTCATGATTGATTACCAATTTATTACTGTCATTTTGAAGATTTAAAATACATCATCTAGAAACCATCAGTTTCTGACCTGCTGAAGAAGTTCGCTCAAATATAGCCTTTGTGTATTTTGCATTTGCATCGCGTGTACCGGAGAGCATGCCTTCATCAGCTCTCTCTCACAACTAGGCTTGTTGCCAGAATGTGGTGTTGAACATTGAGTTAAATTTATTACATATTTAGATAATCTGAAATCGCTATCTATTTCATGTTTCTTCCAGTCATTGGACTGGAACTGTCACTATCATTTGCAATAAAAAATATGTTTCGGAGCTGTCCAATAGTAGCCAACGATAAATAATGCTTCGCTGTTGAGCGGCAGCTATGGCATCACTGTTGCTTTTGAGAGAGACCATGTTTCCTCTCTTCTTTGTTAACCATGGATATAGCGCACCGGTAATGTAACGTGAAGCTTGCTGTCTCTTGCATTTGTTTGTTTTTAAACGAAGCATCCCGTTTGTCGTCACAGTCGCTTTGGCTAACATTTACGTGAGAGTAAATGAAATAAGAAATACACATTGCCAATCTAAAGATCAATGACAAACTAAAAGTTTGGTCGTGTACGTCTGTTTCATAACCTGCTAGGAGACGAGTTTGTGGTCGTCGCAATCGACATGTTTTGGTTGTTTGTTTTCGAGAGCGGTTGGGTAAAAGAAGGAGGGGTTGAGTTTGAGAAATGAATGGTATTTTTTAATAAAATTTGTTGGTTTTGGGGGGGGGGGGAAAAATTTTTGGGGGGAGTTTGGGGTTGGGTGGGGTGGGGGGTGGGGGGGGGGGAATGTTAATTGGTTTTATGGGGGGGATTAATGGGGGGGGGGAAAATTTTTTGTGCGCAACGGTTCAAGACCCTCCCGTTACCGACTAACGCTACTGCTCCAATCGACTGACATCGGAAAGAAACGTCATGAAGAATGATAGGGAAAATTGAACCATTTATTGTTATCACTTTAAACAAAGCCATAAAACCAAGCAGTTGAAATTGATTAATCTAAAATTTGTTATTCTATAATTTGCTGATAATATCTAAAACTATAAAAGCTGTAGTGTGTAATTTGTTGCTAAATTAAACGTAAGTAACTAGTACATCCATAAAAACTATTAGATCCTAATTTACATAATTTATAAAGGCACATTCGAAACAGCTATAATTTGTTTGTTATAAGTTGGACGGACAGTTAGCGTAGAAGACAATAAATGTAAGTAACTTAAACCACAACAAGCAACATGAAATTAAATAAACAAATATTTCAGCTTAAAGCCTACTCTAGCAAAAAAAACGGGTTTGCTATTAAGAGTCCGAAACGGACCGTCATCGTAACAAAAAACTTTAAGATTTATTTGACATCGATTTCGTGTTGAATACATAACCATGTCAACTGCCGACTCAATTGAGCTACGTGAAGGAGCTCACCTCAATCAATGCATTGTGTGCAATCAACCTAACCATGCTGATCGCAAGATGGTCCAATGCGATGGATGCGATCGCTGGTATCACTTCATGTGCGTCGGTGTTAACGATAGCATCGAAGAAGCGGACAGAAGCTTTAGATGTGTAACATGCGTTAATACAGACCCCCCTGGTTCTATAGTATCGACATCAGCTAGTGTTCGCGAAGCACGGATACAATTAGAAGTTCAACGTCTAGCAGAGGAAAAGCAAATACAGGAGAGGATGCAGGTAGAACGGGAGAAGCACGAACGAGATATGCAAGAAATGACGTTGCGACTGGAAAGAGAGCGGAGGGAAAAGGCGATTAAGGAGATGTGTGCTTTAGAAAAGGAGTATATTCAGAGGAAATACGCACTTTTACACACCCAACTAGATGACGATGCTGATACAGGTAGCGTACGTAGCCGTTGCAACCGTGGAGCAGAAAAGGTCGCGGATTGGATGATCCATAACCCAGCAGTGACCCTGAGTACCAAATCTGGGAATAATCTCACTGGACTCACATCACAACTGGAAACCACAACTTCTGTTCCACTACCTACAACAGCAGCGACAACCGAAGCAATTTCGACTCACCTATCTTCTCCTCTCATATCCAATGTACAACCGACCGGGTCGAGTACGGTCACCTCATTGTGTCTATCGATTAGTGCGACCACATCGGTACAGCAGCCCGCAATTCAACGGAGGTCAACAGGTGATATCAGTCAGCAAGAGAGCAATGGAAGCACAATGGTCAAAACAACGGCGAGCATGCAGGATACTTCGTTATTTCCAGCCACGACGGTTGATGAAAACAATGTATTTGTTATTTCACCGACAACAGCGTCGATGGTTACGTTCTCGTTGCCGCAGATCAACACACAACCAGCATGTTCCATACAATCGAATCGACATTCATCTGTATCGCAGCCGTTATTTCTTCCATCCCAACAAGCGCAAGCAGTACTAGAATCTATTCAGCCAACAGCGTCATACCGGTCCCTGATATCGCACACTTCCATGGCGTCTTGTTTACCCTCACGAGGTATACCATCGGTATGGCAACACCCATCGAACGTTAGTATGCTACCACCAACACACCACTCAACACCAACAAGTGTGGCTTGGGAGAGACGTCCAACAGGAGAACAATATGCATACAACCACCAGCCGCTTTATTCGCAGCGAAACCAGAGAAATCCATCATCTATCTCGGTTAGTCGAACCAGTATCAACACAGGAGAAAACGTTTGCTCTGTAAGTCGGTATGCACAACCTGCGACGGCGGTAAGTAATAGTTCTGGGGCAAATGACACGCAAGATACTTACCACAACTATCTACCAAGTTGCCTTTTCCCGGGGGCTAATCAAAGGCCATTACCGTTACCACTGCAAGCAAATTTATCTAACTACTTGCCAGAATCTAGTATGAGTGGGATCTCGGGTCAATCACAGCATGAAAATATTCAAATGAATCAAAATCCAGTTTTTCAATCATGTTTGCATTCTTCGGATCCTCGAATGGCGTCAATCTATGGTGGGGGGCAAAATTCCTACGGGTTACAGTTGCCGAATGTCTCGGGCTGTCCACCAGCTCCGACAGATTCACAAATCGGACCAAACGCGCAACAACTAGCTGCTCGTCATGTGGTCCCAAGAGAGCTCCCAACATTTGGTGGAAGTCCGGCGGAGTGGCCATTGTTCTGGAGCAGTTACGAAACTTCAACGCAGATGTGTGGGTATACAGAAGCTGAGAATCTCCTCCGGTTGCAACGTTTAAAAGGTGAAGCAAGAAAGGCAGTAAACAGTTTTCTATTGCACCCATCAAACGTGGGTGATATTATGTCAACTTTACATACACTCTATGGTCGCCCGGATGTCATCATAAATGCCTTGTTAAACGACGTTAGGAGTACTCCCACACCGAAACCAGAAAAGTTAGACACGTTGGTGAACTTTGGATTAGTGGTGCGCAATCTTTGTGCACATCTGGTATCAGCAGGACAATAAATGCATTTGGCCAACCCAATTCTTCTTCAGGAACTCGTGGATAAACTACCAGCCAACGTTAAATTAGGATGGGCGTTGCACAAACAGTCAGTAGCGGTAGCGGATCTTCGTACGTTTGCAAACTACATGAATGTGATAATCAACGCGGCGAGCAGTGTATCCAGTGGAGTATCTTCGAGCAACAAATTCGATCGACAAAAGGGAAAGGCGTTTGTAAATTCCGTTCGCTCGGAGACAACCAACCAGAATGATCAACCACGTTTCGAGAAAGGCATCAGCAAAGAAAGACGTCCGGTAGAACCACACCCATCGGTAGCACTTAAAATGCGTCCGTGTGCAGTGTGTCAGGTACAGGGCCATAAATCGAAGGAATGTTCTTCTTTTAAGGGCAAAAATCTCGCAGAACGTGGGAAAGCTATGCAAGAAGCACATCTGTGTAAACGATGTTTATACCCACATGGTAAGTGGCCATGCAAGGCTCCTTTGTGATGAGCACTGATGGTTGCCAAGGAAATCATCACAGATTCCTCCACCCTGGTAATCCCCAAAGCGGAAGTAACTCCGAAAATTCTGTACCATCTTCCACTACAGGAGTAGTGACGGTTCATCAACATTTGCATCAAAAAATCTTTTATCGCATCATGCCAGTTTGCCTTCACGCTAACGGTAAATCGGTAAATACCTTTGCCTTTTTGGACGGAGGATCCGATTCCACGTTATTGGAAAGTTCCATAGCTAAGGAACTCGGGGTTTCTGGAACAGTCTTTCCTCTCTGTATGCAGTGGACCAATGGTGTAAAGCGTACCGAAGATAAATCGAGAAGAGTGCAACTAGAAATTTCCGGTAGTAACGGCAAGCGTTTCACAATGACGGGCGTGCACACAGTTTCCAGTTTAGATCTACCGCATCAAACCATTAACTTCGACGAACTTTAATCGAAATTCTCCTATCTGAAAGGCCTCCCTATTGCGAACTATGACAATGCTGTTCCAGGAATATTAATCGGTTTGGACAACACGAAGCTGAAGACAACGTTGAAACTTCGCGAAGGCCGTGGAGATCAACCAGTAGCTGCCAAAACGTGGCTCGGCTGGCTGCTATATGGGAAATCGGGAGAGCTAGATTCCAAGCTGCCAGACCGAATACTGCACGTATGCAATCGTCAACGGATGAGGATCTTCATGATTTGGTTAAATCATTTTTTACGATTGAAGGTGCTGGCGTATTAGCGAAGATTGCTGAAACACCAAACGAAAAACGAGCACGCGCGATAATGGAAGCAACGACAATTCGCACTACGTCTGGAAAGTTTCAAACTGGTCTGTTATGGAAATATGATTGGGTAGAGTTCCCTGATAGCAAATCTATAGCGGAGAGAAGACTACAATGCCTCGAAAAGCGACTATCGAAAGATCCTGCTTTGTACGACAAGGTGAGGAGCAAAATTGCGGATTATCTCATCAAAGGTTATGCCCATAAGGCAACGGAACAGGAGCTTAAAGATACCATACCGAGTTAAGTGTGGTACCTACCACTGGGAGTTGTGACTAACCCTAAAAAACCAGAAAAAGTTCGAGTGGTATAGGATGCTGCTGCAACTGTGAAAGGAGTTTCGCTAAATTCTGTTCTACTTAAAGGGCCGGACCTACTGCAGTCCCTACCAACAGTACTTAGTCGATTTCGGCAGAAAGAGGTGGCCATCAATGCCGATATTAAAGAGATGTTCCACCAGGTTCTGATCAGGCCAGAAGACCGTCAGGCACAACGATTCCTCCGGCGAAACAATTCGTCCGAGCCAGTGGAAGTGTTTATAATGAACGTCGCCATATTTGGAGCAACCTGTTCGCCAAGCTCCGCACAGTTTGCAAAAAATCTCAATGCATCTGAACTATCAACACAGTTTCCGAGGGCCGCAACTGCGGTGTGCGAGAACCACTACGTCGACGATTATCTTGATAGCGTAGATACCGTCGAGGAAGCAGTAGTTCTTGCAACGGAAGTAAAAAGATTACATCAATGCGCTGGATTTGAACTTAGACATTGGTTATCTAACAGTACGGACGTGCTGCAGCAAATCGGCGAAGAATCGACAGAAACGACGAAAAACTTTGTTATGGGAAAAGAAGGTGCTGCGGAACGAGTTCTTGGGATGATCTGGTTACCGAAGGAAGACGTTTTTACGTTCGCAATACAGTTTCGCGAAGACCTGAAGCAATTGCTTCACGGTATTGTGTATCCTACGAAGAGAGCCTCGTTATGAGCATATTTGATCCTCTCGGATTGGTGGCGCATTTCGTCGTTCACGGTAAAATCCTAATACAAGACGTTTGGAGATCTGGTATCGGATGGGATGACAAAATACCTGATGAGCTATTTGAACTATGGAAGCGGTGGGCCTTGGCACTACACAGTTTAGGACAAGTTCGAATTGATCGTTGTTATTTCCGAGGATATGACGCGGCGACATTGGAAACCTTAGAACTCCACGTATTTGTGGATGCCAGCTTGGGTGCGTACGCTGCCACAGCGTACTTCAGGGTAATTCATGGCAAAACAATACGATGTAATCTCGTTTCATCTAAAACGAAGGTAGCGCCGCTCAAGCAGCTTTCCGTGCCTAGATTAGAGTTACAGGCCGCGGTTTTAGGGACGAGATTGATGAAGACGGTGGTGTCGAGCCACACCCTTCCCATCCGTAGAAAAATACTGTGGAGCGATTCAAACACCGTGTTAGCCTGGCTGTTTTTCACCAGTTTGTGGCTTTCAGAATCGGCGAAATTCTGGTGTCAACTGATGTTACAGATTGGAGAAAGGTGCCTACAAAATGGAACGTTGCTGACGATGCAACAAAATGGGGTAGTGGTCCTGATGCATCAGAAACTGCAAGGTGGTTATGTGGGCCGGAGTTTCTCTATCGGGATGAATCAGAATGGCCAAGCCGTGGAGGAGAATTCAGCACTACTGAAGAAATGCGGATCACTGTAGCTGTCCATCGGTGTTCCGTCAGCGGTAAAGTTCAATTTGAACGTTTTTCTAAGTGGGAACGCTTAGTGCGAGCCGTGGGATATATTCGACGGTTTCGAATTAATTGCCAGAAGAAGAAGAATATGTTGCCGTATCCAGATGCGGTAAACCTATCCAGCCAAGAGTTGCAGAAAGCAGAGATAACGGTACTGAAACTGGTTCAGCTCGAGGCATTTCCGCAAGAATATGCTGTGCTGAAGTCAGTGCAAAAGGAGTCGACGCTCTCTCAAAAACCAATCGAGAGGAGCAGCCCAATTTACAAGCTGAGCCCTTTCCTCGCAGCTGATGGCTTGATTCGTAAAGATGATCGAATTGGTGCAGCTGTCGGGATTTCGGAAGACGCAAAGTTTCCAGTGATTCTTCCGAAGGAACACTACGTCACAATGCTGATCATCGACGAATACCACCGAAGGTTTTCCCACGCTAACAACGAAACCGTCGTCAAAGAACTTAGGCAACGATTCTACGTGCCGAAGCTCAGAGTTACGGTTATGAAAGCAACAAAGATCTGTAGATTGTGTAAGCTGCGCAAAGCAACGCCACAACCACCCCGAATGAGTCCACTTCCTGAAGCGCGCCTAACACCCTACATTAGGGCATTCACATTCACTGGTCTGGACTATTTTGGACCCGTTACAATACGGATTGGACGCAGCAATGTTAAACGGTGGGTGGCATTGTTCACTTGCCTCACGACAAGAGCTGTTCATCTAGAGTTAGCCTTCACGTTGACTACGGAATCATGTAAGTTAGCTATACGACGATTTATAGCTCGGCGTGGTGCACCGTTGGAAATATATTCGGATCAAGGGTTGAACTTCCAAGGGGCGCGGAAGGAATTGCGTGAAGAAATCCGGAAAATGGACCAAGAATTGGCTACGACGTTTACGAACGCAGCGACGCAATGCAAGATGAATCCTCCAGACGCCACCCACATGGGAGACGTTTGGGAAAGAATGGTGCGTTCTGTAAAGCTAGCATTGACCGCGATGCAGGTTCCTAGGAATCCCGATGAAGAAACCTTCCTAACGGTAATAACAGAAGCTGAATCCATCGTGAACACAAGACCACTTACGTATTTACCGCTAGACTCGGCCGAGAGTGAAGCACTCACTCCGAACCATTTCCTGCTTCTAAGCTCAACTGGAATATGTCAACCAGTTGTAGATCCTGTCGATGTGAAATCAGCGCTTCGTGCTAATTAGAATCATGTTCGCGTGATGCTGGACCGTTTCTGGAGTCGATGGATAACCGAATATCTACCGGTTATCACACGGCAGGCAAAATGGTTCGGTGAAGCAAAGCCAGTACGAGTTGGCGATTTAGTAATTGTGGTGGATGAAGCTAGGAGAAACAGTTGGGAACGAGGCATAATCGTGAAAGTGTATCCAGGGAAATATGGCAGAATAAGAAGTGCAGACGTTAAGACAGGAGCAGGCGTATATCATCGGCCGGTAACTAAACTGGCGATCTTGGACGTGCTGGATCAAGCTAGTATAGTTGAAGGCAGGACTTCAAGCAATACGGGTTGGGGTATGTGCGCAACGGTTCAAGACCCCCCCGTTACCGACTAACGCTACTGCTCCAATCGACTGACATCGGAAAGAAACGTCATGAAGAATGATAGGGAAAATTGAACCATTTATTGTTATCACTTTAAACAAAGTCATAAAGCCAAGCAGTTGAAATTGATTAACCTAAAAATTTTTATTCTATAATTTGCTGATAATATCTAAAACTATAAAAGCTGTAGTGTGTAATTTGTTGCTAAATTAAACGTAAGTAACTAGTACATCCATCAAAACTATTAGATCCTAATTTACATCATTTATAAAGGCACATTCGAAACAGCTATAATTTGTTTGTTACAAGTTAGACGGACAGTTAGCGTAGAATACAATAAATGTAAGTAACTTAAACCACAACAAGCAACATCAAATTAAATAAACAAATATTTCAGCTTAAAGCCTACTCTAGCAAAAAAACGGGTTTGCTATTAAGAGTCCGAAACGTGACCGTCATCGTAACAACGACATATTAAAAATTTAACCAGCAAAAATTGGCCCATTGCTTGCTGTATGCCATAGTAGCCTTAGTTTTTGGTTGTTTTTTTTTTTTTAATTAAAAAAATATTTTTGTTGTTGTTTTTTGGGCATCTATGCGCATCTCTAAAAAATATTATATTTTTATATATTTTATTTTTTTTTTTTTGTGAAGGAGGGGGGGGGGGGGGGGGGGGAAGTAGAAAATTTTTTAAAAAAAAAAAAAAATGGGGGGGGTGGGGGGGGGGGGGGGGGGGAGAAAAAAAGTTTTTTAAGCTTCAAAGGGGCAGTGCAGCTCGAGATCCAAATGAACTCACATTTTTAGAGAAGGATCAGGACTTATTGAGGAATTGATTGATTTGGGTTGAGCTGAATCACTTTTGATTGCCACAAGGATCCTCAATTTGCATAAGATGTGATAAGTGGCCATTATTATAAACTATTTTAGTTTTTGAACATCGCGTAAAAACCGTTTCCTGTGCACACGAAAGTGTTTTGACGGGAATTAATCCTATTCCCTTACTATCTATAGAGCCCTTCCCATAAATACCAATATCAAAAAAGTTAATTTGTCTGTAGAAATGTATTTAGGTAATTTAATTACAAGTTCATTATTTTCCCCAACGCATCATCCTATCTCATGCTTATGCTGTCTATTTTATTTTTTTCTGCTTGCTGCTTTAGATGTCAGTAGAATAATAAGCAATTAGCCTATATACTAACAAATGAAAATAAATACGATTAACTATACTTACAGTTCATTATGACTTCTAACCTTTACAACTGCTTCACTCGTCTCTTTCTCGCCCTCTCTATCTTTTTGTCTTTTCTCTTAAATCTATCGTGTGCGTTATGGATGATTTCAATGCGTTTTTCTGCAACATTAATTTCACAAAACATATCGAAATCTCATTCTTCACCGCCACCGTTGCCAATCAACCACTCGCTGTCGACCGATGCCGAAACTGACAATACTAACGACGGCAAAAACGAACCACAGAGTGACAACTCGGATACGTCCAATACATCAATAGCATCCGCGTCGGGATCGATAGCTTATGGCAGCCGAGTGGTGGGCAGTAGCATCTGCTATCAAAGCAGTATTGAAGGTCCAAGCCCAGGTGAAACGGTGCTATCCCCATCGGGGAAAGAATCTATGCTGCCAGTGGTGACGACCTCAGGTAGTGCACTTATCGGATTGAGTGACAGTGACGGGGGCTGCATAAATCCTGCTTACGACAATGGTGACGGAAATTGCCCTATCAAGACTAGCACTGGCAGTCTTCATGATGGTAGCAGCGGTGAAGGTGTTGGTGCTACAGCATGTGGTGAAAGTACGACCAGCAGCACCAGCAACGAAAATTCCAATCAAACCTGCTGCCTAGTTTCCCCGTCCTGTCCCAAGAACAAGTCCTTGTCTACAACTACGTCGCTCAAAAAGAAGTCTTCATCGTTCCTGCACCGTGAACGCAAAAAACCGGTACTGACACGAAGTCAAGTAAGTACCAGCTTTCTGTAAAAGTTTCGTTTATATTTTCTCTTGCCGTTGCTTTTAACATCCTCTAGAAAAAAAATTGGAAATGCCATCGGCATGCTCAGTTTTCCTTTCATCTTTAAGGTGAAGATGGCAATTCAAGTGTTTGCTAGAATAATCAATTAGAACAGCTTTTTAAAACAATGACTTCTCTCAAAGACCGCCTTGATAGAGGAAGACTTTCCCCCCTCCGATACTGATGTTGATTCATCTGAAAGAATCTTCCTTAATAGCCACCACCGAGAGAAGTGCATTATGTACAAAAGTTTACACTTAATTATAGCCCATTTCCAGATAACCTTGAATTCAGAGAAAACTGAAAGTTTAGTTACTTATATGCTATTTATAATCTGGCAATCGTTGAAATCCACTCAAGCTGAGCAAATTAGAAAACGGATACAGGTATACCACGATTATATGTACACGGCACTCTTCCAATGCCGATTTTTCGAAAATGACAAACCACTAGAGAAATCAACCGCAGAATCAGACTGAAAGGTCGTTCCTGAACATACTGATATTAGTTGAATTGATTAGTCATGTGCAAGTTATCGTCATTGGAGGAGCTTAGTGCAATGTTCATATATTCGAGGTATACCTGTAAAAATGAGTTAACCAAACAACCAATTACAGCTTTGATGTTATGTCAGAAATTTTGCAATCTTCTATATGATAAAACAATAATTTAAGCTTTAGGAACTACGCCTCAACAGATATGATTCGAAATATTTACGTTTTAGAATGATCCAAATCGTTTTCAACTCACCTATCGGTTAATATTTTTTATTATACCTATCTTAGATTATTTATTGATTTGTTGTGTTGTTTGGTGTGAAATAAGCAATTTTAAACAAGGAATGTACTATGTGAAATGTGAGCGCTTTGCAAATTGTTAACCTGTTGATTTGCATTCTGTCATTTTACTTTTAAGAAAGTTTGAAAACTACCACATATAAAAAAATGTAAACGATGTTTCTCACCTATTTTCAAAAATGAATTTGTCGAGAACGAATAGTCACAATAAGTTTGGCTTTTCGGTATGCTATAAACCACAGTCTAGCTTTGCATTTAAACTATTGATCCGCCTTTAACCCTTCAACCCCCCAGCTCCTAAAAGTTGCCTTCGCTTGAATTAAAGAGCGAACACGAAATTATTGCAAAACAGTTTATCTAGAAAAATAAAAGTGCATCTGTCTGTCTGTCTGTCTGTCTGTCTGTCTGTCTGTCTGTCTGTCTGTCTGTCTGTCTGTCTGTCTGTCTGTCTGTCTGTCTGTCTGTCTGTCTGTCTGTCTGTCTGTCTGTCTGTCTGTCTGTCTGTCTGTCTGTCTGTCTGTCTGTCTGTCTGTCTGTCTGTCTGTCTGTCTGTCTGTCTGTCTGTCTGTCTGTCTGTCTGTCTGTCTGTCTGTCTGTCTGTCTGTCTGTCTGTCTGTCTGTCTGTCTGTCTGTCTGTCTGTCTGTCTGTCTGTCTGTCTGTCTGTCTGTCTGTCTGTCTGTCTGTCTGTCTGTCTGTCTGTCTGTCTGTCTGTCTGTCTGTCTGTCTGTCTGTCTGTCTGTCTGTCTGTCTGTCTGTCTGTCTGTCTGTCTGTCTGTCTGTCTGTCTGTCTGTCTGTCTGTCTGTCTGTCTGTCTGTCTGTCTGTCTGTCTGTCTGTCTGTCTGTCTGTCTGTCTGTCTGTCTGTCTGTCTGTCTGTCTGTCTGTCTGTCTGTCTGTCTGTCTGTCTGTCTGTCTGTCTGTCTGTCTGTCTGTCTGTCTGTCTGTCTGTCTGTCTGTCTGTCTGTCTGTCTGTCTGTCTGTCTGTCTGTCTGTCTGTCTGTCTGTCTGTCTGTCTGTCTGTCTGTCTGTCTGTCTGTCTGTCTGTCTGTCTGTCTGTCTGTCTGTCTGTCTGTCTGTCTGTCTGTCTGTCTGTCTGTCTGTCTGTCTGTCTGTCTGTCTGTCTGTCTGTCTGTCTGTCTGTCTGTCTGGCTGTCTGACCCACATAGACTGGCTATTTGAAGGCAAGAAATGTTTGTATAGTGGTTCGTGACCTCTACTTCTCTTAAAAGAGGTGCTTTCATACAAATGAAAGACAAATTTCAACCAAATATGAGAGTTATCCAGGGAACTTGTATGTATGTATGTAGGAAGCCACCATCCTAGCGTGGGCCTTGCCCTGCGTGCGGTTCCACTTAACAGAAAGATCATGCTTTGTTACCGTTCTAAATTCAACATATCGCTGTATGAAGGGCCAAAAAGGGTTGGGCAGGCCCGTAAGCAGACACACTTACGCGAAACCTGCGGGAATAAGAGAATCTCCGTCCAGCAATATAATCCTATAAAACGAATAACAAAATACGCAATTCAGTTAAGCTTTCCACTAGATGGTTTGTTTAAGAAAGGCGCGTCAAATTCATTACAACTGTTGGAGTGGAATGTACCAATCATAAATGATAGACACATCCCCTCCTAGACTCCGGTTGGCCGTCCACTCCATTGTCCAATTGTAACTTCAATGATGCCCTGATGCACTCTCTCATCCCAGTTATGTTTTAAATCAATAAAGTATTAGGTTTTTTACAATATATATCAAATATAGTATATAATAAAGAAATAAGTTTATATATATATATATAAAAAAAAAAAATATATATATATATATATATATATATATATATATATATATATATATATATATATATATATATATATATATATATATATATATATATATATATATATATATATATATATATATATATATATATATATATATATATATATATATATATATATATATATATATATATATATATATATATATATATATATATATATATATATATATATATATATATATATATATATATATATATATATATATATATATATATATATATATATATATAGTGCGTATGAGTATATATAGTGTACGGAAAATTGGGTAGCCTGGACTGGATAATGTTTTCGAATTGTACACCTTGCATGTCAAAATTTCCTAAATGATTTTTATTTAAATTACATGTTTGCATACTGCTGGCCTACTGCACTTGTAGAAAAACCTGCAGAAAAACCTGAAAATTTAGACAATGTATCGTAACCATGAGAAAAAAAATGAATTAAAAATTATTTTACATAACTTAGTAGTTCCATGGATGACCTGAAATAATTTTTATATAATAGTATAACTTAAATTTCGGCATCTTGTTCCGTTTCCTTGCATCGCAATAATCATTGGTAGAGGATCTCATAGGTGCTACAGTGATTTTAAATAATCAAATTAATTTAAATGTAATAATATACTTTCATATCATAACAATGACGTAACAAAATGATAACATGAGCACGACAGTTATCGATAATAGAATGTATATCTGTGACTAAGCTGTTAATCCTCTCGTCGATAGACTTCACCTTTTTCAGCTAGCATTAATGTCAAGTAAGATTAATATTTGTATCCACAATAATAATAAGAGAATATAATTTATTAATGTACAAACAATATCTGACATCCAACGATCCAAGCACATCTAATGTGTACGTTATGCTGAAATAATGAAAAACAAATTGAGCCTTTAATGCTTGTAATGTTGCTCCATGCTCATAAGATAAGTGATTTTAGAAAGAAAAGATGATCCCAAAGCGTAGTGAATTTATAAATTTAATGTAGATGATCGCACCCCCTCACTTCGCTATTGTCAGATTGACAACATTGTCCAGGCTACGCTAACCAGCGTCTCCATGTTTCAGCTGGCAGTCTTGTGATCATATGGCTCGTAGAGGCGTGGGGGAGGAACTTGTGAGGACCAAAGGTCTGTCGTCTTCTTTTTTTATGGTGTTAACTCTCCATTTGCAGACCGTGGGGGATGTGGGGAAAAAAAAAAAAAAATATGTGTTTTTCGGGGGGTAAGAATGTCTATAAGAGGTTTGTCCCCCTCCTTTGCGAAGAAAAAAAAACAAAACCCGAAAAAAAAACAATAAACGCGCCAGTTTTTTTTTTTTTTTATTTTTTTGGTTGCGGGGGGCGGGGCGGGGCCGGTTTTTTTTTATTTATTTTTTTTTGTGTGTGGAATAAAAAATAAATGGGGGGGGTGGTTGGAGGGCCCGTCGGTTTTACCCTTCTTACACCAAAAGAAGGGTATTAAGATCGCTTGAAAACTCGACTTTTTATCCGAGGCCCAGAGGGCCGAGTGTCATATACCATTCAACTCAGCTCGACGAATTGAGCACATGTATGTGTGTGTATGTGTGTGTGTATGTGTGTATGTGTGTATGTGTGTATGTGTGTGTGTGTATGTGTGTATGTGTGTATGTGTGTATGTGTGTGTGTATGTGTGTATGTGTGTATGTGTGTATGTGTGTGTGTGTGTGTATGTGTGTGTATGTGTGTGTATGTGTGTGTGCGTTACAAATAATGTCACATCGGTTTCTCAGCCATTTGGGAACCGATTTCAGTTCTGTTGACGGCAAATGAAGGCTACAACATTCCCATAGAACACTATTGGTTTTTTTTTTTTTTCATTTGGACTTTTCGTTACGAGGATATGAACGAAACAGTACTTGACGGCCTATTATAATAGTAATCAAATAGTTTAGTCTTCGCTTACATACTGAGCTATTTGTGTATCGATTTTAGTTTTGTTAGCGCCAAATTTAAGCTATAACATTTTTAAATAACTGGTCAAAATTTCATTATGATTGGATAATCCTTCATGGAGATATGACCAAAACAATACCTGAGAGCACATAATTATGAGATGAAAATATACTCGTTGCAGTTCAAAACCGTACAAGACCACTCACCCCAATCTATGCCGCTTGTATTCTATTGTTCCGCATCTGGTGCGTTGTATCAATGCGATCAAAAGCCTTGCTGAAGTCTATATAAAGAGCTTCTACGTAGTTACCATTGTCCATTGCTATCAGAGAGTAGTTAACGAATTCCAGTAAATTTGTGCTAGTTGATCGTCCTTTGAAGAATCCATGTTGCTTGGTAGTCATTCGGTGTTTGATTTGAGTGAAGAATTTTTCATTAATAATTGCCTCAAAAAATTTAGGAATGCAAGATAAAATAGCAAGCAGCAATAGCAGTTATGTATGTCAACCGGTCGTTGAACCTTTTGAGTACTCCTCAGTCGGTTGAATTACAGATTTGCAGCATTTTTCTCAAAGCACGAATAGGTCAATTTGTGATTCGGTTTGTTGTGGTGATCTCCAGGTATGCCGGTATGGGAGGCTGTGCTAGAAGTAGGTACTACACCTGAAATTAAAATTAAAAAAAGCAAGATTTTAATGCTAATTCGTATGATTTTGTTTCATTTCTCGCTGTGGATCGTAACTTGTAGAAAAAATGTAACATTGATTATGGGAGAAATTGCAACACAGCAATTCTCTTTGAAAAATTCAATGTTTGCGTGGGGTTGTGCAGCGGTATTAGTTGATGAGTTGGAGATTGGAGTCCGAAAGTCAGATTGCTCAAAAAAACGACCTCAGTTCACAACCGAGATTCGAACGGTGGCCGCCTGCATGACGGCTGTTGATGGCAACCATTTAGCCACTTTGACAAGTTGAAAGAAATGGAATAGAAACCCAACTGTTAGTACGCTTGGCGAGGCACTCAGTGGTACAGCAATGAAACAAATGGATGTATTTTCCACCACTTAAAACAAAAGTAGAACACTTAACGGCGGAATTCCAACAGTGGCCACTAGCGTTGTGGCATTCTGTGGTATCGACTCACCCATATTGAAATGTTGGTGATGACTAAACAAATACACTACTGTTGCTTCGACTGTCGAGGCGCTAAACGGTACAGCTATAAATTTGTTTCGAGCAATCTGTGTGCTGCCAAACGCTTTGTGGATCAAGATGGGCAAGATTGCCCTTTTTGAATCATGCGGATTTCTCAAGATATGATTGCAAAAACTGTAATCACATTCTTGGCAACCTTTTGGGTGGACGTGTAGCCATATTCTTGGAGTCGATTAGTCTGAGACCGTTTTCGTTCGTATGCTGATGTGCGCTGAACTTTTCTGTAGCCGGGCTGAATTCCTTCTCCTGGCCGACCTGAGCATAGAGAACTCCGAAAACGATGTTGATCTCATTAACGTTCCAGCTGCATGAAAAAAGTGTCCTTGTCGTCATTGTCTCTAGATGAGGCTATGCACGTTGATTATGCTGGCATTGAAGAAACGGCCTTTGATTCTCAATTTACGCGTTCTGTTGTCGATTGGTCACCACCCAATCACGCACTTTTGCATTTCACCCATCAGAATAAAAGCTGTACCCAGCTCGTGTGTATTGCCGCAGCTCTGGTACACGCTAAGAAAAAAGTACCCAGCGGAGCACTTAAGTGTGGGACGCCAACGTTGGGTATAATCATGTTAACCTTCCGTTGGGTACAAATAACTTACTTTTGGGTAAAATTCTACCTTCAAATAAGTAATTCGTACCCAACGGTAGGTAAACATGATTATATCCAACTTTGGCTTCCCACACTGAACTGCTCCGTTGGGTACATTTTTCTTAGCGGGTAGATGGTTTAACCGTCCCTACACTATGTACCGTCGCGACGCGTCGGTCCTTTCCAGCAATCCTTCAGCAGTGCAACAATTTAGGACTTGTGGACCCTCAAAAAGTTGGAAAGAATGCGGGTACTTCCCTAGACATTGAGAGACTTACAGTTCCATGTTCCGGGTTTCCAATCGTTAGACCGTTTTCGTCGCCTAGGTCTATGCCGATTGGTCCGGTCCGTATTAACATTGTGTGTTTTCTGACCTTATGATTTTTACGGCTGGCTTGTGGGACCACCAATCCTTCGTGCTGCCGGAAGACCATCGTGCACAGCCAATGAATCAACACCAATAATGTCCTCAATCATATCGATTGGAAGTTTGGTAAGAGGCGATTCACAAAGTTGATGATTGGCGTATTCGTTTGCTCTAAGCCCTGCAGTTGTTCTTTTAGTTGCATTATTGTCTGGAAACACCATTGTTCTTGATATTTGTGAATAAGTGCCTTCAGTAGTGCATTTGCTGCAACCATATTTGTCATTGAAATTAATTACACATTTCATAAATGCACGTGCAGGTGTGACACAAGTAAAGCATCATATTTTGATTAAAACTTGATGACCTTCTACTTCCAGGCTAGACTCCAACAGTGGCCGCAATTCTTCTATGAAGGGATTCAAATATTCAGAAGCGTTTTTGGGTTTACTTGTTCCGTAAAAAAAATTGAAGATGAGTGGCTTTATGGCAAGGAATTCCTGAAAGTTAAACAGTATAGGCCGATAATTGTTCGATGAGCTCTTGAAAATTGTCAAAAGATTTCATCAGTTTTTCAAAGCGGATTTAAGGCAAAATTTCAGGCCTCGATGCGAATAAAAACCTTTATCTTCCGTTTGCTTTATATTTGAGTTTCGAGAGATGCCATCACGATTCTTGAATCTTTTGGTAGATTCAGGCAGAGGTTTTCAAACAGAACTGCAGAGAGGGATTGTCAAACTGACTATCTGAAAGCTCGTGGCCCTATTTTAAATGGAACTGCTCTCTGGTCTAAAATAATACCAATATAGTTATAGCTAGGTACAGATTTTTTTCATATTATGTTATAACCTTTTGGTTCTTCGTAATCTACATGGGAGCTTATTGGATGTATCTGCTGATCCATGACTACAGCACCTTCCAAGGATAGTTCATTTTATAAAGAGGACACATTGTTTTGCAGATGTTTTATTAATTAGTAATCAAAATCAAAAACGGTTCTAAATGCTAACAAAAAGTAAATTGAAAGGCCCCTCGCGCACCACTAGCACGCCTCTAGTGTAGAAAATCAGAAATCGTTGACAGTGGTTTGTTAACACTTCTATAGAAAACAACTGGTGCAAGTTTGCACTCCCGTTTCATTTTACTCAATATTTGATTACAATTGTATACTATCTCTTTTTCTCTCACGGAAACGTTACTCAATTTTCGTAAAAACTCATAAATTGAGTAGATCCACTTTTTAACGAAAATTGAGTAACATTTCCGTGAGAGAAAAAGAGATAGTATACAATTGTAATCAAGAATTGAGTAAAATGAAACGGGAGTGTGGTGCAATAACTTCAAATGGAAATCGAAAGAAGAAAAAATCCTGTGCTTACTGTGTTTAACTCCTGTAAAATCCGGAGTGGTCCGGTTCCAAACTGGTTTAAGTACTGAAGATGCCGAAAACAACGGTTTGTCGAGTGCTCAAAACCTACAAGGAAACCCTGAGTGTAGAAATGAATCAGCGGACCTACGAAAAAAAACTGGAACCAGGGATCGTCAGCTGCGCAGCAAGGTTGTGAGGTGCGTTAAAGCCAACCCCGGTATTTCGATCCGATATGTGGCGAGAAGGTACAACGGCAACTTTCAAACGGTGCGGAACATCCTTGCCTGGGAAGGAAACAAGTCGTACAAATTCAGTAAACATCCGAACTGGCACATGAAGCAGAATTCCGTGGCCAAACGCGTGCAAGGCTCTTGTACGACAGTGTTTTGACGACACACAAGGGCTGCACTTTGATCGATGACGAAACAAACGTCAAACTTAATTTTATGCAGCTTCCCGGCCAAAAGTTTTACATAGCGACTGGACGTGGAGATGTGCCGGGAAGATTATAGTTCGTGTTTGCCGACAAATTCGTGAAAAAGACCATGATTTGGCAAGCGATTTGCAGTTGTGGCCTGGAAACGGAACCATTCGTCATATCCTCGACGATGACATCGGAAGTTTACATCAAAGAATGACTAAAAAAGCGTGTATTGGGGAAAAAGTCCTATTTTGGCCCGATTTGGCCAGCTGCCACTACTTCAAGGTGATTCTGTAGTGGTATGCTGCCAGCAAAACCGATTTTGTCCCTAAGCTAATGAATTCTCAGAATTGCACAGAATTTCGATCAATCAAAAAATACTGGGCAGTTAAAAAGCATTGACTTCGACGAAACGGCGTGGCATTCAAGGACATCCAGCAAATGCGGACAAAATGGAATAAATACAATGCGCTGATTTCGTGTCCGTTTTCACTGTACGGTCGCTGATGGGCTCCATCTAGAGGAAAGTTCGAGATTTCCTTCTAACTGGAGAAATGTAACCATCTAATGCTGTAACTTTAAAGTTTAAATAAAAGTACTGTAAAGCAACCATTAATGGACTTTTTAAACATATTAAGCCACAAATTACAGGTCATTTTGTGCGTACCAATTTACTTATAGCCAGCCTCTATGTGTATTATCAATGTTGTCTTTGTATTACGGAAAACATATTATTTTCATCAAAATGCTCCTAGATATGAAATTGGTGCTCTTTTTGACGAATATCTTTAGCCTTCATTAGCCTTTCCTCAGTTCTCTGCGTTGCATTTCGGCTAGCAGATGACCACATTTTTTCAACTCATTGACATATTGTGCCCCCTGCCATCCTCTCGGGGGTGCGACTTGATTATTGCCCAGTAGCGCTCGATCGGACGCAATTCAGGACAATTTGGTGGATTATCCTCTTTTTGCACAAAATTGATACCGTGCTTCATCAGATCCAGCGTAGCAAGAGCGTAGTGAGTGGATGCAACAGTGGGGGGACGTTGTGTCCACGATACAGAGGAATAAGACGGTTTTTTATGCATTCCATGCGATAAAATTAACCGTTGATTGTCCCAGTGGTGAAAAATGGCAAACTTTGTTTGGCACATGAACTAATAGCCTGCCACACAAGATTTTTTTTGCCTAACTTCTCCATTCCAATCGTCCTTCTGTCATCAGGTACATTTTTCCCAATAACCGCATTATAAAAGTGCAGCCCCGGTAGCGTAGTTGTGTCCAGTTTGCAATATGTTTCGTCGTCCATCAAAATGCAACGATCTGGATGGTTTCTTAACATTTTATCAAGCTTCCGGCTTTGCTTTTTGGCTCGTTTCAGCTTCGTTTTGGTTTTTTTGTTGTTCTTTCTCTTTTTGACGTTTTGGACAAATCCGACTCTCAGTTTCTTGGAAACCTGTCGGACTGAGTTCAATTTTTCGGATAACAGACGCTCAACACATTGCCGTTCCTTTCACGGGTTGACCGGGCCGCTTCTGTTTCTGGATCTTGGCAGATCGTCCACAGTATGCTCCTCTCCAAGCTTTTTTAAACTTTTTGTGCACACTAGTCTTAGATTTCTTCACAATTTGAGCAATATGTCTACAAGACTGTGCCTCGTAATGCTTTCGAATAATCTAAACTCTAGTGTCCTCATAAATTAGCTCCATTTTGCTAAACTCAAACTGTTTTGACACAGATAGAAAATGACAGTCACCTTCAGTGTATTGAATTACACTACGAAACAAATTCCATCAAAATTAACTAAAGATTCTGCTTTTTATCGCGTTACAAATGTGTCCCCTTTATAAAATACACAGACCTTAGATTAGTTGCATTGTATTCAGAATGCGCCATCTGAACCTCGACAAAAGTGTCCTCAAAACGGAGGAGGTTTCTCGATTTTTTGACCGTTTGTAACTTTAACTATAATTTTTTCAAAGTCGATTGTATGTTCCATGCTTCCTCATGATTTTTAATCTCTTTTTTAATACAAACTGCTTCATATTATAGAAAAATATTGTGTGCACAAGAAACAATCAGTCGAATGTCAACTGATCTAAAGTACAAATTTCAGATTTTATATAAAACTTCATGCGATGTTTCATTATAAAATATACGATTTAATTAAAAGAAAACTTCGTAAATCATACATCAATCATTATGTTGCAAAATATACAAGCAAATGCGATTATTTGCGACATCCTTAATAGATTTATACAACAGTGTATGCTCAGTAGAACATAAATCATAATTTTTCATGAAATACGGTTTTAAATATGCATAAATCGATTTTTGGTCACGAAAATATTGGAGTAGATCCATACGTTTAAGGTACGCCCGAAAATGGCTGGCAGCTAGGAAATGTTGGGAGGGTTGGCGGTCTTTGGTTATCTTCAGCCGGTCCATCTCCTTCAGTGATCTTTTGGTATAATGGATCGAGGCCATGCCCGGCCAAAATACCACATCCTCCTTTGCGTGATACTTCTTGATGAAGATGGCAAGGGCAGCAAACGCCCAAAGGAAAGAACAGCGGCTTGGACATTCCCTCCTCGCTGACTGCCAGTTCAAAATTGAAAATCTACAGCTGTAACTGTAGCTTTCGGGACTAAACAAAGTAACAATATGAATTTGACCAAATTAAGTGAGTTTACTGGAAGGTCAACCGATATAATGAGATATCTTAGGATATTCTAGATCATCAAAACTACCCTCGATTTCAGAAGTTAGGATCTCCAGTCGTAACAGTAGCTTTATAACCTATGAAAGGTGACGATTTGCACCCAAACACATTCAGAGAATAATCTGTAAAATCACCAGTCGTTATCAGATGATCTTGGGATGTTCAAGTTCATAAAAACAATTCAACTCGTAAGTGGAAATCCAATCACAAGCAATGACAGAGGTGACATAATTTATAAAATGTCTAAGTATTTCTGTGTTCTGTCTTCTTTCTACGGTGTCTAAACTTGGATGAATCAGTTCCGTGAAAGAAAGATTCCTATATTCATTCAGGATTGTCGCTAGCACTCTCTGCAAGTGCAACCATGCCCTAACTCGAGGACACTCAGACAGTTTATTCCGTTGCTGCATTGCAGTGTAAACACTGATCGATGTCCACTCGTCGAATGGTGTGCCATAGTTGTCTGTGCTCAATTTTTTCGTTAACGAGCAAGTACCAGCTGCTACGTTGGGATGACGACAACTCTCTCTCAAAATTGTAGAAAAAGTCAATACAAACAAATTTGCTGAAGACATATAAAGGGTGTATTCGATAAAAATGGAACACAGAAAATCTTCTGTAACTTTTGAATCGTATGAGTAAAAAACCTAGAAATTTGAGTAGATCTTATCCATAGTGTATTATTTACATCTGCCAAGTTTCATACTTATACATTCAGTAGTTCCAGTCATGTCGTCGAAACAAGAAATTGTCCGTGAGAAAATTTTGTGCACTCACAATCAAAATCCAGGGGCGTCCCACCGGTGGATTGCTAAAAGGCTTGGAATTGCAAATACAACTGTGTCTCGTGTAATAAGAACCTTCAAGAAGCGTCTGAGTGTCCAAAGAAAGGAAGGGAGTGGTCGTAAAAGTGGTCCAATGGACAGTAAAATGGCCAGGAAAGTCGTACAACAATTCAAGAACCGTCCAAACATGTCAATTCGAGATGTCGCTAAAAAGTCTAAGGTGTCAGTCGGTTTTGTGCAGAAAACCATGAAGCGTGCTGGGTTACATGTTTACAAAGTGCAAAAAGCCCCAAACCGGAATGAAAAACAAAACATCACTGCGAAAACCCGCGCCCGGAAACTTTACACGAAGCTGCTCACCAAATCCGGTTGCATCGTGATGGATGACGAAACATACGCCAAGGCCGACTTCCGTCAACTTCCTGGGCAAGAATATTTCGTTGCCAAGTCGAAGTTCGATGTTCCGGAGGATGTTCGAAAGAAGAAACTATCGAAATTTGCAAAGAAGTTTCTAATCTGGCAGGCGATTTGCGGATGTGGTGAAATAAGTGCTCCCTTCATCACTTCCGGAACAATAAACGGTGCGATTTACACGGAAGCGTGCCTTAAGAAGCGTCTCTTGCCATTCATTAAGAAGCACAAAGGATCAACTCTGTTTTGGCCTGATCTAGCATCCTGCCACTACGCTCGAAACGTATTGGAGTGGTACCGAGCCAACGGAGTCAATTTTGTGCCAAAGGATATGAACCCACCAAATTCACCGGAACTTCGTCCAATTGAAAAATTCTGGGCAATTATGAAAACGGAACTTCGCAAACATCCCAAAACTATAAAAACAGAGCTAGAATTTAAGAAAATTTGGGTAAAAACAACAAAAACACTGGGAAAATCGGTTGTACAAAATTTGATGGGTGGAGTGAAAAGGAAGGTGCGGGCATTCGGGATGGGAGACGAAATTGAATAAAACAAATGTTGTAAATCAAAACTCATTAGTAGTTCTTCATTCCCTGAACATTTCAAGAAAATCCGATAATCAGTTTAATTTTGATGAGTATATATGTGTGTGCCATTTTTATCGAATACACCCTTAAAGTCGTATGTTTCACCCTATTGGAGATAGAGAGCGTTTAATGAGAACTAACCTCCAAAAACACATTTTTCACCGAAACATTTTGTTTTTAATTTTAAGGACAATATAATGCTCTACAAAGTAATTTGCAATATCAAAATACAAAACTTTCTAGAACATACTATAACTGCATTATTTCAGTGGGATGAGTTATTGAACTTTTTGTCATATTCTCGACGGCTGTACCACACTTAGGAGCAGGTAAGAGCAGATAGAATTGACTGCATCTAATAGTACATTATATGAGCTTTCAAGTGGTGGTTAGTTAGTCCGTCCACGACCGTCTGCTGGGGAGTTATGCTCAAAACAAATATCGATGGTTTTACTATATTTCATGATTCAAACAGTACAAAAATTTGCCTTGTCATGGTAACCACACCTTCAAACTCATTATTTTCTGCTGAATTTCACATTTTATTTCTAGTCGATATTTTTATTCATTATATATAACCATAATTAAACCGATTTTATTTCAATTATTTTTAATCCTTTATATTTTCATTGCCGTTTTCAATTTGAACCGCTTCTTTTGCTAGCAGCTTCTTATCTTCGCCAGACTACGGTTTTTCATACTCTATTATTTATTTATTTATTTATTCAAAACATCGAATCCACACATGGTTAATAATCCGAATTCGTAAGTCGTTTCATTTACTGCACGTTCATGCACTTTGTCATTTTGGTTGGTTTGGCTCTGCATATATAACATGATTTAAACTATCAAGAAAGGCTACGAATTGCGATCTTCTGAACTGGTTTCTAGGATCATCAGATCCATTGATTACAAACATTCGTGGTTGGCCCAAAAAGCATGAGAAACCGTTGTCTGGCGATATTAAGCAGTTGCTAGCAAAAGAAGCGGTTCCAATTGAAAACGGCAATGAAAATATAAACGTTTAAAAATAATTGATATAAAAATCGGTATAATTATGGTAACATATAATGAATAAAAATATTGACTAAAAATAATATGTAAAATTCAGCTGCAAATAATAAGTTTAAAGGTGTGGTTACCATGACAATGCAAATTTTTGTACTGTTTGAATCATGAAATATAGTAAAACCATCGATATTTGTTTTGAGCATAACTCTTGAAACCTCATATAATGTACTATTAGATCCAATCAACTCTATCTGCTCTTACCTGCTCCTAAGTGTGGTACAGCCGTCGAAAATACGACGAAAAAAAGGAATAAAAGTTCAATAACTCATCTCACTGAAATAATGCAGGTATAGTATGTTCTAACAAGTTTTGTATTTTGATATTGCAAATTACTATGTAGAACATTATATTGTCCTTAAAATTAAAAACAAAATGTTTCGGTGAAAAATGTGTTTTAGGAGGTTATTTCTTATAAAACGCTCTCTATCTCCAATAGGGTGAAACATACGATTTATATGTTTTGAGCAAAGTTGTTTGTATCGACTTTTTCTACAATTTTGCTCGAGGCATCAACTCTGTATCTTAAAATCCTAAAAAAAAATTTATCTCACTTTTAGGGGTATTGATCACAAAAATCATGCCGTTGAAATATGAAACTTGTCATATCCATCAACTTTGCCAAAGACGCCATCGCTCTAGCTCCACTATTATCGACTTTTTGACCACTGTGCACTGGAGGGTTTTTTTGTTGGATGTGATGTGGGAGTAAGGGAATTTGCTGAGTGAGGAGTTTGAGACAAGGAAAACCGGTAGGGGAGGATTATTCTTGGAGAGACGAGAACCAAATAAGTTGCAAGATTTTGGATACTAAGACGTCCCAGTTTAGCTTTACCATCATTCTCGCTGAGTTGGTGAAAACAATACCTTAACACTCTCCTTTGTCTGCATCCCTGGTATCGTCAGTGGATCTCCAATAATGAAACCGACATCAATAGCCACTGTTTTCTGCCGGTTCAATTTCGCCCAGGCTACTATCTCGAACCTATCAAACAGCTGTTGAATCCGGTCGACCGTTTGTGTTGAGGTAGCAATCACCGTGATATCATCGGCGTACGAAACGCAGAGCGGTCATCACTCCCGTTTCATTTTACTCATAAATTGAGTAGATCCACTTTTTAACGACAATTGAGTAACATGTCCGTGAGAGAAAAAGAGATAGTATACAATTGTAATCAAATATTGGGTAAAATTAAACGGGCGTGATTGGTGCCACATTTTTGTGCGACGCCCAGAATTCGAATTCCCGGCGCTTCAGATGGGCCTTCATCATACGGCTGAGAATTTTGAAATCAACGTTGAGCAGGCTGATCGGACGATATGCTCTCCTTGTTCCATCTCCCCCCATATCTTTTTTTGACGAGCATAATTGTGACATCGGCATCGTTAATAACAAAGTAGAGGTCCCTATATTAGAAAATTTGACAGTATTCGGTAATTTTTTACCGAACCTTCATCAGCTGAACGTTCAGTAATCCAATTTAACGGATTTCGGTAAAATTTGACAAGTTCCGGTAATTTTTTTACCGGAATACTATAAAATTTCACCGAAATCCGGTAAATCAGATTACCGAACGTTCAGCTGTTGAAAGTTTGGTAAAAAATTACCGAATACTGTAAAATTTTCTAAGTGTGTATGTTTGTATATAGAATTCAACCCGCAGGCCGTCGCTGCCCAGCGATTTTCGTTTCTGCCTCGTTCGGATGACATTTTGTAACTTGTCTACACTGATCTCTGCCACAAAGGCAGCGTTTGCTTCACTTTTCTTGGGCACGACTCTTTCGTTTTCGAAACGTTCTCCCTCCACCTGCCTCACCTCTTCCACTGAATACAGATCCCTGAAGTATCGGACCACGTACTGCTCTATCTCTAGAGAATCCTGACTCCTGAATTTCCTCGTTCGTTCTGCATTTCTGATATCGTTTTTTTCTTCCGCCTCCTTTCACCCAACTGAAATGTTGACATGTTTTCCCCCGCAAAGAATGACTCATTGAGCCGCATGATGTTTTGCGTAAACTGCTGCTGTACCATAAGCATTTGCGCTTTGACGGGATTGATACCCATCATACGCTAGCCGTAGCTGCGTGTACAGACGATGGTAGTCCGCGTTGGTGGCGATGAAAGTTTCACGGGACTTCCAGCGGACAAAAGGAATTTATATTTCGTTTCACACATGTGAGCCACCATGCCATCCAGTTGGGAAAATTTCTCCGCTGGCAGATCCCAAACTGTCACCGAACACAGAACTCCTCTATGTTTTCGGCAGTTAAAAGGTGAGGGTGGAGGGACCAGAAACCGCGTCCTTGTTCACGGCCACGGTGTGGAAGACAGCTTCGCGCCTCAAGAGCTTTGTGATCCGTAAAGGAACACACATGTATTGCAGCACTTCGCAATTGATCGAGCCTGGATGTGGCATTGTGTGTGCGGTACGTGGGGGCGGGGACTGTGGGGTACAGTTTTAGCCAGACATCGTAAAGCTGAAGCTGCCGTATGGTCGCCTGGAGAGCGGGACTATTGTTTGTCCCTGTTGAGTCGCACGGAAGAAGCACGCAGTCAAAATCACCAGCAAGGATGACGTGTTGCGTGTTGAGAAGAAGGTAAAATGCGATCTTGCCGTTGAGAAAACGTTCTGTTTCTGCACGCAATTGCGATGACATTGCCGCACTTTCCCTGAGAGTCAGTTATTTTTTGGTCCGACACGTCCTCGGACAAATCATGCAGCCCCACCTCCACTGCTCCACCTTTCAGAGTGATCCGAAGTGAGTATTTTTTCCCGTCCACTGAGATCTCGAGTTGGTTATCGTGTTTTTCGCAAATTTGTTGCGTCAACGCAGGGTCAACGACTTTCACGAAGGAAACACCGAGGGCTCTGCTGTTTCCCATCGCGAAGTCGTTGGAAGCGCAGCCACACGCAACGGCTCAACGATAAACAGGGAGATAATATCACACAGTTGGCACTGTTACTAGCTTGTATTCGACTTCACGGCAGAAAAACACATGTGTTCTACTCGCAAGTTGAGCACTCACTGTTAAAAAACTTGAGATATTAAGTAGTAACCGTGGCTTTTTAGGCTATACAAAGCTACGATAAATATACAAACATACTCTGAACATACATCAATACTCTGAAACGTCCACAGATATCATAGGATAATCTTGTTAGTTTCAAGACATTGAAAGTTTTGAACTCCAGGACAGTTTTTTGGCATAGAATATCCCAAGATTATCACATAATGTCTGTTGGACTTCCAGGACATTCATTTAATATGATTGACTACATACCGTAACTTTGTATGGCAGATAAATCTACTGTTTTAACAGTAGATGTTAAGTTCTGAAACCCAGGACAGTTTGGATGACATAGAATATCCCAAGATTATTTCATAATATCTGTTGCTCTTCGGAACATTCATTGGATATGATTGAATACATACCGTATCTTTGTATAACGGATAAAGCTACTAGTACAACTGTAGATCTTAAGTTCTGAACTCCAGGACAATTTGGAAGACCTAGCACCTGGAACTTCTCTTAAAAATATATTTCCTACTTTTTTCAATCACTTCTATGTTATTGAGCACCAAATCAATTAGAATACACCGAATTGCTAGTAAAATAACGCATGGAAAAAATTAAGCCAGAAAGGGTTAACGGAATGGCTCACTATTTGAAAGGTAATCGATTTAAAGCAAACTAACCATGTTCTCAAATAAATCTATACAGTGAAGTGCTTTGATGGTAGAATAAATAGAATAAGAGGATTGAAAATGAGTTATCTGTAAGTAAGTAAGTGAAGCTGCTAAGAATTTTTAATTTTTCTTGTAGAAAAAAGCGAAAATCGAGCAATATGGGGCTCTTTCTGAGGTTTGCACAAGATGAAACTGGTATCCTTATATTCTTCACATTTAAGATTTTTCCTTCAAATTTCCGCACTTTTATTGGATTGTTTCATATTGAATCAATTTCAAGGATACAGAAAAAGCTTGTATTTTGCTGTCAGGAGAAATGTACAATTTTAAAAATATTTATCTTTACAACAAAACATCAATATTTAAGTATTCTTGAAAAACGTTCAAGAAGAACCTAAGCGTTGAATTCAGAAAACATGTAGATGTTTTAATTAGGTAAATTTTCTTATTCCGCAAAAATAAGTTTCACACATTAAATGAAATACACTACGGGCAGGTGGTAGTATTTTCAAAACAAATGACTAGTCTACTCACAGTTCCCTTATAATCGAATCTATTTTATCTAAGATATCACCATCAGACCTAAACTAGTAAAATTAATAAAACTATACAATATCTAATGATCTTCTTTATTCTCTTTCTTTTTTATTTGCATGAATCCTTCGTTTGTTCTTCCCTTCGTGTAACTTGGCTGAATAAACGAACGATGCATAAAAAAATCGCATCTGTGACGACCGAACTGCAAAAATGAATTAACCAAATCCCTCACCTCATACAATCTTCTGGAATGGACACAACGAAAATAACAAAAAACTTCACTCCGACATCATGGGAAATCTCAACGGTGGATTGCTGTGAACGGATAAATAACGTGAATGAATGCCGAAAAAAAAACAACACTGATTCCCCTCCTTCCACTTCAAGGTTTCCAGCTCAGAGTACTTCTCGGTATATTTTGAATCGAGCGAGAACAATGGGTTTCGAGACGAAATCTTGATTCCAGCGACGAAGGGGATTTCTCTTGCGTAAGTTCAAACAAACAATAAGATGAATAGAATGATAGTTTGTGTTTAATTTTGTAGCATACCTGATTTACATAAGTTTATTGCTGTGTCTTTTTTCTATTGTTTTTGATGGTTTGTTCATTGTGTTAAATCAATCTTAAATAAGCTTTCAAACAAAATTTTAAAATAGATTTAAAGTTTCACTTGCTGAAGCCTGACTGAAGAAGGGTTTCATTCTTTTCATAGCATCCAAATGGGTATGAACATAGAAAATAAATTGAAAACTTTGGAACTTTGGAGCGCCCGGTGTCCAAATCTCGATTATCAAAATCAGTTTGTATTCATAAAAGCTACTTTAAAGTTGAGCTAAAAAATGGAAGGCATCTTGAAAACACGTTGCCCTCTTTTATGAAGCATTTAAAAAAAAATCGTGCTCAATTAGAACAAAAAATAAGAAGCTTGTTCAATTTTGAAGGGCTGCTCAATTTTGTAGAATGATTTCATACTTTTCAAAGTGGCACCACTGTCTGAAAGTTTTTTTTTAGTCTTTATTAAGGTGACTTTTAGCCACCTGGGATAGTTCGTCACCGACTGTCTGAAAGTGGCTACATCAAATTCACCCATCGATGTAGCCGATGGAGCCGCAAGTAGCTGATGAAATTTATATAATTTGAAAGTGTATTATTCTTGTTAATTTCACCTTATAGATGCATCCTGCCTTGGGGAAATTTATTGGGAAGGGCAAGGGCTACCTCGTGGTTGCCTTTTAATTTGGGATTGGCTCAGTAGGTGGCACTAGCTGGCATGCAACGTATCTCAAGATCCTTGCTAAATGAAAAGTTTCTGTCTTCAGCCAAGTTGTTCAGTAGATCAATGCCTTCCGGTTGGTAGTCCGGAATTGGCTCACTACGTGGCGCTATTGTACATTTGAATATCTTGTTCAAGCTGTATCTCGAGATCCCGACCTTCTAGAAAGATGCCGTCTTAAACAAAGTGGTTCAAATGGCCATAAGTCGATGCCTGACGCCATTTCTAAATCCAAGATGGCGGCTTCCAGTTTCAGAAAAACTGGGAAATACTGTCAAAAACCTAGGAAAATTAATATTTTTGAATCGGGAACGGCGATAAAAAAGGAAAATTAATGCGCTATTTTGGAATCCAAGATTATGGCTTCTGTTGCGTAAAAGAGAGATGTACTGTCAAATACCCTGCAAAATGGATATGTTTAGATTTGCAAAAAAATCGATGTCCGATGCCATTGGAAGCCAAGATGGCGTCTTTTGTCTCGGAAAAGTTCGATATTTTTGGATCGGAAACGGAGTATTGTGGATAGAAGTCGATGTCTAACGCCATTTAAGAATCCAAAATGGTGGCTTCTGATATCGGAATATGAGAAATACATGCAAATACACTGCAATATGGATATTTTAGGAACGCAGACGGCGTATTGATGCCGAAAATCGATATCCAACACCATTGAGGTATCCAAATGGCGGCTGCAGTTCCAGTTTGATGATGTGCGAATGAGCCGTCGTCTGAAACCAAATACTATCGCACTCTAAAACCGACAAAATCGTTGTCCTGTACAACGTCAGAAGATCTTGCGGGCGTGGTCTCGGTAAATTGTGCAGATAAATTTGATCCTTTGCTGGCACTTTTTCTTCAGATACTCAATGTGGGATCTTCAGGTGCATGAAGAAACCAATCAGACCCCAAGATATGTATATATATGATATATCTTAGGCTCCCAGATAAGCCCAAACGTTTTTTTTTTTCGTCGAGGTCGAAGAAAGTGCGGTCGTCTTGGAGTTCTATGTCCGCCAATTTTTGCAGCACCATACGGTACATTTTTTTGGCCTTTTGCAACGATGGTGAGCCAATGGAATCTGAAGCGAAGAACGATCACGATTATATCGTCCTGGACAGTCGGACCAACCATCAGTGCATTGTTGAGGGAGATTTCGGACCATGTAGAGCAAGACGAATCGAACACTACACGCAATTTGGTAGTTGTGCTGCAGTGATGTGGAATGAATTACTGTGGCATAGAAGTGTCTTCCTCGTTTTCCACTACCTCATCGATATGCCCCATACGAAGATATTCAAGGATAAAATCAATTTACATATACTTCAATTCAGTGTTTCCATCCAGACGACGTTCGAGAGAAAGAAAACGTTTCAATGCCGTGAACCTTGAATCTCCGAGTTGTTGAATGAGATTTCTGAATGAAGTAATTCTTCTTTGGAAGCGTTACTATGAAGATGCATTTCAGACTGCAGTACGGTCGAAGAACTTCTCGCAAGCATATTCTTCTAACGATAGTACGTTGTTCATTTTGCACGACTCCACTGCCGTTGTACGCATAATTGTCCCATGTTCTATAGGATTCCCAATATACATGGGACACTTATGCTTATAACGGCAGCCCAGCCCCCAGCAGCGTGTGAGTAAATCGTCCAAGTTCTCCGTATACGTGTTGGCAACGTGTGGCCTGCTCACATCCAACTAGTAAGGAAAATTTCCACAAACAATCCAGCCAAGGGAAGTGTTTTGCACAATTGTTCCACTATCCCCAAGTTCGATCTTTTTCTTGTTCAGTAGGTCAAAGAAATGATCTGCTCCAAGAACTACATCAACGCTACTAGGTTCAGTGAAAAGTGAGTCGGCGAGTACGATATCCGTCCATTTTTGACGAATCAATCTTTCGAACAGGTAAATTCAAATTAATTTGACTTGTAGTGCAACGAAGAGTGATGTATCTGTCCACAATTAGATACAACAGTTCCCCCGTGTACAGACCGTTGCGATAATTCCTTTCACAGCATTTCACCACATACTGGACACGATGACTGCATGCCGGCGTAACTGCTGCTTACCCGAGCTGCCTTCCTCTGTACTTGTGGGTTAGGAAATACTCAGGCGATTGGCGCAGAAACGTACGATGATTTCTCAGGAATTCCATAAATTTATCAAACTTTGGAACTCCCTTTGAACGATGCTCCGTTTCCCACAAACGAAGCGTAGTGGAGTCTAGTTTGCTAGAGAGCATATGGACCACTATGGTGCTCCAATTAGTTGTGTGTTCTCCCAACTTATCCAGCATTTGAAGATGCTTGTCAAACTCGTTGATAACGTGTTTAAGTGACTCAAAAGACTCCTTATTCATGGGTTGGTCGAAAATAAAGCATCAAGGTTGGACTTTACCAAGAGTTTTTTGTTCTCGATTGTAGCGCGATTCCAACGAGTTCCACGCTATCGAAAAATTAGCTTCAGTCAGATCAATTGATGCAATTTGTTGCAAGGCATCACCTGCAAGCGATGCTCGCAGATATGTAAACGTTCAGTATCAGAAAGATGCGGATTTTTCACGATTAGATTTTTTAACGAATGTCAAAATGTGACCCATTCCATCAATGAGCCACGGAACACAGAAAGCTTCAATTCTGGTAGCTTCCCACGCATCGTAGCAATTGAAGCCAACTGCGTCGTTGGAGCTGTATCTACTTTCAAACTAGACCCAGGCGGTGACAAAAATGAATGCAGTGCCTGGTTCAGAAAGAAGGACTGGTTTACGACATCCTTCATTATCTTCATAACGTTTGCATTAAAAAAAGGGACAAAAATTGCCGATTTTTCATGGGTTTATCTTAACCCGCACTGACAAAACTTCCCATGCAGCATCAATCATAGTAACCCATGAGTCAGCAGACAAAATTTGACAGCTCTATCAATCGAAATCTAACCGTTATGGCAAAAACAGTGAAGCAACTCCGTTCAGAAGTGTGCGCGTTCAAAGAACGGCACCCCACCGCGTCGAAAACGGACATCGTGCGGCACTTTGTGGACGCCGGATATGCCCGTTCCGGCATCTACAACACCTTGGCCCTATTAGACAACAATCACAGCATCGAAAGAAAGCCCGGTTCCGGACGGCCGACGACAATGAGCGACAAGAAGCTCCAAATGATGCTGAAGAGGAAGACCGAGGTAAAAGTGGCTACATCGCTACGTGCGCTTGGCCGGGAGGTCGGTTCAACCGGCCAAACAGTGAAAAAGTACCTGACAAACATAAACAAACATGTCAGGAAGCGGATGTCGCGTCCACTGGTTTCGGAGCTGCAGGCAATAACGCAGCGGCAGCGGCTGAATAAGATGGTCAACTCGATTTTCCCGGCGAATCGCAACGTGGCGGTGGTGATGTACGAGGAGACCTATCTCACCCTGGATGGCAACGACTGGCAGGGCACTTCGTATTTTACTTCCCCCAAGAACGAAGTGAGCTCCGAGGTGAAGTTTATTTCACACACCAAGTTCCCCAAGAAGGTGCTGCTGTGGCTGACAACCCGAGTAACACATCTACATGCTTTATGTTGAGTAAGCTTCTTTATAACCAAATTGAGTCATATAAAAGTATTTTCAACCGTTATAAAACTTGTGTGTTGCGTGGGAATCAGCGAGACGGGGATGTCAAAGCTGCTCTTCTTTCGCTCCGGACTGGCCGTGAACGGGGAAATTTATAGTACGAAATGCCTGCCGGAAGTTGCGTCGTTCATCAAGAAATACCATAAGGGCGAAGACGCGGTGTTCTGGCCGGATCTGGCGTCGGCCCACTACTCGAAGCGATCGGTGAAGGAGATGGAGCGGCTGAATATCGATGTGGTACCCAAGTCGGCGAACCTGCCCAACGTCCCCCAGCTGCGTCCCATCGAGAATTTCTGGGCCAACCTGAAGCGTAAGATCTAATCCAAAAATTTTGTCGCTAAAACTGAGGAGGAATTGATAAATAAAACGAAGAAAGAACTCAAAAACATGCCTACATGCATGTTTTCGTCCGCCATGGCGAATGTTCCGGTTAACTGCCGGAAGGCCGCTCGCAAGGGTGTAGATTTTTTTTGCAAGTTAGCTTAAATAATTATCTTCCATGGGAAATTTATCAAAAGCAATTATCTGTTTTAGCTTTTTTTTATCACCATCCGAAGAAAAAGTCCATTTTTTTAAATGCAAACGTTATTCTTCTCGTCATTCTTCTTTTGCAAAGCGTTCCGTTTGCTTCGGGCATCTTCACTTCCCTCCGTCTCAGTGTGGTCTTCTTCGTCGTCTTCTCCATCAACAGTTCAATATTCACTCGCACCTCACTTCTTCAAGCTTCTTCATCCGTGTGTCCACGGAACCTTTGCCACGAGCTACATCATAATTTTGCACAAATTCTATGATCGAATCCACCACACATCGTAACAAACGTTCCTTTTTCGCCCACTTTCGAAGATCACTGCTAGCCATTATTCTCGCTACGTTCTACACTGTACTTGCTCACAGATCCACAGCTTTAACCGAACCGAGGAATGATCGAAACGCGGTTGACAGAGACCCACAGATGGACAGACAAATTCAAAGTATCGATCGAACGAAATGGCCAATCAACCTCAAAACGGACTCAACTTAAATCAAACACCAATCTCGTATTCCTGTAGAAAAAGCGCAAAGCATGCAATTTATTGTTTATGGAGGAATCCAGGTAACGCAACAGTGAAGTTAAACGTCGTAGATGGCGCTCTTTCAAAATGGTTTATCAAGCTGTCTATGCTAAGTAATTGGTGATAAAAAGATAAGAAAATCAACGCTAATGACGAAGCTGACCAATTCCAAACAGTTTGAAAAATAGCTAGAAAGTTATAATCAATTTCAGTTATAGATACTACGATTTTTAACCTCACTTTAGCTTTACTTGGATTTCTCAATTTTGTTTCACCGAACTTGCCACAGGCAATCAAGCTCTATTTAATATTGGTCGACCATGTATTCAGACGCCACCACAGATAAACCTTTCGGAAATACTTATCTCTTCCTGCTGATTGGGTTTTATGTTGGAGCTCATGCAATTATATCCGCTTTCTTGCAAATCAGTCACTATCTTAGTCGATTCCTTCCGTCGCTTCCAATTGGTGGATGGCAGCGTCACATATTGAACAATAGGCTGGAGCAAAGGTACTTGCCACACAATCATACTAATGCAAAAATGGTACTTGGCATCGAACACTAAGTTGAGAGCAAGCAATAAGCTAATTGTGAAAGCAATAAGCTTGAAATGCTGAAGAAGAAGAAGGATTTGGTGGGTGATAGAAACACTACGAGGTCATGCAAGGTCACTTGAACTTAAACTAAAGTTTCTTCCACAATTGAAAATAAGCACTGGGTTTAAGGAAGAACACATCTGATCAGAAGCAAAGTATAATTCCACCTTAATTTTTTTTTTTTTTTTTTGTTTCTGTATTATCGAGATTTTCAGCCTCGGGCTGGCTCATCCCCCGTCGTAGTCACTCAAACACCTCCTTTGGGTGTTTTTCGTAACTTGTCCGGAGGTGAGATTTGAACTCGTGACGACTTTGGCGTGAGAGGTATGGATATTAACCAGTACGCCGGGTTCGCCCCCACCTAAATTTATAATATATTGATATCAAGTATCGAGCTTATCGGTGGTCTTCGGTTTACTACCTAGATTTTCTGGATGCTGCGAGAGTGAGAATGAGTTCCCTTTTGCAATCATGAAGGAAGCTGATGTTTGTTGTAGGTTTGGTGGCATGAATTGCATTTAACTAATAGTCAATAGAATGAAATATTCTACACACAATGCTTAAGAACAATCAGCTGGGTGCTTTTTTTATGGAATCTGCTAAATTAAATCAGGAAAAAATCAGAGGACTGAAGAAAGCGTTAGTTCTTGAAACCTGCTACTTTTTGTGTTGCGCTAGTGACGATTTTAACATTTTAGGCTCGGTCCACAATGGATTATATTTCTTTACAATATTTCTTCTACTAAACTACTAGTATCAGTAATTAAGATATAACATTATAATACCTGGCTGATAAATAATGAAAAAATACTATCGTTGTGATAACCACTGCACTAGTTAAGTAGAACATGGAAGACTTTTCTCCCGAATCTAAATAACATATAGCCTTAAAGAAAACTGAGCTGTCAAATTATCACCACACGCAGCACCAAGTTTTCGGCTTCACGATTGTTGTTCGTGGATGACAGCCGATTCAGTCCTGTGGAAAGAATACTGTTAAAGGGCAGTGTGGCCAGAAATTATTTATCTGCATTATAAAAAGAAAATTGCATATTTTGAAAATCAAAAAAATCCTATCAAAAAGTGTTTCTCACACTTTTTGACATGCAAAAAACATCTTTCTGAGCCCAAGATACAATATTTTTGAGCAAAAAATTTTCATTTATCAATTCATATTTCGTTTTGCTAAAGTCTCTTATCTTCTTTTACCTTTATCTTTAAAATTTATACCAAAAACCAACCAGCTGGGTACGTTTTAAGGTTTAATATCCGGAAAATTCACACAAAAAATCTTTTTGTGTATGGCAGTGCTGCCAAACATGACATTATTTTATTTAAAAAAAAATGCGTTTTTTAGAAATTAGTACAATTTGATTTTGGTAAATGCAACGCCATCGTAATGCCGTTTTTTTAAATGATTACAAATTTGACTTGCCATCAATGCCATCGCGCTCCCTAGCCCTTTCGACATTATAAATACTTCAACCATCAAGGTATTCTGGGTCGATCCTGAAATATAGAACAAAATTTCTACCGATTTCTCATATTTAACTGCTTGATATATGTTTTTCAAATACTTTTTCTCAATGAATGCGTGATATGAAAGAATATATACATTATGAATTTCCTCTGGTAAATAGTTACTGGAAATCACTTTTACTTTAAGGAAACAAATATAGTTACAAAAATGAATATTATATTTTAGATCGTGCCTTACACAATTTTTTTTTTTTTTTCAATTATTATTTCGATGCGTTTCTTTGATACAATTTTAAAAGTTGAACCGTTGTTTATCTGGAAACCGTTTTCATGAGAACAGAATCGATTCCAGAAGGAACTGCAGCATGCATGGATTGAATGCCAGGAATCGATGCCACCGATTCGAAGCGGTCCTTCAGTATCTCCTTTTCCTCGCAGAATTTTTCAGCCGACACGAATTTTAGATTCAGTTTGCAGTTGCCTATCGCCTAGTCGTAAAGTTGAGTTGTAGTAGTGCCATTCAGCACGCTCATCAAAATCCAAATGATAACATTAAATCTAGTTTTGTGTTGCGATACCGCTCCGTCGGAAAAATAAATAAATTTCGACAACTTCGTAATCCTGCTCCTCACAAACCGGATGAAGTGTCGCTGATACACGTAAAAAGTGTTCTTGTTGTGCTATAGAGTATCTGAAATTATGATTAAAAGTACTGTATCTCGGGAACGGCTTAGAATACCTTGAGGCTTTGAGTGTTTCCTATAAAGAAAATTCTGTGAAAAAAATTGATTGATATTGGCAAACAAAGTAAGGATTTTTGACAAAAAAAAATGTTTCAAAATTCTGTAACCCCAGACCGGCTCAGAATACCACGAGGTTTAAAGTGATACTATGCAAAAAAGTGTAAAAAACACGATGGCATTGGAGTTTTAAAAGATGCTCATTTGACGAAAAATGTAATTTAATTTTAAAATGCAAAAAAAAAAACAAATTTTGGCAACTTCGCCTCTCAAAAATTATATATATATATATATATATATATATATATATATATATATATATATATATATATATATATATATATATATATATATATATATATATATATATATATTTTTTTTTTGATAGCTTGAAAAAAAAATCCAACACATATTTTTTTTAAAATCATCGTTTCGAAGATGCAAGCAATTGAAAAAAAGCATTTCTTTTTTTCAAAAACTCAAAACGTGAGCATCGAGGACCACAAATTCTCGATGACATTCAAATTCGGGCTTTTAGGAGGCCATTCCATGACCTTGATTTGGCATGAACGAAAGAATGAATTTGTTTTCTTTGCTGTATGCTTCGGATCGTTGTCTTGCTGGAACACGAACTGATGTTCAAGCCTTGTTTTAATCAAAAATACCTCGGGATTTTCTCGCAGAATGCTAATGTAGGAGTCTGAGGACATAATCCCATTGATTTTCATAAGAGCAGCCACTCCAGCCTAAACAACACACCCCCACACCATAACGTTACTTCCCCCGTGCTTTACCATGCTTTGAATATGTCGTTCCTCCTCCCCTGGTCTGCGTCATACACAAACAAGGCTTTTCATCTTGAAGAGTTCAAACTTGGACTCATTAGTCCTTAGAACCTTCTTTTCTATGGGCTTATCTGCATGCACCCGAGCAAACTTTAGCCTTTTGCCTTTATAAGCTTTGCTGATGAATGGCAACGTCCGGGCAAGCTTGTTTTTCAAACAATGCTCTGCGTTTCTTCAGCGGATTGTCTGATCGGTTATTGGTGGCTGAAGGGTTTCCTGTGTCTCCTTGACAGTAATTTTTGGGTTTTTCTTAACTTTCCGCACGATCTTGGTGTACATTCTTCTATCCGTTTTGCGTTTCCTGCCTATACAGGGGCGATCCGCCACTGACCCACACATTCTGTACTTCATCACAGCTGCCTTTCCGACAATTGCTTTGCTGATACCGTACGTTCCTGCGATGACCCGCTGCGATTCTCCATTTTCCATATCTCGAACCATCAGCTCACAAATACTTTAAGAAATTGATTTGAGAGCAGTGCATTACCCATGATTTCAACGAAAATTATATCAAAACAACGTGAACGTATTACACAAGCACAACAAATTAAATGTTTTGAATCCAAATGTCAAAACTCAACAAATTAAGGGGTCTCCTGATGAGCATGTGAAAAATTTACAAGGTTTTTAAAAATGGTCACTTTTTTATGTCACATCAAATTATGCTTATCACAACAACAAGTATTTTTTCGTTAAATTGAGGTTTGCTTGTGATAAATTTCAAGTGAATGATTTCAATAAAGAATGATTAAATCAGTATTCTTACAATACATCAAGTGTTTCATTTGAGAAGTTGAAATTTTAAGGAAGTGTTTGTTGAAATCTTGAAGAGTGGGCACTTTGTTTTGCCGATGACTGTATATCTAAACATGTTATGTGCTGTTCCATTTCCTTGCATCGTTATAATTGTTCATAGAGGTATTTTTCAGTAATGAAATGAGCTCAAATGCAATAATATACTAGCATTTCATTATACAAAATAATAATGACATAATTATATAATATCATTAGAAATAAAAATACTGTGAACACGACAGTTAACGATGCATGAAAACGTATTTGTTACTTATGTAACTGGTCACCTTCTCATCGAAAGACTTCAGCTGTTGCAGCAACTGTGGGATTAACCATAAGGATCTAGAAAAATTAGTATTAATATTCACAATAACATTTAAAGCGTATCAACAACATGGCCTCTTAATCGAGGACATGAACTCTAAATTCAAACAATTGCACAAATCTCTATTGTGATCTGCAAGTAGTAATCCAAAAAAGAACTAATGTGCTGCCAAAAGTTTTAAGGAAAACAATTCAACTAATCAAAAAAAAAAATATCTACTGATGTTAAGACTAGGTGGCTCTTATGCCTAGTGCAGTTACCAATTCACTTCTAGTTAAGGAACAATTGAGTTATTATTTTAATCTGATGCATGGCGAATATCAATATCTACTTTCCCCGCAATGAATCTTGTGCCCACTGGCAAATGAGCGCGTCTCTACAAAGTACTTTTACTCTTCCAAGGGTATAAATACCGAATACCCTTCATAAAACTCACGTCACGTTACCATTAAAACAAACAACGTAAACTATAATAAACCCGGATATTTCATCCTTTTTCAATCGTGATGATCCAACTCGACCTGTACCAAACAAAGGATACGTGATACATTAAAAGGATTTTGTTTTTCTATTATTCAACTGTGGTTGTAGATAAGGCTCCCTTCCAAATTCCAGCGAAGATAAAATATACAAAAAATTTACCTCCACGCTTCCAATAGAGCATTGAAGAAGTCTATAGACTGTTCCGAAAAATATAAATACACTTTCTATCATAAATAAAAAAGACCGTACTGTTATTTTTTATTACTTTATTCTCAAACATAGTAAATAACAATGTTTTCTTTCCATCTTCATTTCAATTTGCTTGATTCTTCTTCGGGTAGGCAAGCTCTCTAACTTTTCCCTTAACACTACTCATAAACTTCTGCACAGTGCTTTCTCCTACCATTTTCACCACTTTTGGCCAATCTTTCTTAAATTTTTCGACACTATCCGCTGGTTTCATGTGTTTTCTCAGCTTTGCTTTCGTCAAAGCCCAGAAAATGTCGATAGGGCGAATCTCTGGGCAGTTTGGTGGATTCATCTCCTTTGGTATAAAATACGACATTGTTGCTTTTGTACCACTCTAGTGCATATTTAGAGTAATGGCAGGAAGCAAGATAAGGCCAAACGATTGTAGGCTTGTTATGCATTTGATCAAGGGTAGCAACCTTTTTTGCAGACACTCCTTCACGTAGATTTGACCATTCATTGTGTCTGTCGTAATGAATGGACGAGATATTTTCCCACATACGCATATGGCCTGCCACGCCATTACCTTCTTCCCGAATTTTTCGGTTTAAATGGCTTTCACTGATCCAAGAACCTCTTTTCCTTTCGGCGAGGTGTAAAACTGTGGTCCCGGCAGAGTTTTTTAATCGAGTTTTATGTAGGTTTCATCGTCCATGGTAACAAAGTCCGATTTTTTTGTCAACAGTTTGTCGTACAGCTTTCGAGCCCTCGGTTATCTTATGATTTATAAACACCATTGTGAATACAAAACGAATTGCAGCTATCGTAATATGTGTGGACCAAAGAAACAGAATCACAATTAGCTTCCTTCGCTGAATGAATTAAATTAAATTCAAAACTTCCATCAAAAGCTTCCTAACTAAGAAAAGATCTGCAGGAGCAAAATAACACACAGAAAATTACAAGCGGTGATTTAATCTTGTTTGTGACAAACGGGAAACTTTGTTGAATGTAAACAATTTTCTGTGGTGGATGATTTTTTCCCGCTCTAACACCATTTGGTTGTTTGAAGCTTCCAATGTTCTATAAGCTTTTAACGGTTTTTGACGGGTCAACCGAAGAGAAAGTCAAATATTGTGTTTTATAAATTTTGTTGCTTGGATGCGATTTTGAACTTTACCGTTTAAGGGTAGGCAGAGTAAAAGTTGGATGTTTGTACGTATCTACCGAATAAAACAAACAGAGCAATCAAGTGTGGTAAAAATTCATCGGCCTCTAACATGTTGAAGCTTAAAGGAAATGAAACGAGGGCGAAACGAAACCTTTTGTTTTACCCCGGAACTTATGACCGGTAAACTCGAATGAAACAGAAATGGAAGTGAAGATTTTTACTTCAATTCCAAAGTGCATGACTGTCTCAATATATCTGTGTCAAACAATTCGAAAGAGTTTTCCTTTCATTTCCGGTACAGATGCTCCATGTTGAATAATTAATTAAACTTGTCACATTTCTTCAAGCAACCGGAATACACAGTATTAAATAAAAATTGTCCTTTTGGTTTTTATTTTTATTTTATCATCAGGGATTCTTTGAGCTCTTCACTAACTCAACGAAGCCTTAGTTTCTCCCAGATTTGTGTGACTGATAATGGCTATAGCAATTCACATGAACTTGGTGAGTGCAGATGTTATTGAAAAGATACAAATTTGATTAACTAAAAACAAAATCCTCTAAAAACAGGTGTACCCTACCTATTACCACTCGATGCATACACCGATATTTCGAGCTTGGCCGGACGGTCGTTAATCATCACTGACAAGGAGAGCACAAGCCGACGGCCGGGTGGTCATGTCACACTCCAGAAAGCAGCATCCGTAGGCTATCGGTCAACATCGAACCGGCTCTTCACGTCCACTTCCACCGACGAAACGTATGACCAAAGCCCGAAAGCATCTTCCAGCTCATCCAATAAACAATCGAAGCAAAAATGGACAATATCCTTCGGATCAAAGGTAAACCGGATAACGTTTGATTTTAATTGCAACCAATATACTATTCACTTCTCACAGGGACCACAAAAATCAAAACTATGCGAATTGCTGGATAGCTACAACAAGGGCATACCGAAACTGACGTCTTCCGCCAGCAATTTTGATAACCCAGATTATTTAGAAGCATTAGATGGCCTTAAACATTTACCTCAATCTTGGACGGATATTGTCAACTACAACGGTAAGTGCCTGAAGTGCTGCAAACATTAAAAGACATAATTGAAAACTTTGATTGCCGCCAGGAATGAGCGAAACGGAGACGAAAATTCAATCTGCTATCTGGGAATTAGTAACGACGGAAGTGTACTACATCCTCGCCCTGCAAACTGTGACAGATGTAAGTATTGCCCTAATGCTAATCTCTACATGAGCGTTGTTGGTTAGTGTAAGAACAGCAAAGAAGAAATTTCCAGCCCAAACCATGATGGTTTTCCACGAGTGGCTTTACCTAGCAGTATCCTATTTCCTGGCACGTGTTTACCGGCATTTATAAAGGAAAATGGTACAAAACGCATCTCCGGGCAGAATCCAAGTGTTGTGTTTTATTGCACCTATTTTGGTAACGTTACAACAAATGTAAAACTAGAAGTGCTACTTAATTAATATTCTACATACTTATAAAAAGCATTTGAAAATGTAAATGGAAACAAACTGGTGCGTATGACCCATGCATTTAGTGAGGACACGATCATGATAGTGTGGGATGGATATGATGATGATGCCTATTTAGTCTGGTTGAACAAGTGGTATGAAATGATGTTAAACGGCAAGGAGAGTTCATCTCGATACTTACATTTTGCAATCTGTGGCTGTGGCTGTTAGGGACTTGTTGTCGTAATGTTCTACAAGCCTACACTCTTACTGAAAAGCAACAATTGTGGGACACAATTACACTCATTTTGGATTAAAGTAGCTTTACTTATCAATGGCTAAAATTATTTTTCATTGGTAATCATCTGACTAACTCAAAATGGTTGTCCCTCAGTTCAAAATACAAGAGAATTCACAAACAACAACAGTTATTCAAAACGAAGCGATAATTCCCTAGGATATTATCATTGAAATGAACATGTTTCGGCTGTCGTGCGTTGTTTTCCACATTTTCCACAGTCTGCATTGAATTTATGTTTTATCAAATTGTTCTTCAAATCGTGGCAATTTGGTATAACAATTGTACCTGGTACAGGTTTCAAAAATGTTGAATACACATTTCCTGAATTTTCAATCCCATCCTCTCTTCCTCATTGTCTGCCCTTCACCATCTTCATATACACCTCCATATGATGATATACCGTTTGGCATACGGACGTTTGGAATACGGATGTTTGGCCGAATGGACGTTTAATCATTTGACTCCAAACAACGTCTCAAGAGTAAAATAAGAAAAATGCAATTTTATTAAAGCTCAAAATTATCAAATATTAGTTTCTCACATAATTCACCAGTCGGTTCAAAATATCTCAAATTGAAATGCATGAAGTCATGAGGATTACATTTCTTGGATCAGTGAAACTCCAAAGAACTTCTCATGTTTGAAAGAAGGAACAATCTCCCAAAGAGTAATAAACCGGACAAGCGCTTGATTCAGAAGTTTGCTTTCGAATACAGGAATATGCATTGTCATAGAAGATCCATGTGCAAAGAATCAAAAGAAGGTATCTTTCGAAGGAACTGCATATTTCTTCAAGATTATAAATAATAATGAGCCATTCTGTCTAGCTGTTTAACATAATACATATCTCCACCAGAAATCAGGAGTCTACGATTTTATCAAAACATATTCATACTTCTCATGTATATGGGCAAATGGCCGAATACCATTATTTGCATTTTTGAACTTAAAAATTTAGTTTGTTTGGGAATTGATATAGTTGAAACTTAATTAGAATGCTTATAACTGCAAATGCGCACACATATTGATAAACTCTACGTATAATAAGTCTAAAATATCGGGCTGCTATCTAATGCGTTCGAGAATATTTTTTTTTGGTTCCTTATTTCCTTTTTTAGATATAATGCGTTTGAAAATACTTTTTTAGATTCTTATTTCCTTTTCTCTGCAATACATTTACGCTAATAGACAATTTTCGGCCAAACGTTCATTCGGCCAAACATCTATTCGGCCACACGTCCATTCGGCCAAACATCCATTCGACCAAACGTCCATTCGGCAAAACGTCTATTCGGCAAAACGTCCATTCGGCAAAACATCCATATGCCAAAAATCCAAATGCCAAAAATCCATATGCCAAACGTCCATGTGCCAAACGTCCCACCCCCCTCCATATATAGCCCAACACGCGTCGCTCAAACACGCCTAGCGCACGCTGGTCCTCTTCGAGCATTGTCCACGTCTCATGCCCTATAGAACAACTGGTCTAATCAACGATTTGAATACAGAGTTAAAGTTTTCCAGAACTTTTTTTTTGCTGAGTCCATAGTAGGCACGGCTTCCATTGATGATGTGTCTCTGAATTACGCGGCTCATATCATTGTCCGCTGTAACAAGGGGGCGGAGGTATATGAATTTCTCGACAATTTCATAACTGTCGATTGTAACACTGCTACCAAGACGGCCCCTGCTACCAAGACGACCCCTGCCAGCATGTACTTCGTTTTGAACACGTTCACCTTTAGCCGAATTCGTACTACTTTGTGTTTCAGTCGAGTGTATTGGACAGTGCACCTGATATTCGAACACTATACTTCACTCCGTCCTTCGTAGCCTGCACACGAGTCTGCTGTTTACGCTTCTCCTAGCATCGTTCAACGTTCTGTCGAGTACTGCGTTGCAGCAGTTGTTCTATTGACATCTATTGACACTCACTGTCGATCCAGTCGTTTCACTTTCCGTGTTGCACATATCCTAGGACACCTTCAGCTGCTTTTTGTCAGGCTGTTGCATGGCTCCACAGTAGGCGTCGACTACTTCTGGTTGGTTTAGTCGTTCAATATTGTAGCGTGGTGGTGCGCCGGTAGCTATCGTTGTTAACACCGGATAGTTTTGGGCGCATTTTTACCATGTGTTCATAGTGATCCAAGTGGATGTTAGCGCCTCGATTCTCACATCAAGGATGTCCGAAAAGTGTCTTCAATCAGAACCTGATCGATTTGTGATTCAGTTTGTTGTGGTGATCTCTAGGTGTATCGATAGTGGAGGCTGTGATGGAAGTGCGTGCTACGTATGGCCATATTCTTGGAGGAAGTGAAATCTATAAGTCTAATGCCATTCTCGTTCGCTCGTTCATGGGCACTGCACTTGTCTGTATACCTTCACATGGTCTTCCTGTGTTTAAGTTTCCGATTACGGTTTTTATGTCGTGGCTAGGGCAACTATCGTATTACGTTTCAACTGCTTTTAGAAAGCATCCATGTTGTCTTCAGTGCTTCCAAGATGGGGGAAATTTCTTGGAACAAGCCTCCTGCAGCGCTGCGATGTCGAATTTGCGGTATTCCAAAGTATCAGATAGCACACGGGTATTCCAACAGAGTAACCTGGCAAACAAACGGTGTTTTAGCCACCCGTAACATGGGATACAGACGTTCGGATAAGCTGTTCCGATGGAGACAGCCCCTTTCTCCTTCAGCATACAACCAAAGTTCCACAGGGGTTGGTTACCTGTTCATTCCTATGGCTATTCGTACCCCCGTCGGCGCCACGCGGAGCAAGGAATAGGAGTTACTGACCAAGAGACTATAGTGGGGTCTATTTTATACCTGAATGGAACGAAGAACCGATAGTACGTATTGTCTAGTCATTTCCCAGTCAAACTTATCAAACTGCTTTCACAAATGATTTAAATTTGATTTCTAGAATTAAGCTATCTGCCACCACATACCGAGAAATCTGCAATTAAAAGTTTTTAAAATATGAAGCAATTCAATAAGGACTGCATCAAATGAATAAATGAAATTTACCTCTGATATTTCATTAACTTTTTGCTTAATTGCCGGAATGACACAAGAACTATCAACGATATTCCCGATCATATTGTAGTGGAACGACGTTTTCGTATCAAAATTGATCCCTGCAAAATGGTGAGTAGACACCTGGGATGGAGCGTGCGTCCCCGCAACATAGCTATGGTCCTCACAAGTTCCTACCTCATGCTTCCACGGGTCAAGAGATGACAAAGACCGCCAGCTAAGGGTTGCGTACTTAGCTGGTAGTGCAGCCTGGGCACTGTTGTCCTTCTGACTTCAGCTAGATTGAGGAGGTGCGTGCCGAGCGTCTGTCCACCAAGGAGGTGCGGCTCAAACAGCGACTGTCCTGGCATCCAGCGGCTGATTAATAAACGCTGTATCGTGTCAGCTATACCTAAGGTGGCAGCCCCACCAACGCGATGCAGGCAGCGCGACTCCGGTTAGGTAGTATGCTGAAATCTTACCCTACCACAAAAAATGGATGTATTCTTTATACGGTATATAATTTCAGATCACCCATGGAATTCCCAAGTGTTGTATAATAATTTTGAATTGTTTTCTTCCCCCGTGGCTATGATAATGCAAGTCCTTCTACAATTGCAGCAGGATCAGCAGAAATGCAGACATTATAAATATAATTGTTATTACCATTTTATATTATAACATCCCTTCACAATATTATTCAATGCTATTTTCAGCTTCGCATTTGCATCGTTGTAAGTTTTGGCCCACCTTACTCACGTTATGTATTAGAAAAGATGGGATGGGTTTTTACATTTTTTTTAAAGAGAGAATTATGAATGACAGATTCAAAAAACAAAAAACAAATATTCGTCGTCCAAAATAGTTAATTCAAAAACTAACATTGTTTATGATCCTACCTTTTCTATTTTATAGACATAAAGAATCATTTATGGGCCCTGTAGGAAAAAAGAGTTATCGAAGAATTTCCTGTCATTCATTTTTATTATTTTGTTTTTGTTTTGGATTTATTGAGTTTCCGTTTATGGGCAGTAATCATACTCGTATGAAATTTATTTGCCTGAATTTTCTTTGCTATTTTGCTAGGATGCCAGGTGATCAACTTTATTTCATTATATCACGTTGGAATTTTCGCTATTTTAGAGTTTCAATAATCTAACATCGCAGCGGAAGAGGCAAATAGCGGCATTTAATTATTATATGTACATTATGTAGTATTTCTTTACAATATCGTATTATTTCCATCATATCATGACCTTCACATTTTCATGCAACAACCCTGATTTAGGCGGTATCTGGCTTAAACACGAAACATACATTCAATTTATGACATCTAGCATTCCTTATATGTCCAGTAAATAACGCAGAAAATTACAGCTGTGGTAGGCTTTTGAAAATTACGGAATCTGTGGTAGCATCAAGTAGCAAATTGAAAATTACTTTTTGAAAATTACGGAATCTGTGGTAGCATCAAGTAGCAAATAGTGACCATGGCAACAGTAAATTAAAATGTATAAATGTTAGTTTTGTAAAATTTCAATAGGTTTAATAAACTTTTTCAGGATACTTCAAATCAAAATTTTGGTGAAATGCAGCTATCGCTGAAAACGAACGAAAACGTGCTTAAGCGCGAACCACAGAACTCTACACTTTAACATTTTACAACATTTCTTGCATTTCAGCATCAACCGAATGAAGATCATATATTATTGATACGAATGCTTGTAGTATTTTTCATTCACATAAATATATACACCATTATATAAATATTTCATGGGAATGGGAGGGACCATCAGGGCACCCGATTGAAGCACTCTGGATGGGGAGAGTGGGAATGCCAACTCCCCATTGGTAACAGTTTGTGAATAGAGGGCGGGCTCTTCTCCCCGCCCATTGGGGCATCCTCATGTTAGATAGCTTGCTCTTTTGACCAATTGTTCAATCTTGTTGTTGGAAGGAGATTCTTTATATCCCTGTGGATACGTATAAGTGATGTTGCATATCGATCCACCCAACTCCTTTTTGGCCCTTCATACAACGGCATGATTAGGATAATCAGTGGTTATTAAAGCTTGATCAAGTCTAACAGAGAGGAGAGCCCATTGCTGTCGGACTTAGTTTCCGTGCTACAATGGGTGGTAGTACATATCATACATCAATACTTGGTTCACCATTTTGAATCTAGCCTTACTTATGAGAAGGGCCTATGAAAAATGCACATGATATCTTCAAAAAATTGTATCTCGGAAACGGTTTGTCCGATTGGTTTGGTGTCTTGCGCGAAGTTTTAGACAATTTTTGGTGCTATATGGAAAAAATATGCACGGTAAAAAAAAAGTTTGATTTTTTTGTTTTGAACTAAAATATAGATTTTCCCTTAAAAGTTACATGTCAATAATTTTTTAATTATTCTTATGTTATAGCTGACTGAAAATGCTATCTAGTGCACAGTGGGTTGTTCTGGAGAAAAATAGGTTACAATGAAAAAATTTTTTAAAAAAAAAAATTACAATTTTCAAAAAAGCTATTAAGAAAAGTCAAAAAAGTTTGTCACTCTAATTTTATGAAAGTACATCAAATTTGCAAGCAAAAAGTACTTCGGTAATATTTTTCTAAGATGCACCGTTTAGAAGATATTACTGATTTAATATTGATTTTTTTGATAACTTAATAAATTTTGGCCCTTTTCGGATGTACTCCGTGTTTTTTCAGTTTCAAAAGTATTTTTTTCGGAAAGATTGGAAAATTTTGAGTTAAAATGACACTGACAGCTTAAAGATTCGAGTGAAATTCTCTGCCTTAAAAGTATTTTGAAAAACAAGTTACAAAATCCCACTATCAGGAACAATGATTTCTTCCAGTTATTTTTGGTGTATTGTGTTGAAAATGTGCATTCAACTCTTGCATATCGCCTAACAGTTTAATCCATTTAAACTGGATGTGTTTATACTGTGCATATTTTCTCTCTATTGCCGAACATCGCCACAGACATCAAACCGATGAGACAACTCGATTTCGAGATACACCTTTTTGAGAACTGCAAATGCAAGCTCCTCAATTAGCAAGATTCAAAAGAGCGATTTAAGCTTATTTTTCAGGGATGGTGATTGTGCGCAATAAAAAATAACATTATATGTTGGATATCATCAGTTTATTTTTATTCCCGTATTTTTATAAAATTATTGTTTACACAACTTTCTTAACAATATCGAATATTTTGGCATCATTGTTAGGACAGTTTGAATAAAGCTTTGCCTTTATTGTATTTTCTGATAGAGGAAGAAATGAGTGGAATTTTTGAGTTCCTTGAATTGTTTTTGCATTATTATATTGATTATATTAGCTGCAAAGACATATTTTCGTATTCTTCTGTAGTAGAATAACAAAATGACAACTTTGTAAGTTCTTCTTCTTTTCGTTTGTTTGCCCAATTAAACAACTCTCTTGCAGTCTTCATCGGGTGTTCGCGTTCTTTGGCTAAACTTGCTCTGGTAGCCATGCGTTTTATCGTACCTCCAATAGCATCGCATGGACCTTTTCCGTGCGATGTTGCGAAGAAATGCCATTCAGCGTCAATACCATACTTTGACTTAAATTTACAAAGGCTAGAAAAGTTTTTCGGTTTTTATACTGTGAAGCAGCACCATCTGACATAAAATATTTTTTTTTATGTTTTTATTTTGATCAATTTGTAAAAAGTTTATCATTTTATCAATAAACAAATTAACAGCGACTGAATCATGTCTTAGTTCTTCAGAAATTATAATGAAGCTAAAATGTTTAATTTGCATATTTTCAGTATAAAATATTACGAAAGGATGGATTGTGGCCTGTTGCACGTTCCAAGGGTGTGATTGAACTTCATCCTGCAAAATGAAGCTGTAATTTTCAGAAAAGTCACAAATAGCTAAAAATTCACCATCTTGCAAGTTTTGTTTTGTAGTTTTCAAAAAATTGGATTGTTCGGTTTTTACAAAATCATGCGGAATCAAACTTTCTAATTTTGAGCTGAAAAATGAAACAAACTCATCGGTTTGCTTTACAATAGTTTCTAAATCACATCTGTCAGTGGTAACCCATTGTTCGAATGAAAGCTTTTCAACAAAGTTTTCTTCCAGTTGTTTCAATAAACTGTCTTCTAAAACTGAGGTATCTGGGCAGTTTTTACATCTTCGTAGATGGCAATGAGTTGTCTTATTTTCGCAAAGTAATCTATTCGTTAATGTTTTTAGATCATTCAAGACATTGTATTTTTTTAAGCTATGTAGAATTAAATTGACATTTTCATGCGTAGTGCAAACGCAAACATTATGTGTTCCTGTGATAGTCAATAGTTTACATTGCCTTGGCCGGAGGCTTGCAAATGATGAAAACCCTATTTTTACATTGACGTACATTTCATTAAAGCGATTAAAAGCTTCTCTTGATAGTTTTTCTTGCCTTGTGGCTGAATTTAAAAAATTAATTTTCATATTTTCTATGACTTCATCAAACTCGTTTGCTTTTTCTGTTTTAGCGTCTAATTTAAAAAGATTTCTTCGTACACCTTCGACGATTTCAGCGCACTTTTTTGGGGAATGGGAAATTTTTTAACCTTTCTAAATTTTTAGGGGAAAAAAAAAAAGGGTGTTTTTCCCGGGGTGATTTTTTGGCGTCTACGGGGGGCGTAAAATTTTCTTTTTATTGAATTTGGGTTTGGGGTGGCGGTGATGGGATCGTGACCAAAATTTTATAGTTTTGGGGAAAAGGGGTACCAAAACGTGTTACACTTTCCTTTACAATTATTATGTTATCAAACAACACTGGATCTCGTTCAAAAACACAGGATTATGAGCTGAAATTACTATAATCACTATGCTACTAGAAACCTTTCTGCATTTACTGTTTGGTAGATACTGGATGAATTCAGAACCGAGTCAGACATTATTATACAGCTCACGGGTAGAAATCATAGAATGCTGGGTAAAGACTGTTGGAAGATAGGTAGAGTTGAACGCTCAGGTATCGTCGAACCTTCAGGTACGAGTTTGGAGAGTTGGAGCGAGGTAGATTTGCTGGCGTAGGTATATTGTTATTGAAGAAGATTGTAAATTGTATATACCTGGAATGAATAAAGAGTGCGGCGGTTGTTGATTGAGGTATCAGTCGGCAGCCATCTAGTTTGATGGAAGGTGACTAAGACTGCGTTATTTTTATTTATTATAAAGAAACGGTCATCGACGGAGCTAGCCTCGTTATGGCCACCATGGTGGACTAGTTCCAACAAAGACCATGTTTACAATCACCAACTGTACGTAGTACAGCTAACTGGTATCTAATTACCTGTATCTAATACTTAATAGCACGTTTTCAGCACAACGCACCAAAAATCACTTGAAGAAATCATTGTTCCTGATAGTGGGATTTTGTAACTTGTTTTTCAAAATACTTTTAAGGCAGAGAATTTCACTCGAATCTTTAAGCTGTCAGTGTCATTTTAACTCAAAATTTTCCAATCTTTCCGAAAAAAATACTTTTGAAACTGAAAAAACACGCAGTACATCCGAAAAGGGCCAAAATTTATTAAGTTATCAAAAAAATCAATATTAAATCAGTAATATCTTCTAAACGGTGCATCTTAGAAAAATATTACCGAAGTACTTTTTGCTTGCAAATTTGATGTACTTTCATAAAATTAGAGTGACAAACTTTTTTGACTTTTCTTAATAGCTTTTTTGAAAATTGTAATTTTTTTTTTTTTAAAAAAGTTTTTCATTGTAACCTATTTTTCTCCAGAACAACCCACTGTGCACTAGATAGCATTTTAAGGGAAAATCTATATTTTAGTTCAAAACACAAAAACCAAACTTTTTTTTACCGTGCATATTTTTTCCATATAGCACCAAAAATTGTCTAAAACTTCGCGCAAGACACCAAACCAATCGGACAAACCGTTTCCGAGATACAATTTTTTGAAGATATCATGTGCATTTTTCATAGGCCCTTCTCATAAGTAAGGCTAGATTCAAAATAGTGAACCAAGTATGCAAAACGGCGTTTTTCTTCCCCAAAAACTTGTATGCAAGGTTTCATGCAAATCAAAAAATACAAAAAATAAAAACTGGAAAAATTTCCCACTTGTTCGTGGAATCGCTCAAGTACTTTAAACCGGGCGTCACCATCGTTTTGGATGACGAGAAGTACTTTACGTTCTCGAACAATTCGACCGCTGGGAATATGTGATATTATACCGACGAGTTTTTCACTACACCCTGTAAGGTTATATATTCCAGAATAGCCTAGATGGAGCTTAAGAATTGGTGTGGGTGGCCATTTCGATCGCTGGCATATCTAACCTTTACGTAAAGATGAGTAGGTGTATCGCCACTCTGTATTCGTTGATCGTCCATAACATAACATTTGTACGTAAGGAAGACAATCCCGCAAACGTACCCCTGCCGAGGCCAATAGAGTCTTATTGAGCCATACACACATTTTATGGACTTGTGAAAATATAATAAAGAGTTGAATTTGAAAAAAAAATCTGTGTTTCCAAACGTGTTTTCATTTAATCCTACTACTATTGACTCACCAGTTAATACATCATTGGTTACTCCAAGGACGCGGTACGCTTGTTTAGAACTAGAAATTAAGTCAGTGTATTCGGATAAATGGATCCGTTGGGAGACGATAAAAACTTAGCCATGCATTTTTGCTGGTTTTCGAGCAGCCTTTTACGTATTTTTATCATGAAATTACTTCTTTGTACACCCAGCAGGATCTGGGCGAATATCGTATTCCAGCAATCCCAAATTGGGTCAATTATATTCAAGAGAACAAATCAGCCTCTGCTCGTGATTTGGCCAACAAACACAGGACCAACATCAGATAATCCAGCCGATTAAGAAAAGAATTGACTAAGGACATACAAGCAGCAGATAGTACCAAATCGATCTCCGAAGCAGAAGTATCGTGGCAAAATGGAAGCCCAAAAATTGTACAACCGTATATTGGACAATTCCTCCGAGTATGTTTTTAAAGACGACGAAACTTACGTGAAAAAGGATTTCAGAACACTGCCGGGACCTCAATTCTAAACCAAATCGGTTGAAAAGAGCGCCCAAATTTCAGATACGATTGTTGCGACGGCAAAATTCGGAAATAAAGTGCTCGTTTAGTAAGCAATTTGCACACGTGGCTTGCAATTTTCTATTTTCTACACAAAAGGAACAATAAATGCTAAAATTTACCAAAATAAGTGCTTGTAGAAGAGGTTGCTTCCACTATGTCGGAAGCATGAGATTCCTTCTCTCTTCTGGTTGATTTTGGCCTCAGTACATTATGCCAGAACAACCATCCAGTGGATTTCTGTAACAACTTTGATTTCGTTGAAAAATATATGCCAAACTGTCCCCAACTGCGACCAATCAAACGCTACTGGACAATTGTCAAGCGGAACCCCACAAATCACTGTACATACACTGAACTTAAGGGAACCCTCCCATGAATTTGAACCAAAAATTCGATTTTTTTTTTTGGCAAAAAATGAAAGCTCATATTCGTAGAATATAGGGAAGATGTACCTATATTAATCTCATCACTTTGCAATTCATCCTACTTGAAATAAAATGATATACACGTGACAGGATTAGTTAGTTATGTTTGTTGTAGTTATTTAACGTAAGCAAACATTATTAGAAAACGAAACCGATCCTTCAACTGCCCAATTGTTTGATTCATCGTAGGATGAATATAAGAACAATGAGATTAATATGGAGGCAGTTTCCCTATGTGTAGAAAGATTTTTTGATACGATGAATATTTATTGAATGGCAGCGTCTCAAACACACCTGCCTCACTTGCGCTGCGGGGGCTTCTAAAAACTTTGAACGCGTTTTTGTCGAAACCATGTTTTGCAATTTAACTTCAAGCCCCGGGCTTGAACTATTAATCCGATTCCCTCCATCAAATAACTATTTGAAAGGTTTTAATTTTATGTACAGCTTGAACTAAAAATTGGCATTAATAATTAATTATTTATAATTTTTGAACACGGTTGAAATGAAAACAAGTAGCGAAAAATTAAACTTTTCAGTTCAAATGATCACTTTGCAATGAGTTTAAGTTTAAATTGTCTGCAATTTAGTTCAAGCCGTAGAAAATTTTATTATCTTTCAGAAATGATAACTAGATTTGATTTTTGTTCACTACAAGAGGCTGCAAGCTTGAAGTTGTCGCCTCATGTTTTGCGCGCAGAGGCTTACGGAAATCGCCATTTTGAATTTTCACAATTGTTTTTATCTCTTTGAAATCTTGAATAATAATCCAATTTAATCGTCAAAACGAAGTTCGTAGGCCTTTTCATACTCCCACAAAAAAAAATACAAACTTTGCCTTATTTTTGCCCAAATCCAGGGGAGGGTCCCCTTAATGGACCATTTAAAAGCTATAGACGATCATATCACCGAAATCAGCAATCTGATCAATTTGTTGGTTTAGTTGATATTTTAACGTGTAAAGCTGTAATAAAATACATTGTTGTAAAAAAATACGGATTTTCTTTAGTTTTATTTCATTTTTTGTATGTTAACAACTACTTTTCGATAGACTCCTTACTGTTATAACAATGGCCATGGTTGAACTATCAGCTCCTTAAATTTCATGTTGAAAACAATAATCAACTTATTTTGTCTGGTAGGTGAACGGTAGATTACATTACATTACATTGAAACTAATGCGCTAACATCCATGCTCTTCTCCAGTACCATCTGACCAATAGGAAGGCATCGCTTTTCCTCAATCATATTATCGTTTTCTTGCTAACAATCCTGTCTTCCACAGCTATTTTTAGCCTGTTTAGAGGATATCCAATCGCACAATATCCTAACCGAAGTTGATCAGAACAAGTTGTTTTCCAACATACGCGATATTTGCGAGTCGAATCTGAAATTTTGGACAAAGTACCTGTTTCCGATGGTGAGTGTAATCTAATTTAATCCTGTTATTTATTGGCATTACAGCTGAAATCTGAAAAATCCTACTAGTGGTAATCGGTTGATAGAATAAGTTTATACGTCGTATACACAGTCATCTGCACAGTTAAATACTCAGCAACCGTTTTTCATACAAAATGGCCATGTTTGTCAAGCGAGATAAGTGGATTATCAGATTTGAAAAATGTCTTTAGTGAAAAAAGATTTCACAAACTGTTTTGTTCATTGAACCGGTTGATTTTGATCACATTAATATATATACGATATATAGAAAACTAATAGTACAGATACAAACATTGGGTCGATTTCTAGATTGCTATAGATCTATTGAATATTGTTTTTGATTTACGCTTTCGATCTTTTTTTTTTTGAAGTATGTGCAAGTATTAATACTAATTTACCATAAACTTTATTAACGATATGAAAAAGCGACTTGCTGGCTACAGTTGTGCAACGGCAACTAATAGCAAACATTGTATCACTATCTAACATTTTGATAGATGGAATAATTTTTCATTTAAAATCAAAAAACAAAATATTGTGTATAAATATGATCTGATAGACGAAAACTAGATTTTTTCTAACCATTTTGATAAACAAGGTAGGGAATGAGAATAAAATTAATTTTCACTGCTTTTCAGAATTCAGCTGTACCGATTACATCGACCCTCTAACGTTTGCTTGTGTTATCGTTTCATTCCCCTTTCTTTATTGCATTACTGAACAGGTTAAAGACAGCGTGGAAACCAAAAATCCGATGAGCGTGTATAAATTTAAGGACGGTTTTATGGATTTCTCCACCATCTTTACCCCTTATACGAAATACTGTGCCGAGCAAAGCACATGCCAGTATTACTGCAAAGAACTGTACCAGAATAACTCGCTCTTTATGTCCTACTGTGCCTGGTGCGAGTCGCAGAAAATGTGCAACCGGTAGGTGGGTCTATCTCAACCGTCACCGACTCATGGTGCCTTTCTAGAGCCTTGCTAACTACCATTAATCCATCATACGGCTAATTGATTTTGGGGTTGTTTGGGTGGGATGATTTGTTTGATATTGACCGATGTTTTTTTTTTCACTCTATCCCGACCCGATCCAATCAGCCTTCGACTTGCTGACATCCTGGTCCGGCCAATGCAAAGGTTAACCAAGTATGGTTTGTTGCTGGCAGCCATTAAAAAGCATATCACCGATGAGAACGAAGGTGAAGCAGTTGACGAGATGGTAAGTTTTTTTTATAGACAATAACTGGTAGCTGGTAGCGCATAGCTGAAATGATTATTCTTTCTTGATGTTCATACTGATCCTTCTCGATATTCATTTATTTTACCGTCTAGATCCATTCGGTGGAAGTATTTGTGGCCGGTGTCAACAATCATTTAACTACCCGTCAGGAAAACGAGCGGCTAAAAGGTATCAACGCTCGTATCGAATCATACGAAGTGGTGGATTCAAACAACGAAAACTTGGACAAAATGGTCAGACAATACTGTTCGATGTTTGACTTGTGTTTACCGATGCAGGGAACCACTGAGGGACGGAAGCTTTTCCTGGAGGGAGATCTCAAATTCAAGGACAGTCTTGGCAAGGTATGGATAATGAATACTCACCCATTTTTAGCCGTTATTTTATCGTCATCGTCAATAATTTTAATATTATTCTTGTTAGACTTTCTATGATTGCTAATTAAAATTTGGAGCGGTCCAGTTGGTAAACTGATCCCATATTGATCCTATGGGTACTACAGTTATACCTCGGTTATATGTACACGACACTTAGCTCTTCCATTGAAAAATTTCTCAAAAATGGTAAATCAATCACGGAAAACGATTACATCATCAGACAGACGAAACATTTTCCTAAACCTAAATGGTATGTGTTTGAGCAATCGATGTGTCATTCACGAGAAACCGGTATTGGAAAAGCCAAGTGTCATGTACACATACTCGAGGAATACCTGTCAATACAGTCAGTCTCAAAATTGAGCACACACCTGTCATTCATTAAAGATTGTACTCGAAAAATAAATCAGACACATTCTTTTGTTCAAAAGTTTTCCTAGCTTGAGTAAAAATTGTTGAAATTTTTAGTTAAAGAAGTTTAAAATGTACTGTTGATATGTTCAAAATTTCGTAATAATCTGTTAAGCAGTTATTGAGATGTCTTCTAAGCAAGAAGTTCTTCGACAAAAAAAAATATAGACGCGGTCGTGGAAAATACAGCCCAGTCCCAAAGGTGGATCGCAAAACAGTTGGAAATCGACAGTTCAACCGTATCCCGTGTGGAAAATCGTTCAAGGAGACCCAGACGACCCAGTGGAAGAAAAACGAAGACGACCGACCCCGTGAACGCAAGGAAGGTGAGGTATAACTTCAAGCGCAATCCGAACCATTCGATTCGAAACGTGGCCAAGCAGGTCAATTCTTCCGTCTGGTTCGTCAGGCAGCCAATACAGTGAGCCGGACTTCATGTCTGCAAGGCAAGAAAGGTGCCAAATCGAACCAATAAACAGAACACGGTGGCCAAATTCCGCCCCAGGAAGCTGTACCATGAGTGGTTGATATAGCCGAAATGCATCTTAATGGACGACGAGACATACATTAAAGCGGACGCCAAGCAGATCCCCGATCTGAAGGTTTGCGTCGGCAAGTCCCGCCTGGGTGTTCCGGAGAAGTTCCGGAAGATAAAGGTCGACAAACTTACCAAGAAATACTTGGTGTGGCAGGCGATCTGTGGGTGCGGCAAATTCAACAAGCCGTACATAAAGACCGGCTCCATCAACGGCCAAATATATAAAGAAGAATGCCTCTGTTTTGACCGGATCTGGTAAAACCAGTGATGGAGTGGTTCGTAGCCAACGATGTTGTTTTTGTACCGAAGGAGGCAAATCCGCCTAACCCGCCAAAACGTCGCCCAATACAAAAATTCTGGTCGATTACGAAGGGCAAGCTCCGGAAACAGGAAAGGTCTTCAAAAACGACAAGGATTTGAAGAAAGAGTGAATGAAAGTGTGTTAGAAAGATGGCGCAAATTTTGCACAAGATTTGCTGGGTAGCGTCAAGTCCAAGGTACAGGTACTAAGCCTAGCCTACACAATTTACTAGCGTATTGGTGGAACGATTGTAATTGGAAAACTAGCAAAATTCAATTTTGCACTTCACTTGATCACTTTTTTAATAAAATAAAAAATAAAAACTGAAACCCTTTTTCAAACTAAGGTCTGTTTATTTCTAAAGCGGACACTTTTGTAACGTGATAAAAAGCAGAAGCAATTTGTTTCATCGTGTAATTCAATACACTGACAGACGATTTTCATTTTTTATCTGAGCCAAAACAGTTTGAGTTCAGCAAAACGGAGTGAAATGATAAGGACACTAGAGTTTTGATTATTTAAATGTACTAAGAGGGACTGTCTTGTAGACATATTGCTCAAGTTGTGAAAAAAATCGAAGAGTGGTGTGTACACAATTTTTAAAAAGTTTGGAGAAGAGCATACTGTGGACGATCTGCCAGAGCCAGAAGCAGCCCTGTCAACACGCAAAAAGAGAAGAAATGAGTTAAGCTTCTGTTATCCGAAAATTTGAACTCAGTCCGACAGGTTGCCGAGAAACTAGGAGTATCCATTGGATTTGTCCAAAGCGTCAAAAAGAAAAATACCATCAGGTCATACAAGAAGCGAAAAATGCCAAAACGGAGCGCGGACCAGCTGGAACGAGTCGAAGAGCGATACCGGAAGTCTAATAATGCTACGAAAACTTTCCAATGGTTGCATTTTGATGGATGACGAAACATACTTCAAACTGGATACAACTACGCTACCGACGCCGCAGTTTTATAATGTGGTTGTTTAGGAACGTACCTGATGACAGAAGAACGATCGGAATGGAGAAGTTCGGCATGTGCCAAAAAAAAAGTTTGCCATTTTTCACCACTGAGACCATCAATGGTGAAGTTTATCGCAAGAAATGCATAAAAAGCGTCTTGTTCCTCTGTGTCGTGAACACAATGTTCCCCCACTTTTCTGGCCTAATCTTGTATCCGCTCACTACGCTTCTGCTACGCTGGATCTGCTGAAGGAGCACAGTATAAATTTTGTTGCAAAAATAGGATAATCCACCAAATTGTCATGAATTGCGTCCGATCGAGCGCTACTTGGCAATAATCAAGCGGCACCTCAGAGAGGATGGCAGAGAGGCACAAAGTACATCTGTTTCATATCTATAAGTTAAATGCAAGTTAGTGGAATTTACTCGCGTTTACTAGTGATACTTTGAAAAAGATTTTTAGTTTGTTAGTTTTTATTTTATTTAAAAAGTGATCAAGTGATTTAAATTTTCCTAGTTTAACAAACCAACTTTATTGAAAAATAGCTAATATATGTTTATGGTCCCCCCTTATCTCAGTCGATAAAGGCAAGGCTACGAAGCAGCACCATGCTGGAGGTAGCTGGGTTCGATTCCCGGTCTGGTCTAGGAATTTTTCGTTAAGCAAAATTTCTCGACTCCCTGGGCATAGGGTATTATTGGACTTGTCACGTAATCATGCTAATGCAAAAATGGTACCTTACATCGAAAGCTCTTAATTAATAACTGTGGAAGTGCATTTAGAACACTAAGTTGGGAGCAAGCAATAAGCTACTTGCTAAAGCAATAAGCTTGAAACGGAAAGAAAGAAGAAGGTAATATGTGTTTATTTATTCATTGAGGGTTTTAAAAATATCCGCCTGAAAATGATTTTTTGTTAATCATTTTTGTCTGTGGCATTTTTTTTCGAGTACAGTCTTTAAGAAGTCTTCATGTGTATGTCTTCATGTAACGCAAATAACTTGTACACATTGTAGAAACAAACTTTTTCTATTATTTATAGTGCCAATAACATAAACAACACTGAATTCATTTATATGCAGCTCAAAATGAAGTGCCTGAAGAAACAATGAAAATAAATTTAACGAAGAATGTAATTAGCAATAAACTTAAATGCTGATATGAAATTGCATCCAGGAATAAACCCATCATGGTACATAAAGACTGACATTACACCACGTCCATTGAAATTTTTCGCCTTTAGAAAGTAAGCTGTTTAGCTTTTTGTAGTCCAGAATAGCAAACGTCTTATTAAGCCTATCTAAACCAATGTATTATTGGTTGAATATCGTTTTCAGCTCAATTACATTATGAGTATAACGATTGAAATTGTAATCCCGCGCTGCATATTGGGCTGAGTCAAAGAATACATACCCTACGACGTAACCGAGAAAAAGGCAAACTTCTACTCGACTTTCTAAGTTTTGAATCAAACTTTGAGGATTTGTTCATCAAGCGCTTATTGATGAAAATACTAGTGTTTATGACAATTACCCCCCCCCCCCCCACTTTTTTATGGGACCACCCCACTTAATGACGTTTTGCATGCCAGTTTCGTTGGTTAAAATAAAAAATACTTTTAATAAAAAAGTACACGCTGTTTTTTATCAATCAACCGAAACACAGTGAACACATTTTTATTAAACGTCATTTTGATGATGCTGATGACGTGCCTTTGAAAAATAATAACGGCTGTTTACACCCTAAAGAGTGTATCTAAAAGTAGTTGGCAACATTCAAACAGTATTTTAAGTAAAATGGCTAAAATTTTTTAAATGTGTTCTGCGGTGACATGTTTGTTTACATGTCAATTACAGTTGTGCAATCGATTGGTTTCGGTGTAGTGGGTCGTTTTAAAGATGAGTCGATTTGATCTAGACACTCGAAAGAAAATTGCAAAACGGGTGAAAGTGAACCACAAAAAGTTTGGTGAGAGCCTTTCCGCGAAAGATTTGCCCCGATCCGGCAGGAAACTGGGTCCCAGCTAGCACGGCCGGGACTTGGAAGTGGTTGAGTACATAAGGAAAACCCATCGGCGGCGACACGGTATTTCACCAACTCAACACTAGTATCGGGATGATTCAACGGATCAAAGCTCGGAACTCCCTGAAAAAGTACAAGAAATAGAAGCAAGCTCGGGCCAAAACAAGAGTGCGAAAACTGTATAACCGGATTCTGGAAAACAAAGACGGATGCATCCTGATCAACTACGAAACCTACGCCAAGGAAGATTCGCGAGCGCTGCCCGGACCGCAGTATTATACGAAATCGGCAAACCAGGACCTGGACGACGCTGACACTATGGTGGCGATGGAAAAGTTTGGGCAGAAGGTGCTGGTCTGACAAGTTTTTCTACCTGTAGTTTGCAACCGTCGATTGTTTTTTCGCGAAAAGTACAATTAACACCAAGGTGTACGAGATACGAGGTTTTGGGCATGTCTCTTTAATTATTATGTCGAAAAACAATTTTGATTGGTCATTGATGTAAATTCGTTTGATGTTCTGAACCATAAAAATATAAACAAACTTACTTTCTAAAGACAACATCATTCGATGGATAAGGTCGTTATGTCGGTCTATATAGGGTGAGTGATAATTCTTCTCGGTGTTTTTTAAACATGAGTAACTTTGGTTGGGTTTATCACAGACATGGTTGCACATTTTGTTTTTCTTGAGAAAGTGTATTCAAATGTCAACACGGCTTGCAATTTTATTTTGTTTTTTTAATTTTCATTCGTTTGAGACTCATGGTAATCATGAACGCGAAAAAGGAGCTCGTGATAAGTCAATGAAACATTTTAGACCGTGTACTATTTTAAAGAAATTGAAACCACTCGGAATCAACGATAGATTCATCTAGCGTACCATCAAACGCAACAAAGAAACCGGTTCTTGGAAAATACCTCCCAGACCTGGCCATAAACGCACTGTCAGATGTCCGGAAGCCATCAAATGAATGAGAGAGTGAATTCGGCGGAATCCTGGTAAGTCTGGCCGAAAGAACGATCAGGAGTATTTTGAAAGACGACTTTGGACTGAAGCCATACAAAAAAACAACGGGTGCATGGCTTGATTGAAAAGCAGAAGATTGCAAGAGTCGAAAGATGTCGGAAGCTGCTCAAGCGGCACGGTGATTGTGAACACAACCAGCAAAACGATCAGGTGTATGCATCTCATCTTGCTGATAATCCTCGTGATAAGCAAGCTGTTCAATGGTTTCAAAATGTTTCAAGGGTGATGTTTCTTAAACTTTTTTGAAGGTTCCATTGCTGTTCATTGAACCTGGTGTTAAAATCAACAGTAAATATTACGATAATGTTTCGAAGAATTATTTCCTTTTTTCGTCAAGAAATACTACAAGAATGTACAATGCTTCAATCAAGACTCTGCACCGCCCCACTAAGCGAAAGCTGAACATGATTGGTGTGAGTAATGATTCAAACTGATTTGAGTCCTCTCGACTTCTACGCATTGGGCTACATGTTGGGCAAACTGGAGAACACCGTGGAAACTTTCAAGAAACGTTTGCTGAAAATATGAAATGACATGCATCATACTTCCAAAAACGCATGTGACAGGTAATTAGAAAAAGGGAGAAAGATTTAAACTCAACTTAACTAAGACAAATGTTAAAGATATATCAAACAGGAAAAAAATGCAAATTAAAATTCATGCAAGCTCTTATTGTTATGACCATATACCTCACTGACAGGAATTCAAGTCGCCCTGTGTAAGCACCATATTGGATCTATTCAAGGATGTAACTTCGTCTTATCTTTTGGGTTTATGATTAAACTCAAACTTCGTAAAATAATTTTTTATTATTTCTCTAGGCACTCCATTATGAGCTATTTTTGCTATAGTCGCGTCTTTTTTTATCCTTTTAAAAAAAAACACTTACACCGTCTTCAACTCGAGGTTGTGCAAACTGAACATTGAACATAGAGCGGTTTTGGTAATCGCCTGAACGACGGGTGACGCCGCTAACGCGCCCACCGACCAAGACGCTCAAGACAAATTAAAATTAAATTACTTTAAAACACCTGAATGATTTTCTCAGATAATCGGTACGTCATTCCATTTCAAAACATTCGAGTTCCTACTTAATAGACATTGTTATACTTCGTTTGAATTTTCCATTTGAAAAATATACAACCACATACTAAAAAAATTTCATTCAAATTTATCTAGATTCACTAGACACATTTCTAGGTTTACTAGACATTACTAGACATACCGATTCTATTTAACCAAGATCGTGGAGGTAATCTGACAGCTTGACCAATGAATTCATGATAACTGAAGAATGTGGGAAAACGAAAATCTCGCTCAAGTGTATAACTATGAATTGATGAATACTCTGAATGAAGTCTTAACTGCTTCAGAATACATCGATCAACATGATGCCTACTTAAGTTTGCGAATTGTTGCTGAGTTTATGACATGTTTGATGTAAAGACTATATCGAAAATAAGTTATCCAAATATTTTTTCTTTCAAATTATATTTAAAAAAATATGTTTTGTTCAAACAAATGGATGGTTCTTTATTGTACACACTTAGAAATTATGAATTTTACACGAGACGTAATTCATGTTTGTAAAAAGTCGGGGAAAGTAAAGAAAGATTACGTGTAAAATTATGTCTCCTGAAACTGACAAATACGCAAATCGACGAAAGATGTGTTTGATTGAATTTATTTTCTCATCTCTTTGAACTCATTCTTACGTGCTAAAGGACGCTTGCATGTGTCGGTCTCAAGGGACAGAAATTTACATGACATTTTGGTAGTGTGTACGAGATCAAACTTGAACATTGTGAAGACCAGATAAAATTAATATTCTTCTTTCACGAATTTGCAAATTTTTTCTTCAAGTTCCGGACAAGTGTTTCATCACATTTTTTGGACGCTTTAGCCCAACCTTAATTTTCACGTCTTTTTCAATGCACGACATTTTGAAAACGAAGAATTTAAACCGTGCAAACAAGTAAACAAACAAAATATGACAGTCTAATGCACAGCATGCTATGATGAATACTTAACAACCAACACAAATACACGCGTACAACGCAAATGTACGTGGAAAGCTTATTTTCGATACATTTCGATACATTTCGATAATTCCTATATGCCTAATGCGGGAGCTAGTCCGGAAACACATCCCGTGTTCCTATTTCTCAGATTTTATACGTATAAAACACTAAAGTACTCAAGGTTTTACAACCGCATACGGCATTTCGAAGCAAATAAAATAGGAAAACCCATATTTTCATCAGCTTTTTATGGGATTAATAGTGTCAATGAAATATGCTGTATGATTTTTGAAGAACATGATGCAAGAAATCCATAAAAAATACTTTTTATATTGTCAAGCATGCTATTCTTTCATATTAAAATAAAACTGCAACTCCAAATAATTTTAAAACGTCTAATTTCAGCGAGTTCTGAATCCTATGTTTTAAGAAAACACTAGAATCTAAAAAAAAAACAAACGAAAGAAGACTTTATTCTGATGTTATACTGTATCTGAGGAAAAGCTCAGAAGACCATGAGATTTAAGTATTTTCTTTGCAAAATAAAGGTTGAGAAACACATCTTATCCAATCCCTTTAGAATTTTTCAAATTAGATTATCCTTATTTGACGTAATTCAATTTGTATATAGAAAAAAAAGCATGTCTGACAACATTGCAGCCCATGATCAGTTATTTTGATAAATTCTTTGCATAATATTCTTAAAGCAGCATTGACCAAATTGTGTAAAATATAATAGTATCAAAGATATAAACAGAAGAAAATAAGGGGTGGAAACGAAAAAACTGCTAAATAAAAACTAGTTTTCATCAAAGTGCTGTATCACACGGTGCGACTATAATTTTTATAATAAGATTATATTTGAAACTGATTCTGTTTTAAAGTCAAAAATAGCAATTATGGCAACACTACCATTCATAAAATAATATTTTCCTGGATTTTTCAAACAATTTTCTTCAAATATCAACGAAATGATTATATTTAGACATAATAGTAACGGAGCTGTACCCAACTGAAAGAAGCATTTTTTTTTTTCAAAAACGTCGGAAAAGAGGATAATTCGACGGAACGAGACGTGATCCAACCCTAATAAAAACAGATAATGTTTCAAATAATCGTTCGATGAACAATTCTTCAATGTTTGGTACAAATCCGAGCAGGTTGACTACAAGTGGTGATGATAGCTCGGGTGGAGTACCCCATACATGTATAGCATACAATATATCTAGAAAATAAGAAGAATGATTAGTAATTTCCATTTAATTCCAACTACCTTTATTGCTTAGGCACGCCGTCAAAAAAAAAAACAAGTAGTTGCATACTCCAGAAGGATATTCCTGCGTTGTACAAGAATGATATTTTAATCAATATAAAGAACTGGGCACGTCTCTCTAGTGTTTATCGCTGCAAAAATGTTTGACAGTTTTGTTTTATCGACTCGAAAAGTAATTTAAAAAAATAGTGCAACCTTGAAGTGGGGTTGATCCCAACCTGGAAACTCCAGAAAAATAGCGTGATTGATGAAGATGTAGTGACAGATTGCTAATCTATTGGAATAAAGTGGAGCAGTGATTGGCTGATTCGCAGTAAATTCGTTTTATGCATTGTTCATATTAGACATAATGATAGCATTTTGCGAGACATGTGACAGTTCACGAAAAAAATGTTTCATATACGACACCAATGCTTACGAAACCAATGTTAACGAAATGAGCACAAGTGAAAACATATTTCCAGTGCATGTTCTTCTCTGTTAGCATGATAGGATAATTGCATACGCATACCACCAAACCTCATCAAACTTAAATAATCATAACCTAACCTCCAGAAATGGATAGAAAATATTTTACTCATTGATATTATAGCCAACCGTACAAGAAATATCACATGCATGATAGCACCCTTCTCGGAACCAAACCATGACCTATAAAGTTCTTAGCTTCTCACGCAAACCATCTGCTTCCAATTTTCAGATTGATGTTCATTGTTTTCTACTGACCGACTTCTTGCTGGTATGCAAAAAGAACAAACATGAAAACTTAAAGGTAAGTTTACTCAGCGAACAGTCGCCAGACAGTATGATACATTCATCACATCAAACGTGATAACATACGTGTAGACTCTATTTTGCACGAACGTGTGTTTTAAATCATATGTATTCGAAATGTGTATCCATTACTAAAGCAACAATATTAACGTTATGTGGAAAATAATTGATTACTCGTATATGAGAAGCTTCTTCCAAAGATAAATGGATGAGTCACTTTGACTAAGATTTGAGCAGTTTGCTCCGAGTGTTTCCTTTTTTTTCAAAATTATTCAATGATCGCGTATTAGAAACTCAAATCTGAGACAAAGTGACTCATGCAAGAAGTTAGTCAATGCTGCCTTGAAGACGTCATTACTTAAATCAAATAAGAACTACATTGTGGTTGCACAACTCATATAATTTTATCAAGCAATTTATGATAGGACCGTACAGCCGATGAACGCCTAAGTTTCCAATGTAACAAATCATTAATTCCGATAAAATGCCACTGCGGTTGATCACACTTGAAGATCGGACGGATATTTGGTCCACTAGAACTAATATTAGTCCCAGTGGAACAAGCTGTGCGTCCATATTTCATGTGGGATTTGAAATGGAATTGATTCTATGATTTTCCTATAATTGATAGCACTTGTTTGTTCTTGTCCAAAAAATTATAATATAGGATATTATCATAGATTTGGAGACCTTAATTTAAACTAACGCTTTACTTCACTTCGTTTTGAAAAAATAAAAAATTTAAAACTGAAACACTTTTCCAAAATATCACTAGTAAACGCGAGAAAATTCCATTAAATTCCTTTAAAATCCAAAAGTGAACCGAACGAAAGTGTTAGTTTAAATTTAGTTCTTGATATCTATGAACATAACGTATATCCTGCTGGTAGCAAGGCCTGGTGCTTGGTCAGCAAGGACATTTTCTCGCGTTTACTAGTAATTGTTGGAAAAGGGGTTAAAGGGTTTTTTTAAGTGAACCTGAAGACCTTAAGAATTCAGACTGCCAGCTTAGCTTATCTTGTCAGTCAATGGTTGCTACTCCGTTATTGGTCAGAATCAGTCAAATTGCACAGTGAATCAACTGAATGGGTTTCAGTGATTCAATTTCTTTAATAATCAATAACGGCGTCAGCCACGTCCTTGCAATCAGTTGGGAAAAGGGAAGGAATGTTACTGTGACCTTTGTTGTCTATGGACCGTATTTAAGTTCTGCATCCCCACAAAGGTCACAGGAAGGAGGTTTTTTATATTACTAATTATGATGTAGAAGGAGATGTTCGTTCATCACCATGAGGCCCCAAGAGTGGACAGTAATGTTAGCTAGAACTGAAAAAATAAACCCAAAAAAGGAGAGAGTTCCTCTCCAATGTATGTAACAAAAACGGAGTGTGTACAAACAACCGCTAGCTAGAACCATCATAAGCAATATGTAGATAATGTTTTTTTTTGCTTGTGAAGTTGGCGGATTCGTCCGTGCCTTCACCCTCCCTGTGTTGGGGATGTGAGGCAAAGAATGCGTCCTTGGTTCGAGTACTACTATATCCGAGCCCTTCGCTCAATTTTCAATACTTCTATTCAATTTTCACAAACCGGCGGTACACTGACGAAACTATCAACACTTCCTCTTCATATCTTTCAGTTCTAGCAAACATTACTGTCCACTCTTGGGGCCTCATGGTGATGAGCGAACATCTCCTTCTACATCATAATTGATACTCCACGCACGGAGAATACAAACATAACAATTATAGTAAATAACTAATTATGTTTTACGATAATTAACTATTATGTTTTGAAATTGGAAATATCTTCTCATCAACATGAGACCCTAGTGGTAGACAGCACCCTTCCTCTTCCTTACCAACCCCGCACTGGGGTAGCTTGACAAAAGCGTGTGTGCTTGATTGGATACCGCCTTTTCAAAATAAGCCTCCACACAATTTCAACTGCTTCTATTCAATTACACAGCCTGCCGTACTGAAATTGCTGTACACTACTAGGGTCTCATGTTGATGGCTTTTTTTATGTTAGTAGGGTAGGGCTCAATGGATCAGGATTCACCTTGATAAGTGATGTGATCATAATTATGATTCATAATCGTTAGGTAACGCGCGCCACCGTACAATTGATAACCGAAACAATACGAAATACGCCGTGCCCGATAGTAAAATAGTGCGCAACAAAGCATCAACACAACCGTTCGTAGCCGATGCTCGAAGCAAACTCTTTTTTTTATAAACTTCAAATTTTTACAACTGCACTCAACAAACCACGTCACTACTATAACTAATATCCGCATCAATCAAGTAGAAGTTTCTTAACAACAATCTACGCTAATCCATTAAAAACTACAATTGGGGGACCTGGTAAAACTGGCAACTTTATGCTTTCCAAGCTCAGTTTAGCACCAATTGAGGGAGACTTGGTCCAATAAGTCCAACAAGCGTCTTTTTGTGATATCTGGGAGCTTTTTCAGAAGATTGATTTTATCAAATCGCATCCGGGTGAGGAGTTGTTTGATGAAAGAAGAGCCATAGAGAATTCAAGTATTGTGAATCGTATGTCCAGAGAGCCAGCACTTGGAGACGTTTCTCGCAAAATATGTTTTGATAAAACACAATTCAGACAGACTTGTTTCGTGAAACCGAATATCCATCTGTTGGAGTATTCTTTTATAAAATCGGACGTATTGTTGGCAACTACATAATTCAATTACCGCTGCACAGTAGGCCTATTCACATCAGTATTTGTTTCACATTCATGATGTTCAGCAAATACTTATAATGATAGAAAAGTTATGCATTTCCTTCTCTTTTCTAGCTTCTTTAAAGAACTGATTGTGTACTTGTAGATTAGCCTATACTGTATTAGACTAGACTAGACCATGAATTTTTCCAATGTCAGTGACATGTGGAACTGATGTGCTTATCTGAATGTATATAATTTTCCGCGATGTTCTTACTATTTCAAATCAAATCAGGGAAATACTTTTTTATCCAATGTGCTTGACTATAGAGTGTGCGGAATTGCAATCACATTGCATCACAAGAAAAGATTCGACAAAACTCACCCATTCAACCGATCGTATTCAAACTCTCAGAGAATTAAACAAAACATATTATTCAACTTTTTCCATGTTCACTTTATTCAATTTCATTACCATACCCCATTACCCAAATGCATGAACCTTCTTTTAACCACATCTCATAAGATCTCCACCGCACCAGACCATCTTTCGAAAAATGACACGAGGCCAAATCTCGCCAGAAAATTGTTTGGCCTCAGAAGTGTGTGCTATACGCAACTATCTATTTTTCTCATACTACCATACCACACTAAACCGTTGACATACTTTACATAGGTGGCGAATGACGATTATCAAACCACACTTGCATGCATGATTTCAAAATCCTTAAAACTATCAACATAATAACGTCCAAAGCGCAAGAATATATCATCCATTTCTCTCCATTTCCACACCATACTCAAGAACCACTTAAATTAGAACGCTAGCTCTTTTGACATGAAACAGTAATTCTGCTTAACGTTCCATCCCCTCGATGACATACTTTCTTAACCGTTATGTGTCGAACAGAGAACAAAATAGCCTATTTCGATTTCAAAACATGATATTTCATTATGTTTACATTGAAACTTTGTGGCATCTCATATCTCGTTAATAATTATCATCTGGGAGGGAAATAATGAGGTCATAGCTAGGAGAGCGGGAGGGGGGCGCGAAGACGGAAGGCCATTTTCGAAACTTGGTTCCGAAAATTCATCCGTGATTTCCATCGATCATATTGAACAATTTTGAGAAAGTGGTTGAGTTCCTGAATTCAAAACTGCTAAAAAATTCTAAATCGGTTGTATATTTCCATAGTGATGGTCATTTTAGTTCCGTGAGTAAAAACGTCCCCTGTTGGCCTCTTAAAGGTGTTTTTTTTTGTTGGACACGCAATGGCAAGCGCAATGGTTAGTAACGTATTGACAAAGCAACGGTAACTCAATTGTTGACTGAGAGTTGTTGACCGACTTAAACCACATACAGTGACTCATCACTTTTACACTTATGTCATATTCTTTCTCTCTCCTTCGATCTTACTGACGACCAATCAGAAAAGACATTTGAATAATAGTAGTCATATAGCAACGCCATATAAAGTGGAAGTAGACACTTTTGGAGGCATTCCTTTAGGAAAACCTGCGCATTCACCGTCCCGGTTGCCACGAATGAGGTGCTCCGCTTCTCATACGAGCTCATTGCGTGTCAAACCATGTATTTTTTGGCAAACTAATCTTCTGCTTTCTAACATCCTCAGGACCATTAAACTAATGATGAGCAGTAAAGAACAGCAGCCCTGGAAGTTGCCGGAAGTCTGCTTTTAAAGGGTGTCCACGATGAAATTGCCACACTATGAAATTGCTCTAACTTTTTAACCGTTGGGTAGAATTTAGTGAAAATTTGGGTGGATTTATTTCATAGTGCATTATTTACATCCTGCAAGTTTTAAAGTCCTGTGATCAAAACTCGCGGAAATGGAGTCGAAAGAACAGCTCGTGCGTGATAAAATCTTGCGCATTCATCACGAGAACAAGGATCTCTCGCATCGTTCCATCGCTAAAACGTTGGGAATCGCGAATTCCACGGTGTCGCGAGTGATTAAGTGGTTCGAGGAACGGTTGACCACCGATCGGAAGCCCAGAAGTGAAGGAAAAAGTATTCCGTACAACACCAAAAATCACAACCGCGTAGGTGGGGCCTTCAACCGAAATCCGAACGCCTCCGTTCGGGATGTGGCTAAGAAGCTGCACCTAAGCCGAAGTTTTGTCCAGAAGGCCAAAACTAAGGCTGGGCTTCGAACGTTCAAGGTACAAAAGGCCCCTAATCGCGACGAGAAGCAGAACAAGTCCGCCAAAACCCGTGCCAGAAAGTTGTACCTCAACATGCCGACGAAAGTTGAATGCTGCATCATGGACGACGAAACATATGTGAAGGCCGACTTCAAACAGATCCCCGGCAACCTGTTTTTCACGGCCAAGGATAAGTTCAGCGTTCCGGAGCATGTCCGCACTCAGAAGATGTCCAAATTTGCGAAGAAATTCCTGGTTTGGCAAGCCATCTGCACGTGCGGGAAGCGGAGTGCACCTTTCGTGACCCAGGACACGATGAACGGACAGGTGTACATAAAAGAGTGCCTCCAGAAGCGGCTGCTTCCACTTCTGAAGGCCTACAACGTCCCAACAATCTTCTGGCCGGATTTGGCCTCATGCCACTACTCCAAGGACGTGCTGAAGTGGTATGCGGACAATAAGGTCAATTTCGTGCCGAAAATGTTCAACCCTCCCAACACTCCGGAGCTCCGCCCCATCGAGAAGTACTGGGCGATTATGAAGCAGCACCTTCTTAAACGACCTAAGGTAGTGAAGACAGTCGAGGAACTGAAGAAAGTATGGGTTTACATGCAAAAAACGGTTGATTCACAGGTTGTGCAGAATCTTATGGCCGGGGTTAAGGCCAAGGTGCGGGCATTTGCGTGTGGACTGTAAATAAAATACGAGTAAAATGGTAAAATGAAGTTTAATAGTTATTTCTCAATCCCTGAAAATTTGATGGCAATCGGATGAAAACTCGAATTTTGCGAATCAATTTTGTGTGTGGCAATTTCATCGTGGACACCCTTTATATAAGTCTAGTCATCCATAAAGAGAATACGGTTTGGTCAACAACTGGGTGTAGAGCTTCTGTGCACATGATTTCCCCACCGTATTCTGCCGTTCATCGCGATTCAGCACCTTTTGCACGCGTGTATAGTCCTTCATGTTTTTTCGCATCTTGAAAGTTTTGCTTAAATGCAGTTTTTTCGCCACATCTCGAACTGAACTGATTGGATTCCTCTTGAAAGCTTTCACTATCCACTTGTGTGCCTTTACACTATTCTGAGTTCCATTTTGGCCACCCTTTTTCCTCCGATCGATGGTTAACCGTTCGTTGTACCGATTTAAAATACGAGCTACCGTAGACTGCATCCAGTTTCCTGCTGATGGCACGATTAGAGAGATCATAATTCTCGAGGTACGAACGTAAATTTTTTTTTTCGGCACTGCTGTTCTGTTACAGCGACTAATGTTACTATTACAGTGTAAACAATATACATTGAACAATTTTCAGCCAAAGTTTAAATAAAAAGTACCCAATGAGTAAAAAGTTATGGTCATTGGAAAATGATGCAATTTGAATCCGTACACCTATTATGTGCAAACCACATATATATGAATTAACGGGTGTTCAATAAAAAATGAGATTTTTTTCAGTCATATAATAAAAAAAAAAAAATTTCAATGAATTCAGTATTTTTTATTAAAAACATAATGTTTATTCTTCAAAAAAAAAAAGCCGGCGTCGGTGGTGTAGTGGTAAGCGTGACTGCTACTTGGCACCCCGGTGGGTCTGGGTTCAATCCCAGTCGACGTCGGTGGTTTTTCTGAGGCGAAAACATCTGGTCACGTCTTCCTTCGGAAGGGAAATAAAGCCGTTGGTCCCGGCTCATATTCATGAGTCGTTAGGTAGGGTCCAAGTGGTGGAGTCGTCTTCCTGGCGTCGGTGATTGTCACCATGTGAGGAAATAGGCCGACGTAAAATAAAGAAAAGAAATAAATAAATTCTTCAAAAAAAAAACATCAATGAATATTGGAGAGCGGGCCATGGTCAGCCGTACGACGCAACTTAGTCGCGATGCTCTCACAAGAGTGCTGGATGGCACTGACGTCCATCTTCCGGATACAATTCCAGATCCTCGTGGTCAACTGCTTCGTATCCTTGGCCCGCCAATTATTTTTGTACACTAAGGCACTGAGGGAGCCGAAAAAATCCTCAATGGGACAGCACTGGGGCAAGTTGGTCGGGTTCCTTTCTTTCGGCATGTACGGTATCTTTTTCTGCTCAAGATACTCCAGCGTCTACTTGGCGTAATGGGAAGACGCCTTGTCCGGCCAGAAGACGTACTTCCCATCCGCATGATGCTCCTTTAAGAACGGCAGAAGAATTTTCTCAAGACACTCCTCCTGGTACACTTGTTGATTGATGGCCAGACCGCTCGGCTTGAACCACGGCTTTGAAATCTCTCTGTCCGTTATAGCGGTGTACAGCATAATTTTTTTTTCAAATTTATGCTTAAACTTATTTTTTACTTCGGGGGGTGTGGCCGACTTGTCGCTGGAATAGTAGCTGTCATTTCCTGGAATGTGGGTCTTCGAGAGCGGAAAGTAACTTTCGTCGTCCAGCACGAACGACGTCCCGCGGTAGTTCTTCGTCATCCACCGGCACTGCGATTTCACGGTCGGTATCTGCTCGTCCGTGTACTCGGGGGACCGAGTCTTCTTCCGACAGATGATGTCCTCCTTTTTTTGGCCGGCGTCACGCAAACTCGTTCCGTCCTTGTGGTCGAACAGATTTTTCAACGCTTCCTTCTTCTTCTTCGTCATTATCGTCGCCGGACGGCCGCTACCGGCCTTCCGCTCTATGCTCAGGGTTGCCAGGATCCGGTAAACTGTAATCACGGGCACGTTTTCGTCTCGAAAGTGGTCTACCGTAAACTTTTTTCCACGATGACCATGCGTTTCGTAAAACCTTCGATTGAACTGACAGCACCCGAGCAAAAAGAAGCATGCCTCCCATTTCTAGGGAGTCCAGAGAGCAATTCTCTTGGAGAGAAAAAAATTTACGCTCTTTACTTTAATTACAGAAAGGTTTTGAAATCATTTTCATTTTTTATTGAACACCCGTTAGTGTTGGAAAAATGATCATTTCGTTCATTCTGATGCACAGCTTTAAAGATATTCTCGTCTACAACTTTGTCGAAGATCGTTTTCAGCCAAATGTGAAATGACAAAATGATGAACTTAATAAGAGATTCATAATCTTTTGGCATGGTATTTAATCGGGCGTTTATTCAGCAATATTGTATTAAACATTGTGTGATTTAGTAGCCAAGATTTTTGTGATCATAAATACGAGCTGACTAGTTGGATGAGTTTAGGAATAAAGCACTAACGACTTTTATCAGCGTTAACTTTTTTTCCTTCCATTTCTTCAAAAAGTAGCAAAACTGTAGCAGTTTTGTCAGTTATATCATATAAATATTCGCAATGCAAATTGATACAATGAATTGCACTAGTGATACAAAAATACTACCATGGTAATTCCATTACAAACTTCAAATGATTTTCTGCGAAGTTAGTTTTAAAGCAAATGTGTTGAATTTTGGGATGTTTATTAGCATCTCATTTGAAACCAAACAAATACCTGATAAGCGAAAATTTAAAAAAATACATCAATTTAATGTTAATCTTTACTATTTATTTATTTGATTATTTAATTACTCACCTATCTAACGATTATTATATGACGCATTGTAGGTCGTTCGACAGCCGTACATGACAGATCGGTTAGTGGTTCAAATCAAGGAGCAAACGTTATTTTGCTGCTATCTAAACGAACTGTCGATGGTGATAGCTGCCTTCACATTGCAGGGCTCCAAAGCCCAAAATTGGTACGACTCTATTACGAAAGCAAAACATATCTACAGCCGACTGAAGCTAGGAATTGTTGCCGACGTGCGCCAGTATGGGAACATCATCAACATTGGCAGTATCAACAGCAATATGGTCATTAACAACGACAGTATCAGTATTCGAAAATCGCCGCTTAACAGTTCTATAGGAAGTAGAGTCAGCAGCTTGAATAATAGTCATAGCGGTTCCGTCGATCTCAATGAATCCAAGCCAGTATCTATAGACTTTGAAAAGGCCAACTCACTATCCAGTGAGGAAGGTGGTATTGTTGGTGTAGCAAATACTTCGATTACGGGCAAGATTGGCTTAGGAGGATCAAGGAAGGTTAAATCTACTGTCACAACAGTCCAGTCGTCATCAAATTCTCTAACAGTACAACCATACAGTGGACTAGGACAAAGCATGCCCAATCTAAACCTAAATTGTATACAAAATAGGTAAGTGAGAAATACTTGCCTCCAAAGAGTTTAACTTATGTAGTGTGGCAAACGTTCATTCCATAAATTTAGCTTTATTTATAGCAACACGTTATCGGTACCGGGAACATCCGCTACACATTCACATTCCGGTATGGTGCTACTATCTCCAAGTCAACGAGGAATATCTTACCCACCGCCATCTCCAACGAGGTAATGTGTTTGAAATGTAAATTAACACGTAACTCAAACATGTCCTTCAATTCTAGAGCCACTCTACGAAGAGGATTTGCATTTTCCTCTTCGATCAAAAACCCACCGTTGATCAAAACTCGCAATGTTGCTTCGCAGCAAAGCTTCATACTATCCCAGCAGTCCAGCTTCAACTCAGCCACGCTAGGTCAGCATCAACAGTGTCTCCAGACATCCCCTTTGCCTGGCAGTTCGCCGAACGTAGCCTTTGTCAAGCGGAAAAACAGCTTTCATAGTCAAGGTGGTGGTACCGACCCGAACACCCCAAGTGGCGAAGCTACCTAGTATAAGCTACTACCCTCCAGTCGTAGATAAGACACATTCTACCTGGTATCCTACCGTAGAAAATAGCATTTATTTTCCCCCTCTCGGGATGACCTGAGTAGGGCCCATTTGTGACCTAGAATCGAGCGCATTGTGGAATTTATTAAACAGAGGCTCACATCTACTGAACATATTTGAATTTTAGCTACTGATAGTAATTTATCATCATATTTTTAACCGTACTGAACAAATGTACTGATACAATATTTTAAATGGATCAAACCATGATTTGAACTCAAAAAAACAAAACGATGCTGTGACAAACTCTAGAGTTAAAGAAGGAAGAAAACGTGGAAAACAGCAACTTTTGAACAAAAAGATGAAAAGCTCTCGACAGGAATGAGACTGTTCGTTTTCTGTTCCTTCAAGTTGTTAGAAAATAAAATAACGAGTAGCTTCTTAGTTTTTTCCACTCTCTTCACATTACGCGGAACATTTAAGTAGGCGGCAGTAGTGCTCGTAACTGCTAGATAGTTGTACCTAGTTACGTTTGTTTAGTTTTTGATAATGCTGAATAGAGACAAACACCTGAAAAAACATAACTGTTAGACAAAATAAGCTTTGATAGAATATGGTTACATGATGAGGCAGGCTTAGAGTAGAAATTTGCAAAACACTCGAAAATTATTCGAAATGTTCTCTTAGAACCAGTCGCAACTTATTCGCTAAATTTATTTAGACAACAACACATCATAATGGGCTGATGTTTAATTAGGTTGTAGAGTATAACAATGGTCAGTTGCATAATGTTCTACATTTTGCTGGGTTGCACATTTTTGAAAAAAAAAGTTCCAGAACTTTTTTGAAGACTGGTTATGCCTTCCGCTGGTATATTTAACACTCCTGTTGAGTGTTCCGAATTTCTCTCCGAAACACTCACATTTTTTTCCATAAGCATTTATTTTTACTACAATGGGTTTTCAACATACCCTTCTGTAATAGAAGATGACTTCCAACCTCTATGCCTAAGATTTCCAGTTCAGCACTTGACTTGGAGTATTAAACTCTGTGACAGTAATATCAGACTTCGAACCGACAGTTTTGTCTGTGCACATGGACGTCAGTTAGACTGATGATTTTTTATTTAAATGTTCATTCCATTATGCCTAGACAATTTCAAATAAGGTCCTTATAGGCCTCCAGATTTAGTTTGAAAGTGACTGTACAAAACCTTGGCATCTTGTTGCATAAACTACTATTGAAATCCTGGACATAATTCATAAACATTTCACTTCTCATCGAATCGATCGTGTTCCTCGCGAAAAGTATCCAGATGAAACCAGCCCCCCCCCCCCCCCCCCTCGAATGTTAGATATTCAAAAGAATACATACAGCAAAACAATAAAAATTATTCAAACTAATATTTCAAAAAAAATTTCCAAGTTATCTTGTAAAAATTTATTAATTTGTCAATAATATGGATACAAAGCCTAGCCGGGGCCATTCCAGAGAGGGTGGGTTCAATTTTGATTCGGTTGAAATAATCGTTCGTGGTTTTAAAATTTCTGGATTTCCCGGGGTATGAAGTATTATAATACTTTTCACACAATATACAAATTCATGTATTGGTACTTGGCATCGAATGTCTCAGTTGATAACTGTGGTAATACATCTAGCACATTAAGATGAGAACCAGCAAGACGTTTACTTCAGAAGCGCGCAAATCTTGAAGGAAGAGAAGAGCTCCGATTTAAAAAAAAAATTATAAGGACTTATCACATCATGCAGACAATAGACCAATTTACAGAAGAGAGATGTCTGATCCGAACCAAATTGACGTCGAGACTTGTAAGAGCGCAAAGTAAGTGAAGTCCGCATCATGGCGTTCCATATGCAAATAATTTTTATTTTTTATAATTTAGTTTGTACGGGAAGGGTGTGGAGTTGAGGGTGCCAAGCCCTCGCCCACTAAAGATCCTCCCGTGGCTCTAGCTTTGTCAACCCCCCCCCACACCTGGGAGTTCCTATCAGTGTTACTTCGGGGAGGGGCTACTCTGCGCACCCGCTGTGATTTTAGCAGTTAGCTAGTCACTTTTGACCTGCCGTTGGTCATTACACCATCTGTCTTGGAGTTCTAGGCAGAGCTCGAAAAAATTGACACCCGTCGTGAACGATGAGTAAAAAATATATTCAGTGTGCACAATTTTCTCTATCTTCATTTCGTTCTATCAGTCACGCAATAGATTCGTGTCGACTTATTTTGCTGTGCTCAGTCATTCCGTTGTCCCTGTGTTCCACACAACTCATTCACACTACGGCAAAGCGCATATCTGGCTATTCAAGCGTCAAGAGATTTTGGATGCTTGACTGAATGGTCTGGTAACCAGTCATTCATCTTCGCGATCGTGAGTGATATTTTATGCCACAGGATTTTTTTTTTTTCAAATATTCCCGAACATGGCTGAAGGCAAAGGAAGCCAAACGGCGGAGCTGTAGAAAACGATCTATGGCCGAATTGCTACAGAGTTTGTGGTTCGAGATCGAGCAAAGGCATTTTGCAGGATCGATTCGAGAAGTGGCTGAAAATACGTGCAAAAAAAAAAACGTAGGGGCTTCCAATTCATTGATTCTTCAAATGAAGGACTGTTCGTTCTTCGTCACGGTAGAACGTTGAGATTGAATGAGTTGTTTGCGCTTATTTACATTCACTGCTTTCTAAAACGAATGAATGATAAAAGTAAAGCAACTCAAAACAAGTTGATTCACCTTGCACTAGAGATTCATGAAGGCAAATTTGTGTTTACTTCATGTTCGCTAGGAACAGTACGTGATGAATAATATGTTGTCTCAGTCAAAGTGCATTATGAGAATTGAATATGATATTTTCAAGCACTGGTTCTAGGACGATCTGTCAGGCCGCCAGCGTTTCAAATTTCCCGGTCAAGAACAAGATTATCCGAAGTTGTGTCCCAACCGCTCACGGCCATCATTCCGTTTCTTGCGCCGTCGAAGCGAGGACATGCAAAAAACACATATTCTGCGGATTCCTCTGCTTCCTGGACTCAGCGTGCCAGTACTTCCGCAAGTACTATCTAAGGCAACCATGGCGTCACAAGATCTGTGTCAAATGGAAGTTAACTTCACCGTGTCACCGACCGTCATGCTCCGGAAACCCTGCTGTGTCGCTAGCCTTTCGGTATTACTTTGGGGAGGGGCTATTTTGTTTTGAGCACCCGATTTGTTGTACTACTAGCGACTTTAGTAGTTGGCTAGCCTCTATTCTGAACTGCCACTGATCATTGCGCCATCTGTCTTGTTGCTCGAGGACGATCTGGAAGACCGCTGTACTTACTGCGTTCCAACATATCCGTGTCTTGGCACATCTTTTGGATAAGATTATCCGGAGTTGTGTCTCAACCCCTCAAGGCCATCATGCCGTTTCTCGCGCCGTCGAAGCGAAGACATGCAAAGAACACATTTTCTGCTTCCGTGCACCCGGGACACGCGGAGGTCTCGGCGTGTCCGTACTTCAGCAGTTACTGTCAAAAGTAACCAGGATCTGCGTCAAATGGAAGTCAACTTCACCGTGTCATCGACAGACCTATCCAGATAGCTCCAGGATTAGCCGATTTGACCATAGATGCAACATCCTCAGGGACTCCTTGAGGTGATAGTGCTATTACCTGCACTGATCCTTGCTTGTTGTTCCAATTTCCTGTTGTTGACCACAAAAACTCCTGTTTTATTATGGGCTAGCTCCAGTTTCCTGGAGCACATCCATCCTTCTACTAAGTCAATTGAGTATGTGGCCGTTTACTCCACGTCTACTATGGATTCTCCATAGACCTCAAGGGTGATGTCGTCCGCGAAACCAAAAATGTTCACCCCGTTAGGGAACTTTAGTCTCAACATTTCGTCATACATTATGTTCCTTAGCACGGGGTCCACTCAATTTGAAAGAAACATATGATTGTCTGCATTGCACTTGTATTGAATGCTTTATTTGGCTTAAATTTCATGGGATGTTTCATGTAAATTAAAGCCGGATATCGCCTTAATCAGGCCTGCTGTATGGCAGATTGCAAACAATTTTGTATGGCGTATAAAAGATTGCAAAAAATTGCGTTGTTTACGCTTCCTTTGACTAGCAGTTAAACGAGGGAAAATTACGCCTCTGTTAAAATTCATCATTTTTATCAGTGCAGAATACCTTGCCGAAGTCCTGAAGCGATTTGGATACTTTTCGGACCCGCTTCTGTTAAAAGTTTCCATATATGCACCCATTTGCGCGCCATGGTGTGGGGGTTTCTTTATTTTGCACAAGCCTCCGGCACCTACATGTTGGTAGGTAGGCCGACGGCTGGTATGGCGGCTTATGGCTTGATGTTTTCTTCCAAGTCTCAGCCTGCTGGATGACCTTTGGCAACCTTTGGTAAAAATACGTACTTATAGGGAGGGTAGTGTGAACAGAGGCAAATCCAAGTATCCAAGACGGATAGGAAGCAATATTGAATATTTCCTCGATCGGAGCGTCGAAATTTTGGAGTGGGCCGGTGGTGGTGAGGAGAGTCAGACAGCTGGGCAACCGAAGCGTGATCGAGCGCATCGAAAAATCCACACCTACCGAAAATGACCGAGCACGGCGCAACAATGTGGTTAACGATTAGCATGAATCTCATAGGGCTACTACGCTATGCTGAGAAGATAGCGGCCGTAGCAGGTAATATGAACCCCAACACACAACCAAAGAACGACCAACTGGAAGTCTTTTGCCATATCCGTAAATGACGAAATAAATGAAATAAACTAAACATTGTATTGCTTGAGAGGACATTCGCACCCGGTTGTGGCTGGCCCGATTCTAGAGAGGAACACGTTGTGGTGACGTTGGCGGACACATACAGGGTAATCGCCCGGCAATTGGCAGCTGGCGGCTTGCTCGCTTCGTAGGCAACCGAAAGAGATGCACTAGTTTCAAAACAATTCAAAGCCCAGTACGGCCCATTGAAAACTACTCACTCTGTACGGCGACGTATATTCTAGCCTACCAGTAATATATGGTTTTATTATAGGTTAAGCCATGTATGTCGCAGTTCAAACAGATTTAATGTGAAACCGCATAGGGCTCAGTATAACGGTATACAGTTTCAGTAAAACAGTATGAGCTCAGTATCGTTTACCTAGTTATTTGGAGAACTGCGGAAGAGCTACAGCTAGTACATCCTGGGATAACGCGGAAGCTGTGCAATTATTAGTAAAACCAATTGAAATCTGGATAATTTTGTTGAACGTATGGTCTCGCACTGATGACGGATCTTGCACATATCTGCCGTATCAACTATTGATGGTAATATATAGGACTGCCATGGTTGCAACGGGGAATCACGGTTCGATTCCGGAGTGGGGTCCTCAGAATTGGCTACCACATCCAAGGAAGGCAGCAGGAGCGTTATAACAATATAAGACTACCCATGTAACCAATAAGCATTAGCATATGCAGTAAATCAACCCTAAATCTGCATTTCAGATGCTACAAGCATTATATTAGCATTATATCAGCATTTTGAATGTTGTAAAGTTGGATTTCAAATGCTATTTTAATGCTTTAAGCATGTAATAACCATTTTGAATGCAAAATAGCATTGATGAAGCATTATCTGAGCATTGCAGTAAAGCTGCCGTATATTGGGCCAAAAGTGGCATTTATGTAGCATTTAAGGTGACTTAATTGCTTGATAGGCTGCCGTAAAGGCTTTTTGGAACTGCTTATTGATTACCTGGGTATTTTATGATGTCGTATAACTAGAATGAGTTTAGCATAAATACCTTCTGCTCGAATATGAACGAGATTTTATGAATAAAACGGTCCGCGGATGACATATCGTCAAAAAAAAAAAATCTTAGATTGGTAGGACTGTAATACGTTTACATGTCAAATTTGAGCACGATCTGTCACGAAGCTTTTTTTTACGGCACTATAAACAAGTCAACCTCCAGTGTGTTTTTCGAGTTTTACTTTGGATCAAACGTTGAGCAAAGAATTAGTTTCAAATTTTGTTATTCCAACGGAATAAGTGCTTCGGATGCATCGAAAATGTTGCAGAAAGCCTATGGGGAATCTGTTCTATCGCGTGCACGTGTGTTTGATTGGTATAAGTCGTTCAAAGAGGGTCGTACATCAGTGGAAAATCTGCCTCATGATCGTCGTCCAGCAACATCAATAAATGAAGAAAACATCGAAAAAGTGAAGAAAATTGTGCTGTAAAATCGCTTAGTGACAGAGAGAGAGAAATAGCTGATGAGCTCAACATAAGAAATGGATCCGCTCATAGCATTATACACGATGTTTTGGGCATGAGACGTGTGTCCGCGCGTCTTGTTCCAAAATTGTTGAATTTTCTTCAAAAAGAGCAACGCAAAACTGTCGCTAAGGAAATGCTCACAATGAGTGATACGGACATCCAGCACATCATAACTGGTGACGAGACTTGGGTCTACTAGTACGAGGTCGAAAAAGCCCAGCAATCATCGGAATGGCGCTTCCAAAAAGAGCCGAAACCCAAAAAACCGCGTCAAAGTCGATCGAATATCAAAGTTATGCTGACTGTTTTCTTCGATAGCCAAGGGTGGTGCACTCGGAATTCCTTCCGGAAGGTCAATCGGTCAATGCTGAATATTATTTGGGCATTATGAAGCGTTTGCGTGAGAATATTCGTCACAAAAAGAAAGAATTGTGGGACAACGAGTCATGGTTTTTGCATCATGATAATGCACCAGCACACACATCACGTTTAGTTCGCGATTATTTGGCACCATGTGACTTTTTCCTCTTCACAAAACTCACATTGCCGCTTCGTGGTAGACATTTTCAGACGATTGAAGGCATAAAAGAGAATTCGAAGAGGGTAGGCGTTACCAAAAGAGGCGTATGAAAAGTATGCTATAAGGAATCAAAAAAACGTTGGCATATGTGTATCGCCTCCGATGGTGATTATTTTGAAGGAGACAAAACAAATATTGAAGAATAATTAACCGTTTGTGTTTTATTTAACCAGTCTCGTTCATATTTGAGCAGAAGGTATTTCAGAAAGGATCCAGTAGAAGTTCAGCAAGGATCAAGTGGCAAGTCTGGTGCCAGCAGCTGCGGTAATTCCAGCTCTACTAGCGTATATTAAAATTGTTGTGGTAAGAAAGTTCGATGTTTATTCTTGCCCAAAACTGGTGCTACTCTCAACGATGCGACGGCTACTCACACACGACCGACATCGACTGACCCTTCTGCTTAATTATGTAAATCTTACCAAGGTACTTCTTCCGTTAGATGCGTGGAACGATTAGACCACCTTGCCTTCTTCAGCTTCTGCTCCACTTTATGGTCGCGCAGCACCATTGGGTGGCCGGAACGTTCGTCGCTCGAAGGTCAAATAAGAATCTAATAACACTCCTACATCCTCAGCCACAGATTCTCTCTTAAGGATTGCGGATCCTCAAAGCCAACACTTGGGCGTTTACGGGGGAGTTAAACTACGAAGCATTTATCACCGTTGAGGTTCAAACCAGTTGTGTCAAATCACTCAGTAAATATATCAAGCTAAGACTGCAAGATTAACACGTCACGGATATTTTACACTATCAATACAACTTAAAATTTACACTATCCAATACAATTTAAAATTGTTCGTAAATGGAAGTTAGGAGTTTTCAAGTAATAGTGGTTTACATAGATCAGAAAACCTAGAAATGTCAAAGCCCTATAGGACTACCAGGGGATAATACAGGAGACAGGACAATAAGTTGAAATGGACACACCTATTTCATGGTCACTCAAGTAGGATCAAAGCCAGTTACGAGGTCAAAAGTGCCAAGAAATCATTATAGATTGAATCTATTCGTTGTTCTTTTTGTAGAGCTCGGGAGATGCTGGACGTCATGAAACCATGTTGATGCCCAGAGAAATGATTACAATTGTGAGCATGCGCATGATTGACCGCCTGAGGTTGCTACTCCGTTATTGCCTGATCGGCTGGTATTACCCAGAGAACCAACAGATGATGCTCGGGACTAAGACACATTCTCAATGCAGGTCCGAATATAGGTCAAATAAGAAAAGCAACGGAAGTCGAACTCCTGTATCTGAAATCATAGACTGCCGATAACGACACCAGCAGAGAATACAAATATTATAACAAGAAACTGCGTCTCCTAGAATTTAGAATAGCGCAACAATCGAACCGAGTTCGCAGCACTACGAAGTTGACCATCTGTAAAACGGCCAAGAAAAAGGGACTACGCTCTTGTAACTGAAAGTGCTGCGTACAATCCATGATGGAGAGCAGATGTAAATGCACCTGTCTAGGCAATACACATTCTTAGCTTTTACACCTTTGGATCGATCAGATGCTAACTAAATACACGCTGTTGCATCCCTAGCAGCACATTTGTTACAAACTAGTAAAAGCAACATCAATGCGGCTCAATTTAGTCTCAATCAGGTTGCTGAAACTAGTTATGACAGGTTCGTGTTGCTTGGGATTATACCTATCAGTCAGCAGTAAGTCAGCTCATTGTTGATACCACGGCACAAATAAAAAAAAAATAATTGCCAGAAACCGGTTAATTTATTTAAATGATTAAGAAGCTTCAAGTTATTCTCGGTTAGTAAACATTAAATTTTGAAAACATATGTTTTTTAAAGAATTTCCCAAGGGGTGCACTTTCAAGAGTGCAGGTAATTGTTGTCTCTGAATCAACGATAGATTGATGGTTATTTTGGGGATTAACGAAGACAGAAAATATGAACAGAGATTTTTCGTAGATGGATTTATTAGGATGAAATTTTTCACTGACTTGATGTTGTGATTTGGATGTTTTGCACCCCAAGGAATTTTCTTTTAAAAAAAACATTATTCATTAGGACTATTCTCTAATGGAAACATTTAAATTGGCTCATGTTTTCAATTTGAGAATAGTGCATTCCATTAGCACAATTTCGAGAGTTTGTTTTCTATGGATTTAGTGAAAAGCTAATTTCACTACAAAAGTCTGCCTCTTCATCCAACATAAAACATTGATTGATAACGCTTAAAACTTGGTAGATTTAATTCTGAAGGTTCACTTATTGGTAGCTAATCAAAAGTATCAGTAGCAGTGTATTCAAACAATCCTTACGAATGCATAGTTGGCTTTCCTTAGAAAGCATTAGAAGACCATCACTATTAGTATGCTTACATCGGATTTACGTAGTGAACTGACTTGTTCTTGGGAAAGAAATAATATATTTATTATCTGAGACCTTGATCATCAGTCCAGCGTTCACTTAAAGTGTGGTAAAAGGATTATGAAACATGAAATTTCTACAAAAAGAAATTGAACATAATATGATTGTTTTCAAACGGGGAATCATTGCTCCGCACGAGGTACTTTCATGGGATTAAGTCTAACAAGAGTAACGTAACCACTAGGCTAAGTTGTGAATCGAGATGAATTTTGTAAATATTCTACTTCATTTTTAAGGAAATGTGAAAGAAACAAAACGGCTCTAATTATTAGCATATAAATGTGAATACTGAAAGAAAACTGGAAATCAAATGCATAACATATATCAATCTACTGAGAAGCTTTTTTTCTTCATAACCCATATTGAAGATATAATATAATATTTAACTTGGAAACGAATAAGAAACTGTATATTTATAGTTTGGCAAACCAAGATTTCCTAATCCAAGACAATGGATTTGTTTGTTTCGACGATGTGCAAAAAAATCAAAATGGAAATGAAATCCAATGAAGCCAAAGAAATTCAAGAAGCAAGAAGTTCTTGAATCAAAAATTTAGATTGGTTCCATTGTTCAAATAGTTTGAAATCTATTAAAGTAAAACAGCACTACCATCAAAGCAAATACGATCACTATTTATGCAAGGTTTCAATTTACCCAAATTCCATATCTCATTGATTTTTTGTAGGTAGTTATCGAATGTTTCATATATTTTTTATAGAGAAAATCTCTATTTGTTTCAAAACTCACATAAATAGTGACCAGGTTTTTGCGTAACTACTCATTATTATTAATGCATTGAATGTTTACCGTTAACATGTGTATAACTGTAAAACTTCATTCTCGATGGTTTATGCTACAACTCACAGGAATATTCCTTGGTAGAATCGAAATATCCTATTATAATTCGCCTTTCCATTCAACAACCATATAAAGCATCCTACCAATGGAAACGAAAACTTGCGGAATAACAGTAAACGACGATGATGGACCTAAAATAGTTTTACAAAACGTTAACGAAAATTCAAAAATTATAGTACATACGATCCGAAACGCTTTGAGATGTATTTACAAATCAAAACTTGTGTATTTTAACAAAGTATTTGAGGAAATCAAACGAGGGCAGTATTGGAATAACCTTGACGCTAAACTTCCTTTTTGAAATATGAAGAATGCATATCGCAAAAGCAAGACCGCAAAAATCAATTGAAGGCAGCAATCAAAAATGCAAAATCAAGAGTGGATGGTTGAAAGCAAAGGTCACTAACGATGAAAATTATTTCACAGCTCAAACAACGTAAACCAAACTAAAATATTGTCATAATGATTTGGAAAAAAATAAATGGAATTTGTCAGGCCTAAAAATAAAACATGACTTAATGTTGCATTTGTGTTGTTCATAATTATCCGATGTTGATCCGTTATTGTCAGTTTATTTTGTAAGATTCAAATTCATAGGATTGAACTCATTTGGAATGGATAACGTAAGTATCCAAAAAGTAATTCACCTGGTGGTGAACCCACTTCTCCGCCAATCGTGGGTTCCAACAGGGTTTTTCCTTGTCTACAAAAAAAAATGACAGTTGATTTGCAGCAGCCATGGAGAAAACAGTCAAGCAAATACGCTCGATGATTTGTTCGTACTGCCGATCCGTCATTTACAACATCCTCTCCCTTATGGAGAAAGGCGAGAGCGTCGAATGGAAGCCTGGTTCCGGCCGCCGGACATACACGGTGTTCAATAAGTTCGAATACAAGTTTTCATCATTGCGTAGGTATGCGCCATGTACATATTCTGCATTGGTATTGGTGTCAGCTTTAGCTTCATTCATACGCTACCGAATGTGCGCGGTGTTGACATTCTGTTAGTTGTTGTTTGTTTGTTACGCGCGATGAAAGAGTATCGGGACTTCGTAATTAAGCGTTTTTTGAACGGTGAGCGACCCGGCGATATATTCCGGCTGCTGAAATCGCATGGGGTCAAGCGGAACTTTGTCTACACGACCATCAGGCGATACCGGGAGACGTCCTCGACCAATGACCGTGCGAGATCCGGTCGGCCGCGTTCAGCGAGGACGCCACGGGTCATCAAGATCGTGAGGGAGCGAATTCGGCGCAAAAAGAACCGCTCAATCCGGAAAACGGCTGCAGATCTCAACGTTTCCATTGGAACCGCTCACACCATACTCACCAAGAACCTTGGTTTCAGGCCTTACAAAAAACGTAAGGTCCATGGCGTTTCGGAGGCTACCAGCAAAAAGCGGTTGGATCGAGCTAAGAGGATCCTCTCTCGGCACGCTGGCCAGGAGTTTGTTTTTTCGGACGAGAAACTGTTCGTGCTGCAGCAGCCGCACAATGTGCAAAATGACCGGGTGTGGGCGCCATCGAGGGACAGCATTCCTGAATCCAATATAAACATCCCTCGGTTCCAAAGTGCCGCGTCGGTGATGGTTTGGGGGGCAGTATGCAAACGTGGTAAGCTACCCTTGGTGTTTATTGAAAAAAACGTCAAAATCAACGCGGCGTACTACAAAACTGAGGTTTTGGAAAAGGTTGTTGCCCCCAGTCTCCGAAGCCTCTACGGCGATGAGCACTACGTGTTCCAGCAGGACGGTGCACCAGCCCATACGGCAAATGTGGTTCAAGCCTGGTGTCGGGACAATTTAACCGACTTTCTGGACAAAACTTTGTGGCCTCCCAGCTCCCCGGACTTGAATCCTCTCGACTTTTTTGTTTGGTCCTATATGATGGCGAAGCTGAACGAATACAAGGTCAGCACTTTGGATCATTTCAAGACGGTAATTCTCAAAATCTGGGACGAAATGCCCATGCAGTCCGTGCGTGCCGCCTGCGACGCGTTCGAGAAACGTTTGAAGCTCGTTAAGGAGTACAAAGGGGGGGTCATTCCAAGAGAAATGTTGTAAACGTTCCTTGTAAACATAGCTTTCAATAACATAAATCCAAAAAATAAAAAAACATGTTTTCATTTTTTTAACAAATTTTGAAAGTGTATCCGAACTTATTGAACACCGTGTAACTTTGCGACCGTAAATTGCAGCAGAAGCTGAAAAAGAAGACCGGTGGCTCCATCATTCTGCGCCTTGGGTCCTGAGGTAGGTGGAACCGGTCAAACGGTGAGGAAGAAGTGCCTAGCGTTGCCAGGAAAATCTAGCAACTCTGTTGTGCTTGTGTTATTGTGCTTATCATTTGCTTTGCAATTATATTTCGATTTCCTGCTACATCATCAACGTTAATCGCCACACGCCGCATCAATCATTCGCTCTCCTCCCACTGCATCTCATCTGCTTATTTCGAACCAAAATTGCATCCAAAGAATCATTCATCGCCAGTTGCTAAGGTGAGACATAACAGAGTGAAACCATAGGATTTTTTTATGTGCCTTCCATCCGTCATTGTAACATTTCCGTCATCGATTTCGCTGATGGCGCCATCTTTTGGTCAGTAATTATAATATTCATCAGTAAGAGCATCTTCACAAGCTATCAGGTTACGGTTTTATGCTTGGCATGTGTGAGAGTTGTGCAAACGATCGCACCGGGCTGTAGTCAAGTGCGGCGGATTCTGTTCGGCTCAGTTTTATCTTATGTGCGCGAAGATGGATAGTACCACATGTGCGAAGGTTTCAAGCAACACTAATCTGTTCTGGATGTGTAACGCTTGCAGTAAAATGATGAACAGTGCACGATTCACGAATGCCATGGTTTTAACAAATGTCGCCGTATCGCAAAACTTTGAAGAACTGAAAAATGGAATCAGCTGCAGCGTGTTGAATGATATACGGCTTGAAATTTGCACGAACTTCAAGGAACTGTTCGAAACTGTACCGAAAACTTCAGTTCTTGTTCCAAGTAACACGTTTTTCGAGTCCTCTAAGAGGAAACATGAGAACAACGGAAAATTTGAACCGACTCCGAAAAGGACATCGCAAATCCGCCATGAAACTGACTGTTTAGGGAAATCTGCAATTACTTGCGCCATGGTAGACAGCTTGTTTTGGTTGTATATATTCGACATATCCGTTGAAACTCTTGATGACTCTGTTACAAAATAAGTATCACAACGGTTAGGCTCCAATGATTTGAAAATTGTGAAGTTGGTGCCAAGGGGAAAGGAAGTGCGTTTTTTGAACTTTATGTCACACAAAGTAGGGATGCCTATGCAACTGAAGGAGAAGGCTTTGCAGGATTCCTTTTAACCCAGTGAGATCTCGTTCAGAGAGTTTGAGAAAAAGATCCTAATAATACCCGATACAGGATCCAACATCCCGAATACTCCGACCAATGCAGAGACGACCGTCATTATGGATCAATAACGAGGAACTAAACTGTTCACAATATCTCGACTTGTCCCGAATACCCGAATGAGACTGACCTGCAATTTTTAACAGTATTTTATCAAAAAGCGAGAGGCATCCGTACTAACGAGCTCTTTCTGAAGCTTTCTGCCTGCGAATTCGAAGTTATTGTACTCATTGAGACGTGGTTTCGTCCTGTGTGGAGTTTTAATAGCGGTTAAAGCAAACCTCAACTGTAGGTTAGTAGGGTTTGTTTACTGTGGTAATATTGAGCATATCGCTGTGCGTATCAAACTAAACAAGACGACGATCTTTGTGTGTGGAATCTATCTTCGGCCGAACACGTTTCCGGAATTGTACTCAGCGCATTCTGCAGCAGTCCAGCAAATCGGTGGAAGTGCTTCGGATTCTGATAGTAATGTCATCGTTGGAGATTACAACCTACCTCAGTTGGTATGGTCCTACGATGAAGAGATCAACAGCTTGCTGCCGTACAACGCATCGATTAAAAATCACTTTGGTTGAATCGATTATTACCTCCGGACTACATCAGCTCAACAGCCTGCTAAACTCGATTGGTCGTTCACTTGACTTGGCATTTGTTAACGAACCAAACGAGGTTGAGGTTAATAAGCCTCCGTCAACCCTCTTCCGAATCGACAACCATCACAAGCCATTCATTCTTCGCATTGATGTGAACGTCTCCTACATGCAACCTGCTAATGACTCGAACATCCTTGATGATTTCGATTTTCGACGTTGCCGTTTTGCGCAACTGAGTAACGCTATCATGGACGTCGATTGGGTTAAAATGTTTCGTGGAAAAGGATACGGATGAAACGGTACGTATGTTTTATGAGTTTTATGACATCTGAGTTACTACATCTCCGTAACATTGTGCGAAAATCTCGTAAACGCTATTTTCGATCACGGACTACTGTGAACGAGATCAATCTACATTCACTCGAAAACATTACACCGATTGTCAGGACGCTGCATAGCGTAGCTGATTGGAACAGACTGCGAATCAGAACACGCCATCCTTTTGGTTGTATATTCGAAGCCGTAAGCAGTCCAACCGGATCCCTACCGACATGAATTTTAAGGAAACTTCGGCCGATTCTCCTCACGAGCTAGCTAATCTGTTTGCCGATTTCTTCGAGAATGAGCACAGTCAAATGTCACCAATTTTTTTCCCTGTCAGTCTTAGATCCTGGCCTGCTTTCAATTTGAATTGACCTCCTCTAGTTGTGAGCCAACATGAAGTTTTATCAGCCTTGGAAAAGTTGGATGTGTCGAAAGGGTCGGGCATAGACAACATACAGCCGTTGCTTTTCAGAGCATGTTCTGACTCACTGCTGATGCCGTTGACGATTATTTTTTACAGGTCACTCAGTGAAGGTACTTTTCCCGAAGCGTGGAAATTAGCCTCAATTACTCCGATTTTCAAACGGAAGTTTCCTATCAACGGAAATTGAGAATCGTCTCCAAGTTGATGCTATATACTTCGATTTTTCGGAGGCGTTCGACAAGGTTCCTCAAGCCCCAACATTGCTCAGCAAGTGAGATAGAACCACGCTTTTTGTACAATATCGGCAATATCACGGTAGCTTTTGCCAGTTTTGTTGTGTTAAATAATCAAATTTCGGATGCTGATCGAAATTTGTGCTTTTTTGGGCAATTTAATTTCCAATTTTGAACACGAAACTGAAATTTTGAGCACGAAAACTTCAAGAGCACTAAATGACAGCTAGACAAAATATTTACATTCGAGAAAGTTGCAGAATACACACTAAAACTCAGCCGGCGCCGGTGGTGTAGTGGTAAGCGTGACTGCTACCTGGCACCCTAGTGGGTCTGGGTTCACTCCTAGTCGAGGTCGGTGGTTTTTCTGAGGCGAAAAAAAATCTGATCACGTCTTCCTTTGGAGGGGAAGTATAGCCGTTGGTCCCGGTTCATGTGTTGATGAGTGCGATTTGTAGGGTCCAGGTGGTGGAGTCGTCTTCCTGGCGTCGGTGGTTGTCACCACGTTGTGAAGAAATAGGCTGATGGAAGATAAACGAATAAAAAGAACACTAAAACTCTGTAAACAACACTTAATTTGTAGTATCCGTTTGGGGGTGGATAAACTTTTCTTGCGTATTTTTTTACCCTTTTAAAATCCCAAGAAAAGATATAAATACCGTATTTTTAATGGCAATGTGATATATAAACATAAATTGATAAATCATGGAGGAACACTAACCAAATAAAACTGATTTTAACCAGAAAAACAAAAAAAAATATATAAATTGGTAAGGGGGGTGGATGAACTTTCTTTGCATACTGATGTCAGTGAATTCGGAAGCATGTCGACGAATGAACCCAAGAACAGAAAATGCTTTGGAAGCCGTTATCCCAACATGTTCATTGAAACTAGGCTTCTCATCGATGGGTACGCCCAAATCGCAGATAGAAGTAACACGCTCCAGTGTTTCAATATCCATACTGTACTATAGTCATTAGATTCATAGTCTGGCGGATACAACGACGGGAGCCAATTTGTACTGTCACTTGGCGGAGCCAATCGAGCATGACTGTTTTTATTACAATGAATTGGTGGAGCGTATTGTGTTTAACACATCGGTCAATATGTCGCGGGCCTAAGCAGGAAAACAACATTTTTTGCCAAAATTCATTTTTATTCATCAATATAATCTCCTTTTAGAGTGATACAATCATTCCAACGTTTCTCTAGCTTTTCGATAACACCGGTGTAGAACGATGTATCGAGACCTTCAAAATATGCTTCACTTTCAGCAATCACTTCCTCATCTGAGGCAAATCTCTTTCCACGGAGAATCTTTTTGAGTTCTGCGAAGAGCCAGTAGTCGCTGGGGGCCAGATCTGGAGAATAAGGTGGGTGCGGTAGCAATTTGAAACCCAATTCGACCATTTTTGCGGCTGTTTTTATTGACTTGTGACACGGTGCATTGTCTTGGTGAAAGAACACCTTTTTCTTCTTCAAATGAGGCCTTTTCTAGGCGATTTCTGTTGATTGTTTTCCCATGTTCCAAGTAGTCAATCAATAAAATTCCATGCGCATCCCAAAATACAGAGGCCATTACCTTCCCAGCCGAAACTTGAGTCTTTGGACGCTTTGGACGGCTTTCTCTGTCTGCACGACACTCAGCAGACTGTCGATTTGATTCCGGAGTGAAGTGGTGAGCCCATGTTTCATCCATTGTGATGTATCGACGCAAAAACTCCTTCTTATTTCGCGTGAACATCTTCAAACAGCTCTTTGAATCATCGACTCGTTGTTGTTTTTGCTCTGGTGTGAGCAAACGCGGCACCTATTTGGAAAACAGCTTTTTCGTACCCAAATGTTCGTGTATGATGGTGTAAACACTATCTTTTGATACCTTCAGAGTGTCAGCTATCTCTTGCAACTTCACTTTGCGATTGCGCAAGATGATTTTCAGGGTTTTTTTCAATATTTTCCGGAAAAATTCTCTCATTTGGCCGATCAGGGCGTTCAGCATCATCGGTGTCCGTACGACCACGTTTGAAATTGGCAAAACATCGTTTGATGGTCGTTTTCGATGGGGCAGAGTCCGGATAACACTTTTCAAGCCAAGCTTTGGCTTGAACGGTGTTTTTTCCCATCAAAAAGCAATGATATATCAACACACGAAATTGCTTTGAATCCATCGTTTTTAAGAATCACAAAAGTAGCATCACTTAAGCCACTGTAACTCGATAAATAATAAACCAAACGTCATGAAATTTTGACAGTAATCTTTTGAAGGTTGATACTTTCGAAAAATCATATGGATATTTTATTAGTGGTGCCATCTGGTAGTTAGTTGGGTCCTCCCTTAGCTCAGTCGGTAAAGGCGCGGCTACAAAGCAATACCATGCTGGAGGTGACTGGGTTCGATTCCCGGTCTGATCTAGGAATTTTTCGTTAAGGAAAATTTCTCGACTCCCTGGGCATAGCGTACGATTGTACTTGCCACACAATCATGCTAATGCAAAAATGGTACCTGGCATCGAATGCTCGCAATTAATAACTGTGGAAGTGCATTTAGAACACTAAGTTGAGAGCAAGCAATAAGCTACTTGCGAAAGCAATAAGCTTGAAACGCTTAAAAAGAAGAAAGAAGATCTGGTAGTTAGGCCTGGGACTTATTGACCGATGTGTGATTTAAGTGGATTTAGGTTGATTTAGGTTGGTCGTGTCATCACCGTAAAATCATCTACCTTACACTTTGACTCTCGATTATCGAATGGTTTCCTTTATTCAAATAGATTTAATGCTAACTTAAATCTACACAAGTCTACAAAGTGGGAATGTATAATATAAGACGGAGACGCCTGGACTGCGATTGGGTATTGGTGATTGATATGTACTTGTATTGTAAATGAAGGAATGCAACATATGCTTAAAGCGGTTGCGCTCCCACGGCAGAGTATGGTGCAGGCATGGAGGTCTGTAATTGGAACTTCCTGCTAGCATAGGATTGCCGGACGATGCACTCAGTATGGTGCCATCGACTTATGACAGAATGTTACGGTAAGCAGATGTGGTTCAGTTGGTTCGTGAGAACCGAACCTCTTAAGAATAATGCTGTTTCTAGGATAATTCAAATGTGGGAATGGTGATGCGTTTGCATATGACACCTCCCTTTTAAGGAGAATGACGTAATATAATGAAGTCATTCCATGTAGTCGTGGTCCAGACGCCTTTACAATAATTTTATGTTGATATTTGAAATGTATAATGACAATTTTTTTTGTTTATGTTTATCTTCATTTATGTTATGTTTATGTAATGGAATTATTTTATTAATCTATTTTTGTGAACTTTTTGCTTTTCATTATTGATTTTGTGTTTAATTATTACGTTTGGATGTTCTATTTCGAGAATTTCAAAAGGTCCGGAATAAACTTTATCAAGTTTTCTTCTGTTTTCTATCTTTAACCAAACTGTTTCTCCTTCAGATATGTGGATAGGATTTATCTCGGAGATTTGCTTATTGATTCTATTGACTTTCGATCTGTTAAGCAATTCTCTAGCTCTTAGTATTGTGGATTGAATTTTAAATTTTAGCTCTGTGTAATATGAATCGTAATTATATACTGGGTCTAAGTTTATAGATTTTTGAACTGATTGTGGTAAATTTGCTTGTCTGCCAAATAGTAGTTCAAATGGTGTGTATTGGTGTGTAGAATGTGGGGTTGTGTTATAGCTGAAAACGTAGTATTGTAACCAGGTATCCCAATCGTCTTTTTGTTCATTTATAAAATGACGTAAAAATTCATTTAAGCTGCGATGATTTCTTTCAAGACTGCCAATAGTTTCAGGGTGATATGCAGTAGAAAATTTTTGCTCTATTTCTAAAAGGCTACAAATATTTTGAAATATTTCATTCTTGTACTCGGTTCCCATGTCAGATTTGATTTCTAACGGACAACCGTGCGCAAGAATGCAATTTTCAACAAATGCTTTGGCAAGTGTTTTGGCTTGCTTATCAATTATGGGTACAACTATTATAAATTTAGTTAATTCGCATTGAGCTTTCAATGCATATCGATTTCCACTAGTGGATTTCGTAAATGGTCCAATCGTGTCTATGTATAGCCACGACGTCAAATGGTCTAGCCGGGGTTATAGTCTCGACAAACGCTTCCTTGGTATTCCGTTTGTGTTTGTTTTGAATGCATTCTGTGCATCTTTTAACAAAATTGTTAATCGTTCCCTTCATATTCGTCCAATAATATGAACTTCTTAATTTTTTCAATAACCTTGATGTACCAACGTGTCCGCCCGAAGGGGTATCGTGGTTTTCCGAGATAATTTTGTTGATTTCGTTTTCGCATGTAATAATTTGTGCTGGGTTGTAAAATATAATGTCGACAAAGTTGAGAGTTTCATTACAAATTGTTTTGAACAATTGTTTATCTACCAGCGAAAATATAATGTTGTTATTTGCAATTGCTAATTGTTTGATTTTTAATTTCATGGACATTTCATTAATCATGCGTATATATTCTCTCAACTCAAAACGTTTCAATGCATAAGGAAATTGCGCTTGAGCAAGGACCTTTTTCACATTTCTTGTCATGATATTTATGTGTAAGTCATTATTCAGGATTGTGAACATCAATTTTGGCAAATTAAATGCATCGATGTTATTAATAGAGTCATACGCCTTGAGGTGATCAGTCTCGATAGGCTTAGACATTTGGTTTTCTATACTCGTTGTTGGTTTTGTCATTGGCCTCGTTTGTACTGGTAAAGCGAGAATGTTTGAAAGTTTTTCTGAGTCAATAACGATGCGTGATAAAGCGTCAGGCCCGACATTTTCTTTTCCTTTCACATACTCGATATCGAATTGAAATTCTTCTAAGTCAGTTATCATCCTTGTTAGTTTTGACGAAGGGTCTTTCATGGAAAATAGATATACTAGCGGACGATGATCTGTTCTGACAGTAAATCGTCTGCCGTATAAGTAGGGTCTAAAGTAGGTTATAGCCCAGTGTATAGCTGTTAGCTCTTGCTCAATCGTGGACTTATTTCTCTCTCCCGATAGAACTGCACCGCATGCGTTTTTCGACGCGTCTGTGCATAATATAAACTTTTTGTTGAAGTCAGCAAATTTAAGTATGTTTGGAGATATTAGTTTGTCTTTGAGTGTTGAAAACGCATTTTTGCATTCATCACTCCAAACGAATTTAGTGTTTTTCTTTAATAGCGCGTTTAATGGGGATGCAATTTCTGAAAAATACGGGATGAATCTTCGGTAATAGTTGCAGAAGGCAACGAACCTTCTGACATCGTCGGCGTTTGTGGGTGTAGGATAATTGGTTATGATTTCGTTTTTGGATTTATCAGGTAAGATACCATGTCTAGATACGTGATGTCCTAAAAAGGTAACATCAGCGCAGAAAAAATGACACTTGTCAAGATTCAACTTGAGATTAAAACGTTGAAGTTTCTTGAAAACATTTTCCAAATTTTGTAAATGATGTTTTACGGAGCATCCGATGACGATGATGTCATCGATATAAAGAAAAGCACACTCAATTGGTAGTCCACTGAGTGCAATGGTCATCATTCGTTGGAAACTGTTCGGAGAAATATTTAGTCCGAACGGTAACCGATTGAACTCATAATGACCATTTGCTGTGGAGAAGGCGGTATATTTTTTTGAATTTTCTTCTATTTTAATCTGGTGAAATCCAGACATCAGGTCGAGGGTGGAAAAATATTTGGCTCTACCCAATTGATCTAATATGTCATCAATCCTGGGCAAAGGAAATTTGTCGGCGACTATTCTTTTGTTAAGTTGCCTGAAATCGACTACTAGACGCCATTTTTTATCGTCAGTGCTAGATTTTTTTGGGACTAGTAGCAGTGGGGAGTTATACGGTGAGACTGAAGGTCTAATAATTTCATTTTTTAGCATGTTTTCTACTTGGTTACTGATTTCGTTTCGGTGAACTTCTGGAATCCTGTAGTTCTTAATATAAACCGGACTACTATCATTCAAGTCAATGGATTGTTTATAAAAATTATTACAAGTTAGGGTATCACCTTTTAAAGCAAACACGTCATTGTATTTCAAACATAGATCCGTAAGTTGTCGTTTGTAATCAGCTGGTATACTGTACTGGTGATGCACGGGATTATTAGAGCGGGTAAAGGATATGATCTTGCATTTCTTGCTGTTGACGCGCATGTCATTATCGCCAGACCAGATCAACATGGTGTTGATGTTCGTCTGTAGAATGGTGTAATTATCCGGGGAAAGTATACCGCGAAGAAATTTCAGGTCGTCGGCAAACGAAATTTTAAACGAGGAGAGAAGCAGACACACGTTCGTTCACAAAAATGTTGAATATCACTGATCCAAGGACACTACCCTGAGGCACACCGGACGTGACGCAGAATATACTGGATCGTGCTGAGTTAACGATTACATACGAGGTATGGTCAGATAGATACGAAAATATCCACTGCGTTATCCAATTCGGAGAGCCAATTTGCTTTAGTTTATCGACGACTAGACTCTGCGGCACGGTGTCAAATGCTTTTGCAAAATCAACATACACCGCGTCCATTTGCCTTCTTATTTCTTATTCCCGTGACAGCGTGGTAACTTAGCACATCAAATTTGTTGTTGTTGAGCGGTGTTTCATGAAGCCATGCTGGCTATCGGAAATTAAGGGTGATGCAACAGTAAACCGCTCGACTAAAATATATACTGTCACTAATTAATGAACATTTAGCTTTGAATATTCACATAATTGCCACTAAATTATTAAACACTGTGCCAACAAAAAAAAATTAAAATTCACACTGGAAAAACTTTAAATAGCAATGAAAAATTGATAATTCACTTTCAATAATTCAAAAGTGACCGGTAAAACTTTCAAATAATAAGCTGATAGTTTTCCGTGATAATAATAAGTTCTGGCGCTATACAGGTGACAAAAGTCTTCAAATCTTTCAAATCTTTCCAATTGAAACCAAACAAATTATTTGATTTTTTTAATTTTTGATTTTTTATTGCGTTTTTTTTCGGTTACAATTGGAAAGGTTTGAAAGTTACAATGAAAGGTTTGAAGTCTCATGCCAAAGTTGATTTAAATGATTGTCTTTTTCGAGGCACAAAATCATTGCAGACTTCACAGAGTTTTTCATAAAAGGCTGACAGTGTCAACTGTTCCGATCCGCAAGATGGCATTCCAATCGATATCGGCCAATGCCCTTTTTTCAGCTAGCTGTAATCACACGCGTTGAAATCAAATATAAAATTGTCAAAAGTATCATCTATCGCAACAAATGTATTGTCACTTACGTAAAACAAAAGACGTGTGATGGTCGTCGATCCTTAGCAGTGGAGTCTCCCACTCCACAGCTACGGATCGACAACCATCGCCTTTTGTTTTACTCTTTGACGTGAGCGACAATAATTTTGTTGCGATAGATGATAATTTCGACAATTAAACCCCCCGTTCGACCAGATACAAATGCTCCAGATCAAGGAGTCTTCCGTTGGAGTTCAAGAAACTGTTAACTTGCCGTAAGCCCGCAGCGAACCCGGTTTCGATGAGGGATTGTTCTTGATCGGAAACAACGTTCGACGGAATGTAACCGTTGACCTCGTCGTCCAATTGCCATCGCAAGTTGGGGAGGTTGAAGTCACCCAATGACAAAACGATATTGGCATACTTTTTTGGACCAAAGCTGGGGTACGGAAAATTGATGGTAATAAACCCCCAGTTTAAGTGATTAGACGCTTATTTACGGACATAAACGCATTTCAAGGTTTCCAGAGCCCACCTAATGATTTTGAAAACTTACGCCACTATCATGTGAAAAAATGCTTTCTCTTCAATATGGTATGATACACTTGTCATATTTTGCTTTTATTTTTGAAAATCTTCATCAGTGATAGAACAGGGGAACAAAGTGGACAGTGTTTTAAACTTTCAGCGTATTTGTAAATAACATTTAAAAAATCCTCTAAAATATAGACTGTTCCAAAAATTATAAGCACACCTAATGTTAACGGTCATTTTGAATTGAATGACATTTTTCAAATTATTTTGGCTGCGTCCTTTTGTTGACACATTTCTGTACGTCATAGCATAAAAAAAAATTAGATTCTGGTTGACTTTCAAAATGCGTGGTCTTACCGCCCAAACACAATGATAACGGAAATGGAACGGCAAATGGCAAGTTTGACAGTTGTTGAAAATGACTTTGATATGTCCAATTAGAATCGGCTTGGATCTAACCTGTTTTCTTTCAGACAATCAGGCTTACTCAGATCGGGCTTTGCCGTTTGCCGTTTCCGTTCAGCTTCCGTTATCATTGTATTTGGGCCATTACTCCGGAGCATAAAAAAAAAGTATCGTGCGCAAATGGTACACTGTGACTGGAATCTCTTTACGAAAATTGGCCAAGGAATAGGTAGGGTGTGAGCGTCAGAGCGGTAGAGAACTGCGGTTATGACAAATAATGGACTCTTGAAGATGCACCGAAGAGTGGTCGGAAATCCGGCCCTGTGAGTCCTGCTTTTAACATGAAGATGAGGGATGCCTATAAGCTGAAACCATCGGGTTCCGTTCGAGATGTGGCAAAAAAGATAGAGATCTCGACGTCTAACGTGATGCGTGCAAAAGAGCGACTTGAAGAAGAAACCCAACAGGAACTCAAATCAGGCCACGGCTGTGAAACCACTATTGCTCTATTTTAAAAATAGATGATATTCTGTATAATTACAGAGAATTCCTTACATGATATTTTACGCTTATGGCATTTGTACATTAACATATTATCGACTCTCAACCTTATGTTCTATGATATGCATAATATAGAAGCTATCTATGAACATGATTTCAGGCTACTGACGTTTGAAAGATTCCTCCATAGGATACATAAAACCAGCTTGAATAGAGAGTAGTACTCCTAATAAAACAAAAATAATGCTTATAAATGAAAAAGTGATAATTGAATGGTGCCCTTCTACGGAAGCACGTCATACAAAACACATAAAACACTTCAGTCTCTACAGCATAAATATATGCGTAGGTGTGTATTACGTACACAAGACATTTGTGGTCATTATTGAATTGAAACTGTCAGTTTTTCCCACGAATGAATAAAAACTTTCTATTGATTAAGGGCCTACTATGTACTCTAAGAATCTTTTTTATGTCTATCATGTAACCTCTTATTTTCGGAGTTGATTCACTGTGAAGCCAGATTCTATTCTTGACATAATTTGAAATTATCCAGCTAAATATAATGTGTAAAACAATTGTTGCATGACACCATCAAAAATCGTGACTAGCAATGTTTTAAACTTCTCAAGCCTCGCACCGCCCACACTCGTTCCATGTTGTGACGCAAATGATACTAAAGGGCGATACGGTCAAAATTTGGTCAATATAAACTTGACGTATTTCTTTCAATTTTGCATTTAAAAAACCTGAACACCCCTCATTTTGAAGGTGTGTGTGTGTAGAATGTTGCTCCTATTTTGATTTTAGAATTCACTCTTCAGTTGTCAAAATGCCGTCCAAGCAAGAAGAGCAGCGTATCAAAATTTTGCTCGCGCATCGCGAAAATCCGAGCTACTCGCACACAAAGTTGGCAAAATCGCTAAAAGTTGCCAAATCAACCGTTACAAATGTAATTAAAGTGTTTGGGGAACGTTTGTCGACAGCCAGGAAGTCTGGATCGGGGGGAAATCGAAAACCGGAAGCCGCTGAGACGACAAAGAGAGTTGCCGGTAGTTTCAAGCGAAACCCTAACCTATCTCTCCGAGATGCCGCAAATAAGCTGGGTGTATCGTCTACAACCGTGCATCGAGCCAAAAAACGAACCGGACTATCGACTTACAAGAAGGTAGTGACTCCAAATCGCGATGATAAACAAAATACGACGGCCAAAGCGCGATCCCGGAGGCTGTACACGACGATGCTGACGAAGTTTGACTGCGTGGTAATGGACGACGAAACCTACGTCAAAGCCGACTACAAGCAGCTTCCGGGACAGGAGTTTTATACGGCAAAAGGAAGGGGAAAGGTAGCAGATATTTTCAAGCACACGAAACTGTCAAAGTTCGCAAAGAAATATCTGGTTTGGCAAGCCATCTGTACCTGTGGCTTGAAAAGCAGCATTTTCATAGCTTCCGGGACTGTCAACCAAGAAATTTACGTGAAAGAGTGTTTGAATAAACGTCTGCTGCCTTTCCTGAAGAAACACGGTTGTTCCGTACTGTTTTGGCCGGATTTGGCATCTTGCCATTACGGTAAAAAGGCCATGGAGTGGTACGCCGCCAACAACGTGCAGGTGGTTCCCAAGGACAAGAACCCTCCCAACACGCCAGAGCTCCGCCCAATTGAGAAATACTGGGCTATTGTCAAGCGGAACCTAAAGAAGACCAAAAAAACTGCTAAGGACGAGCAGCAGTTCAAGGCAAACTGGCTTTCTGCGGCGAAGAAGGTGGACAAGGTGGCTGTACAAAATCTGATGGCAGGGGTCAAACGTAAGGCCCGGCAATTCGGATTTGGAAAAGCGGAAGCCTAACTGAATATTTTTCCTGAATTTTATACTAATTGAACTTGAAAAAAAAATTTAATTTGATTTTTTAAATAAACGATTTCACCGATTTACACGCGTTTTCCCTTGACCAAATTTTGACCGTATCACCCTTTAACGTATCCTGGTTGCCAGTTGCCCTACATTGGACTATTTCAAATGTTGTAGCTCGGTAGCGCACGCAATCACTTGCAGAACTGAAAAGCAATCGGATCATGCATATTTTATTCTGAACAATTACGTACGTACTTAAAGGGATCTCTTCCCACACAATACAACTTCAGTATGCCTTAGGTGAAGTATTGTTCCATTGAAACTGTGATGCTTTAGATTATTATCTTTACTGGATCATTTTGCATGGATGTTGATAAATACAATCAATTTGGTAATTGTTCTGGATGGTAAAGAGTGATTTAAAGAAATTAGAATGAATCGCACGTGAATTTAGCTGTTCTGGTGCAAACAGTGAGTGGAAGGTTTTTTTTTTTATTCCATGGTTAATCACCAGATCTTGCTTGATATGATTTTCTAGTGCTTTGAATCATTGAACACTACTTTAAAAGCCGAAATTATCGATTGTCTACAGTTAATTGGCATTTTATCAATTACGTTTCTGTTCTACAAGTAATTCAGCGCTGTGAACAAAAGAGCAAACATTATGTGTGTAACGAGAAAGACCATAAAACAAGACTGACCGTTGTAGATCTGGCAAACATAATGTAAGCTCAACTGTCTGCTCACAAGTGCACAGCGAAACAATAATATAAAAATCTTGAAAAATCACTCTCGTCGATTACACTGGAGATAAAACTTGATCCACTCAGTATTTGGACGCATAAAATGAGACATTTCTCCTCCAAAAAAGTACATAAAAAAATCATTTCATTCTGCTACAATTTTATTACACTTCAAAGAAAAAACAATGAAAAATTATTCCACAGCATTTCGGATGAATTCTCGGCCTTTTCGCTTAATATCACCCATCACAGTATCATCATCTTTTTGCACAGTAGAGCTGTCAACTTGATCTGTCACCTTTTTCCACCACTCAGATGTTTTTTTGATGGTTTTGCCACATTTCTTCCGTTTGTTTTTGAAAATTACCCAAAAAATTTCGATGGCACGAAAATTTTACAATTTGCTGCGTTGAGAGTTTTTTCAAAAACGTCAATATCAATCTGCTTATACCATTCCATGACATCCCGGCAGCTGGCTACATCATTTGCGTTGAATGGCGAGATTCGCTTCTGAAGACACTCCTCTTGTATACCTGCCCATTCATAGTCGCTCCAGTGATGAAAACCTTCGTTTTTTCTTTCCAAAACTATAGATGCCTTGCCATATCATCAACAAGCAAGCGCGCTAACTTGTCTGCATAGACATATTGAAATCTACCTGGAGCACCACTTTTGCGTTTGGCAAGATAAAATTTGTGTCCCGGAAGTTCTCCAAGTTCCATTTTAACATATGTTCCATCGTCCATCTAATTCGTTGTATTTGGTCAGAACTTACTCTTACCGCATTCTAGCGCGGCGTTTGGCAACCAGGTTCTGATTTAGGGTCCTGTTGGGTTACTTGATGGCATGGTACGAAGGAAAACCTTCACGCAGACAGAATCGACGAACTGTACTATACGGTGCAGAGAACCTTTTCGCAAAATCACGCAAAGAGATCCTAGGATTATTCTGGATTGTCCTACACACTTTCACTCGTAGTTTCTGGTCGGATGTTTCACTTCTTTGGTGGTTTTGTTTTGTGTGATCCAGCGATAGTGCTTTCCGGTAAGGTTACAGCACGGTATTTACAGTCGATTTAAGGAATTTAAGATACTTTGCGATAATTCTTCCTGACCACGTCGAATTTTCAACGTGAGTGTGAAAAAAATGGTTTCCGTCTCTTGCGTTCTATTTAAAGGCGCATTTCTTCCATTTTCCCCACATTTTCAAAATGTCCTTGACTGCCTCACCGCTTCGTTGAAGTCGCTGCTTTGAAATTGCCCAGTATTTTTCGATAGGAAGAAATTCGGGGCAATTCGGAGGATGGATTAGTTGGGTACAGAATCGATCTTGTTGGCAGCATACCACTCCAGAACCACCTTGAAGTAGTGGTAGCTGGCCAAATCAGGCCAAAAGATGACTTTGTCCCTATGCTTGCAGATGAACGGCTATACACACCTTCAGGCATTCTTCAATGCATAATTGAGATGTCATCGTTGAGGATGTGACAAATGGTTCCGTTTTCAGGCCACAACAGCAAATCGCTTGCCAAATCATGGCCTTCTTCGTGAACTTGTCGGCAAACAAGAACATGAATCTTTCCGCGCGTCTAGTCGCGATGAAAAACATTTGACCGGGAAGCTGCTTAAAATCGAGTTTGACGTATGTTTCGACATCGATCAAAATGCAGCCCTTGTGTTTCTTCAAAACACGGTCGTACAAGTGCCTTGTACGCTTTTTGGCCACGGAATTCTGCTTCATGTGCCGGTTCGGATGTTTCCTGACTTTGTACGACTTGTTTCCTTCCATTGCAAGCATTTTCCGCACCGTTTGACCCGAAAGACCCGGGTTGGCTTCAACGCACCTCAACATTTTGCTGCTCAGCTGACGATCCCTGTTTCCAGTTTTTTTGTAGGTCCGCTGATTCCTTTCCACACTCAGAGTTTCCTTGTAGGTTCTGAGCACTCGACAAACTGTTGTATTCGGCATCTTCAGCACTAGCCAGCTTGGAACCGGACCACTCCGGATTTTCAAGGTGTTTGTGCACAATATTTTTTTCTTTTTTCGAGTTCCATTTGACGTTATTGCTGAACGCGATCGACTTCTTTGATCAAACTTGTACCAATTATTCTCTATAGAAGTGTAAACAAACCACTGTCAAAAATTTTCGATTCCAAACACTAGAGGCATGCTAGTGACGCGCAAGGGCTGTACCAGTTTACTTTTAGTCAGCCTTTATGATAACTTTTGAATGTGAGTATCAACACTAATGAAACTTTCACCACTAAGGACACAAACCTTCAGAAACTCTGCGCTTTTATTGGTTTTTCGTTACGGCTACTAGAGGCGTCACAGTAATTCAAAAGAAGCTTCAAAATACTATGTGGATCAAGCCTTAAGTCAACTTCGTACTGACATTGCTTCGGATATCGAGAGATATCTCGAGAGAGGCACTGACCACAAGAAGCATAAAAGCTGCTAGAAGTATTGCTAACAGCACACCGCGTGACGGTGCACAGTGATTCCTTAAAAGTCGAAAAATCAACTTCCTCATTGTACAAAATATATATATTTTTAACTTTGTACACTATTTGAAATTTCTTTTTCCAAAAATTTATAAAGATTGGATGAAAATTGTGCTCTCTACAATATTTCAAAGTAGGGTTCCTAAATGGTCGTGGTTTTCTACTCCCATATCAAATGTATGGAGAATCTGAAAAAAAAATTCAACTAAGTTTTCAAATGTGAGCACAAATGCGCACATATACCGCACAATAGGCTTATTTTATAGATTTTTTTGTCAACTTTCCGAAAATATGAGTTTCATCTTGCGCAAACTTGTGCAAGTACGGTTCCGGGAGCCCAGAGTCCTGGAATGTCTGGAAAACCCTTAAGATTGGTAAATACATAAATCTCGCACTAGATTATTACGGTTTTTTCCCTTCTTACAAAGAAGTGTAAATACATATATCTTAGAAACCCGACTTTTGATCCAAAGCCTGAAGAGCCGAGTGTTATATACAACGAACCCAGCTCAATGAACTGAACATGCCTGTGTGTGTGGGTGTGGGTGTGGGTGTGTGTGTGTGTGTGTGTGTGTGTGTGTGTGTGTGTGTGTGTGTGTGTGTGTGTGTGTGTGTGTGTGTGTGTGTGTGTGTGTGTGTGTGTGTGTGTGTGTGTGTGTGTGTGTGTGTGTGTGTGTGTGTGTGTGTGTGTGTGTGTGTGTGTGTGTGTGTGTGTGTAGTGTGGAAGGAAATTTCTAACTCAGTTTCCCAAGCAACTACTGGACCGATTTGAATGAAACAACCGCCAAATGAAAGGTACTGTGGTCGGTCCCATACAAATTTTATTAAAATTGGTTGGCTGGTTTTGGAGAACCCCCGGGGAAGTGGCCAATTTCTGACTTAGATCAAAACCCATCATGTGACACCTCAAATTACATGAGAACACGAAAATTAGTTCAATGGTTAAGATATCAAAAGGCCAGATCCACATTGCTAACATCCGGGTTAATGTTCCGGCTTCTACCGGGAAAGTGGCCAGATTCGGATTTGGATCAAAAACCTATCATGCGACACATCAAATAACATGAGAACTCAAAAATAAGTGCAATGGTAATGTTAACAAGTTTCCAGGACTTCAACGCCCCCATCCGGGTTCGTAGTCCTATTACTTCCAGGGAAAAAGTGTAAGATCACACGATACGTGTATAAATTTAGGTTTTTATTTTGAAGTAAATTTACATGTAATGTGAGAACGAATTCACTGTAGTTACTCCTTTTGCGATTTCGACTTGTCACTGCATGGTTACCCATAGGCTCCAGATCATATCTTAAGTGTTTTGTATCACTTTCGTTTTAGAGCGACGCGATTTTTACCATATATGTTGACAAAGAAAAAATATAGATTGCTTGGGAAACCGACTGTTGATTCAAGGCCCGAGATGCCTAAGGTGAATCGATCCTACGTTCGGGCTCCTTGGAAACATGCACTGGCACGTTTTGAAGTGATAAATCTCAGTTATTGTTGTCATTTCAAATTCATTTTAAATTCATTTCACCAGGTTTTCAGCGTCGCAGAAAGATTGCTTATGAAGTTTTGATACTGTTTATCTTCCAGAAGCTGTTATTTCAATCCCGAAAAATGCTATCTTGATAAGCTGAGTTGAATGGTATATTACACTCGGTCCTTCCAGCCTCGGATCAAAAGTCGATTTTGCAAGCGATTTGTATACCCTTCTTTTGTAAGAAGGGTAAAATAGATGAATGCACAAATTTTGTATAAATGATTACAATCATTATAATGCCTTAACGTAAAATCATCTGAATTTTCTTAAATAAAATTTACATGAAAATTGTAGTCGCCACCAAACTAATAAAAACTGGACATTTCGATGCTTGATTTTTATAATAAGATTTAATTTTTTATATGCATACATTTTCTTAATAGTATAACTCATTATTTTGCATTTTCTTTCACAATTTAAAAAATGAAATCGCATCAGTGGTTCATAAGTTATAGTTATTCGAAAAATAAATATTGTCTAAGATTTCGTTTTTTCGACCACTCTATCTCAAAATGGGTAACCCTAATGACAAAATGAAAAATTGAAATCATATATTTTTCGCAATGGAACAAACTTACCAAACATTGCGAAAATTTTTGATTGGTATGGAAATGCTGAATTATCAAATTTTACGGATGTTCCGGAACTTCCGGAAGACCACTCAATGACCACTCAGAGCCATAAACTGTTCTCCACATCACTTTACTTCTTACGTTTTATGTACAAATGTTTTTGAAAAACATCTTATTGCTTTAGGACGAGACTGATGAATTTACCATTATTTCGGATGTTCCGGATTTTCCAGGGGACTATAAAGTGGCCATATCTCGGAAGTGTGGCTTAATATGACAATTTAGATAGCATTTTTGAAATCAGCGCCCCAAAATTACTTGTAAACACATAACTTAGCTATGTAAAATCAATTTTTAGACTTTTTTCCGCCTTTTGTATGGAATGGAATCACTGTGCGGTGTGGTAATTGAAGAGAGTCGTTGATTGTTATACGACTATATTAACAGAGAGTGATCTGTTTTGGCATCGTCTACCCTTTCCTAAATTATTATTGTTTATTGTTTCTCTCCCTTCCTTGTATCCCATGATTTATCTCCTAAAAGATCATTCTAGCTGCTGGTGATGGCTGTTCATGCTGAAATGTTGGACTTGTTTTTTTTTTCATGGAATACCTAAACACCTCACTTACCAATCAGACCAAAACTGGAGTGGCCACTGCTGTACACAGAAGTTGTGTCGATTCTATACGGTCCATGGCTGGATTTCGCCAGCCTCGCAGTCTACGAAGGGTCCGCAGGTCGCATTCTACTTAAACGATCCATCGATGTAAATGGTTAACTTTGTAGTTCGGCTAACTTTGTTCGATCTTAGCGTCCTTCGGAGTCCAAAGTAGGCACGATTGCCATCTATAATGCTCCTTTGTATCTTTCTGCTGGTTTCGTTATCGGCGGTCACTAATGAGCCTAGATACACAAATTCGTCTACCTCCTCGATTTAACATTTTCTTCTCAGGAGCCCCTACCTTACATATATTTTGTTCTCAACTCATTAATCATTATTATTTTTATAGCATTATTTTTTATCCTAAAATAGTGATCGAGGATAGATTGTTTAAGGGGTGGTGTACTTGTGTATCTAATAAATGGAATTATGTGGTTTCAAAAAATCGATTTTTTTTGTTATCTATACTGGGGCACATTTAATAAAAAAAAACTTATTGCAATCATCACTAAAAGCGGTCAGGTTTTGAGCGTTAATATCTCAGTCGTTTCTCCAAGCATTTTCAAAATGTTTGCCCCAATCATTGGAAATATTTCTACGCGTCGATTCCAATACTGAAAACTATTGATTTTCAACATTAAACTATTAAAAATAACGCTAATACAACGTGACGTCTTATAATTTCGTTTTGCAGAGTAAATTAACTAAATACCAAGTATTTTCCTATCACAGACCTCAAATGAAGGTAATGGAGATCTCATATGCAGCAGGGAACGATATAAAAGGGGTAGGTAGACCTTCGCAAACTGCTTTATTCGCTCGGCACATTGGAGCTGATTAGAGTGGCAATGCGCCAGTTTTGAATTGCCAGCTGGTTGTGACAAGTACCCTGAAGGGTGCACTGGCGAGCAACCATTGGCCAGGTTGCTGAAGGCAACCGTTGCTAGGCAGCCATTGGTTATGCAGTCGGCTAACCAAGCCAGTGATGAATTTGTAGCTAGCCGGTGGGCGCAACCACGAGAGAAATAAGTGTGATCTAGTTGGCAGCCATCTTTCGGTAAGGCGCTTGAGTGGTATGAACGGTATATGTGTGTAGAAAATGTATTTACTAGCAACATTAGCATGACCAGTTACCAGTAAATAGCAGATAATTGATTTCAATTATCTCCTAACAACTGTTGCAAATATTACTCTAGTTTTGGCTAGTTGGCTAATGAATTGTCGCACAATATTAGTAAAGATGTGAATGGGCCATACATCGATCAAACATGGAACATTTAAAATCCGTCCCTTTGAGGGCGACCCATTTGACTTTCCCAGCTTAAGAGTTTGTTTGGATTGGAATATATCTAACATATCGTTCCAAATTCTTGTCAATTGGAAGCTAGTGGTGGCTAAGAAAGTTTCAGCTTTCCCTTCGCAGCATACCTCCAATCTTTTGTACAATTTCAAACACAGCTCAGAAATTCAAACGGTCTCTATATTATTCCAAAGCGCAAATATAAAGCAAGTTTATGCCAAGAAATATACTCGGCACCCGTCAAGTTATCAGTAATTCATCTTCAAATGCGTTTTTCCGAAAGTAGTGTTTTTTAGCTACCGAGTTAGAATTCTCATAAAAGTATTGGTCCGATTCCAATGATTTTTTTATTCATATTATTCAGCCAGTATGCCGCTATGTTTACCCGAGCACGATTTGCAAAATTTTATTTTGTTCCATTTTTATAGTCTCTAATATATTGAAAGATGACATAAATATTAAAAAAAAATTACAAATTTCTGCATACATTTTACAATTTGCAAAATAAAAGAATCTGTCACGGGAAAACATATCCAACGTAACTGTGATTATAAAAAATATAAATTTTCTGATTGCAGTAGATTTTATAATAGATGCTTGAAATTCCAATGACTGGCGGTCATATTATCGTTATGACGAATTTCACGCCAACTCGTCTTCGCGATTGGCAGCACCCTTTCAGAAAATCCAATGAAACTTTGTGGGTGTGTAGACTAGGTCTTTTCAAGCAACTCTGCATATTTTGTATTTTCAAAATTTATCTAGACTACCATTTGAAAAGGGCTTAAGTTTTTTGATCGATTTTTTTAATCAACATAACTTAAAGAGGAAAAGACTTACAAAAATGTGATGTATGGGTGAATTTTCTTAACTTTTATGAAAAAAAATATTAAAATTGTAAAATCGATTCTTACACGCTAAAAAAAATATATTAAAATTTAAAGCCAATTTGCAAAAAATAGATATTTTAGAATTGAGCGAATTTTTTTCTGAAAAAAAGGCAACATAATTGTCTAAAAGTTTGCCATACATTGCAAGATGGGCACTTTTAAGGAAAGACATTGTCTACACACCCACAATGTTTCATTAGATTCTGAGAGGGTGCTGCCAAACACTGGATGAGTTAGCGTGAAATTCGTCAATAATGATCCTAATCACCTGAAAACCCTTTTAAACTCTATGTTAACAAATTTAAATGGTTCGTTTGCTCTGTTCTTCACTGTTTCTGATAATTCGAGCATATGCAGAACTATTTTAGATCGAGTTTAACTATAAAAAAAAGATTTAAATTTTGACCTTGCGCTGAACTGGCCGGCTTGACGTGCCGCAAGGGCTCAGTAGGAATTTTTGGTCAAGACCCGAAGCTAAGAGTCAGTTCCATTGTAGGAATATCACATCAAGTGGTTTTTCCACCTGCTACAGAGGATCGTGTGCCTGGAGGTCACATTGAGAATTTTACTATTCACATTAGGTTCGTAGTTGCAGCGCGCTTTGGGATCATCCGTGCCTTAGATCTATCCTAATAACATGGAAGGACATTACGGGAAATAGAGGCAAAATAATTTTTTTATGTTTTTGTTGTTTTTATGATATGATAATATATTATTGTACATAAACTGGTTTCAGGTTATCGAAATTTGGGATGTACTGTCTTTTGCATGATGTATTTCAGGTCTTCCAGGTCATCAGGTATTATAAAATAATTTAAAATTTAAAATTCATTTTTTTCTCATGGCTGTCATAAATTGTCTAAATTTTCTGGTACATAATAGATGTGCAAGTTTGTCTACAATTGCAACAAAACGTCAGTCGGCACACATGCAATTTTCAGTTCATATTATAATATCCCTTCACTGATATATTTTCTTATATGACATTGTTTATTCATTCCCATTACCATTCATCTTTATCACCATCAGTACCATTTTTATCATTACTTGTGTTTTCGTGATTTATATATTAACATAAAAGTAATTTTATAATTTTTACCTGATAGGTTATATATACTTTTAAGTATTATGTCTTATATGTCCAATTATCATTTCGATCCTTTCTTCTCCCCTTATGATTTAGATGTATCTAGTGCCGTGAATACAAGAAGCTGCAACGGAATCTGTGGTAGACTTATGCACTTATTACTGAATGTATTTTTCATTTCCGGTTTGCAAATGAACAGTTGACCAAATCTGAGCAGATCTGATTCATGCAGCGCTGTGTGCCATTTGGCTATTGTCTGATTTTACAGTTCAATCTTTGTCATTACTTTATCATAAATCAGAATATCATTATATTTGATAATATTGTTTTATTGATTTTACTTCATAGATGATTTAAACATTACTTATTGTTTTTTATGTCCATTAGTCTTTAACTCCCTTTCAATTAAATCTTCCCTGTTTTCCTAACTCAGGAGCAATAACTATTAGGCCAGCAAAAATAAAAGTGGATTGCTATTATAAAATCAGCATCAAGCAGCAAATAGTGACCATAGCAACAATAAATTAAAATGTATAAATGTTAGTTTTGTAAAATTTCAATAGATTTAACAAACTTTTTCATCATATCTCAAATCAAGATTTTGGTGAATTGCTGCTGTTGACGAGCAAGGTATCTACCCTGGATGTACGCAGCCATAATAGGCGAGCTGACAGATATGGACTCGTCGCTCATTTCGTGGAACGATTTCGTCGATGCTGATAATCCCGATGAAGCCGATGAACACAACAACTTGAATACGATGATGCCGAAGATGACAATGAAGCTGATGATCATGATAAGGAATCAACAATATAAAGACTGGACTTGGAAATCCAGTCACCAAAAATTCATTTTAAATCGGATACTTATCAAATTTTCAGGGATTAAATACCTATATATTAGCTATGATTTGGCAGAATTTCCTCCCTCAAGCTGAATGCTCGTACATTTCTCTTAACACTGCTCATGAGATCTTGGGCGAGGCTTTGTCCATCTTCCTTACACAATTTCTCCCAGTTTTTCTTCAAAGCTTCATCGGTTTTGAATGTTTTTCCGCTTTTCTTCAACTTCTTCTTCATTATCGCCCAAAACTTTTCGATCGGACGAAGTTCTGGTGTATTTGGCGGGTTCGCCTCCTTCGGAACCACATTAACGCCCTTCGCTTCGTACCAATCCATTACAGGCTTGGCGTAATGCCACGAAACGAGATCCGGCCAGAACAGCGTGGTACCATGATGAGAGCGGAGGAAGGGCAGCAAGCGCTTCTGCAAGCATTCCTCTCGATAAATCTGCCCATTTATGGTGCCGGTTGTAACGAACGGCTTGCTGTACCGTCCGCACTCGCAGATCGCCTGCCACAACAGGTACTTCTTCGCGAATTTGTCCATCTTTCTCTTCCGGAACTTTTCAGGAACCTCCATGCGGGACGTACCGACAAAAAACTCGAGGCCGGGGATTGATTTGGTGTCCGCCTTGGTATATGTCTCGTCGTCCATGACGAGACAGCCTGGCTTGACCAGCCACTCACGGTACAGCTTCCGCGCACGCAATTTGGCCACCGTGTTTTGCTTGTCAGTCCGGTTTGGCACCTTCCTGACCTTAAAAACACGTAGTCCAGCCCGCTTCATGGTCTACTGGACGAACCACTTCGACGAATTGACCTTTTTGGCCACGTCTCGCGTGGAAAGGTTCGGGTTATTCTTAAAGTACTGCCTTATCTTCCGCGCCTTCTCTGGGTATTCCGTTTTCGGTTTTCGGCCGCTTCCAGCGTGCCACTCGAAGGTCTTCGTCTCCTGGAACATCTTCACAACGCGGGACACGGTGGAATGGTGGATTCCAAGCCTTTTGCCGATCCATCTGTGCGACTGACCAGGATTATCGATCACCGTGCCCAAGATTTGCTGGCGTAGCTCTTCTTGTTTCGAATGCATCTTGAAAACTACTTGAAAAATCGCAATAAAATTGTGCACACATAAACACAACACTCTAAACTAGTATTACCCAAAATTTCATTAATTGTTACCGACGCGATAAAAACAAAGTGTCGCATTTTTCCGAGTCCAATCTTTAGTAAGAGAAAATCAAGTGAAGTCAGTTGTTGTTTACTATCGCTCACTAGCGGTTATCGGAGAGCGAACCTTCAAATAAATTTTATTAGTTGTAGTCGTTTCTTGTTAGTTGATAAATGTTAGATAGAAGGTCGTGATTAAAATAAAGAACGGTGTAGTTATTGTTTAGTCAGTGTCGTGTTTTTTGTCCCAGAGAAATCCGGAGGATAGATAAGGTGGACAAAACTCAAGGATATCCCAACAGCTGCTATCGCTGAAAACGAACGAAAACGTGCTTATGCGCGGAACCACAGAAACATATATTTCTTGCATTTCAGGATCAACCGAATGAAGATCATATATAATAGATACGAATGCTTGTAGTATTTTTCATTTACATAAATATATACACTATTATATAAATATTTCATGGGAATGGGAGGGACCATCGGGTATTGAAGCACTCTGGATGGGGAGAGTGGGAATGACAACTCCCCATTGCTAACAGTTTGTGAATAGAGGGTAGGCTCTTCTTCCCGCCCATTGGGGCATCCTCATGTTAGATAGCTCGCTCTTATGACCAAATGTTCAATCTGGTTGTTGGAAGGAGATTTTTTATATCCCTGTGGAAACGTATAAGTGATGTTGCATATCGATCCACCCAACCCCCTTTTGGCCCTTCATACAATGGCATGATTAGGATAATCAGTGGTTATTAAAGCTTGATCAAGTCTAGAGAGGAGAGCCCTTTGCTCTCTCATACATACATAAACGAAATTAAATTTTGCATAAACCAAGACCACCACATTTAAAAAAAAACACGAGACTGCGAAAATATATTGGAGAGATCTGAAAAACAGCAGTACTATGAATCTTGGCTTGATTCTAAGAATCCCCCAAAACAGTTGTGGAATAATATTATAATTATTAATTTAGAAGAGAATTGGCCTGCGAGTAAAATTTTTAGTGCTGATTATATAAACATCATATTTTTGAATGAGACACAATGATTAGTTTTTAACTTTTTAGCGTCTGGGTAAAAATTAATGAAATTTTGAATGAAATTAGCTGAAAGTGTAATGTTTATTTTCATTGCAATCTGCTAAATGGTTATTGAGATGACATCGAAAAGGAGCAAATACGCCAAAAAATTATGTGCACCGTCGTTGAAAATCCACCTGCGTCTCGCAGATTTATCGAAAAACACCTGGGATTCCCTCATTTGATAGTGTCCCGAGTGGTGAAGTCATTCAAGGAGAATCAGACAGCGGCAGAAAACCGATGACAGTTGACCCAGCGAAGGCAAGGAAGTTGTTGAATCTGTCGACCGTCGACCGAACCTTTCGATCCACGATGTGGTGGAGAAGGCGGAGGTTTCCATCTAGTTTGTCGAGAAAACGATGAAACGTGCCGACCTCCACGTCTACAAGGTCAGAAAGGCACCAAACCAGAACCACAAACAAAATACGGTAGCCAAAATCCAGGCCAGGAAGCTGTATCGAAAGTGGCTGACGAAATCAAGGTGCGCCGTGATGGATGACAAGACTTACATTAAGACAAAAAGCAATTGCCGAGGCAGGAGTTTAACGTTGCCACATCACGGTAGGCCGTTCCTGGGGAGATAAGAAAGAAGATGGTGAAAAAATTCACCCAAAAGTTCTTGGTTTGACCATCTGTGGGTGTGGAGAGATGACCCAGCCAGCTATATGGTTCTTCAGTTGGAGATTTTTTTAAACTACAACGCCTATTTTTACCTAATATTCTCTCGTCCTGACCTCAGAGAGAAAGACGGTAAAGTGTTGTAATACTAGTCCTGATTGGGTGCTGCCTTTCAAATAGCCCTCCGCTCAATTTTCAACTACTTCTATTCAATTTTAAAGCCAGCCGTACACTAACGGAATCATCAACACTTTCCCTTCACATCTTTGTTCTAGCAAAATTACTGTCCACTCCTAAAAGCCTCATGATGATAAAAAAATGTTTCCTTCTAAACATCATTAATCCTAACAGTTGTTATTTACTTCAGTTTCCTGATGATCATGCTCTTTCTGTAAGTGACAAAAGTAAATAAATTATTCCTCATATTATGCAATGCGCTTTAGACAGGATTGTTTTATGGGACATGACAGCGGTATTTTATTTTCAATTTCAACAAGAAATTATATTGTTTTACTCAAAAAAAGCTTTCCTTGAAAGGAATCAGTTTGTTTTTAAATGGGTAAGAAATTAAACAGGTTTTTGGTAACAGGTCTCTGTATGTTTTGAGTCTAAACTAAATTGGACTTATAATATTGAATATATATTCAATTTTTGTTCAAAAGGAATAAATGTTCTACATATTTACTGGTGCTTCATAAATTATAACACTTCATAAAATAACTATTCGTTCATTTATGGAATACGGTTGCTCAAATTTTAAAAATGTTGCTCAAAAACATTTGTCTAGATTAGAAAAAAAAATCAATATCGATGTTTGAGATTCTGAATCTGTAGAAGTTTTATCTGGCATTGTTCTACTCAAAATTTGTTTTGGAGATTTCAATCATTAAGAATTGTTTTTTAATAACTATCTATTAGTTCATTTAACAGATGAATCTCTGATGAAATGAATGCTGTTTTTTGTTTAGTTCATTTTAACAAACTACAAAATTATTGTTCCATTTTCTTAGCTGAATTAAAAAAAATATAATTTGAATGTAGTTTTATCAAGGATTGTACTCCATTTATATTAAATTTGTTCCGATAGCTTGAGCTATCTTCAATCCTAAGATTGAAGATAATTCAAGCTATCGGAACTAATTTAATGTATATGATGTACAATCCTTGATCAAATTGCATGCAACATATAAAGCTTATGCTCAATTTTCAATTTCATTACCATACCCAAATGTACAAACCTTCCTTTTAACACTACTCAGAAGATCTTGTACAAGGTTTGAACTAATTGTTTTTTGTGTTGCACACCACTTTTTCTTCATATCTTCCACCGATTTCACTTCCTTGTTTTCGAAATGCCTGTTTCATGATGGCCCGTTACTTATCAATTGGCCACAGTTCCGATGCGTTTGGGGGATTGATATGCTTTGGCACGAATTTAACTCCTCCTTAGCCTTGTACCACTCCAGAACATATTTCGAGTAACGGCATGAGGCTAAATCTAACCAGAAAAGCATAGGACTCTCGTGTGACCTCAGAAGTGGAAGTAGACGCTTTTGGAGGCATTCCTTAATGTATACCTACCCATGGACCGTCCCGGTTATCAGGAGCCCCAGAAGTTGCCGAAAGTCTGCTTTTACATAAGTCTCATCATCCATAACTAGACAATACGCTTTGATCAACAGCTGGGTGGAGAACTTCCGTGCACGCGATTTTCCCACCGTATTCTGTCGTTCACCGTGACTCAGCGCCTTTTTACGTGTGTAGTCCTTTTTTTCGCATCTTGCACGAACGTATTGCTTAAATGCAGTTTTTTCGCCTCATCTCGAACTAAACTGTTTAGATTCCTCTTCAAGGCTTTCACTACTCGTTCGCAATCTTTTGCACTATACGTAGATCCATTTTGGTCACACTTTCTCTTCCGATCGATGGTCAAATGTTCGTTGTAGCGATTTAAAACACGAGTTACCGTAGATTGTACCATTCTCAACTTTCTGCTGATTGCTCGATGAGAGAGATCCGGATTTTCGATGTACGTGCGCAGTTTTTTTTTTCATGCCGCTGCCGTTCTTCCGACTCCATTTTTGCAACAATTGCACCGCTACTAATGTAACTAATACAGTGTAAACAATACACATTCAACTTATTTCAGTCGAAACTTCAATAGAAAATACCCAAGGGTTAAAAAATTACAGTCATTTGAAAATGATCAAATTTGATTCTGTAAACCCTTTTACTCCTGAATTTGTTCGCAATAATCTTGGTGGAAAATATTTTCCGTTATTGATATCATTATATAAGTTAATATAAGTTTTTGAATGAAATTTCTTGAAGAGAGTAGAAAGTTAAATGAAATTTCTTATTTTGTTCGATTCTTCTTTTTTTTCAAATTTGAAGTTTGGTCAAAAATTCCCTATTAATTCCCCTTGATGATTTCAATCCTAAATAACAATTCTAACCTACTTGAAGATTGATTTATTTTTCCTTAACTCGAGATTTCAGCTCAGTTTTGGTTTCCGCCGTTTTTTTTTATGAATTCATTTATTTGTACAGGCTCAATCGAATCAACTTTACAGAGCCATGTTTTCATGTTTATATACATCAGTTATCTTAGAACTAAGGTTAAGGAGGTGGAACCGATTACTCAGCGACCGTCTCGAGGTTAATAGGAATAACTATTTTATGGAGGGAAAATTGCGGTGGAAATTTTAAACAAAGCATGAGGAACAATGGTTTTCTTATCTCAAGAATTTCAAATTACAATTTTTTAATTGAACGTTTTCAATATAAAAAAAATCACTCACTCACACACACAACAACACTCACATACACAACCACAATCACACACCGATGCACACAATCCTCAAAAATTTAATCTAAACAAGTAAGTTAATCAAACTACAATCCAAGGCTAATGTTAGTCAAAAACACATAAATGAGTTTCATAAACTCCAGATCGCGTGCAGCCAAAATGTCTCGAATCGGTACATTGGGTTGTCTACCTCGAGCCCGAAGGGAATCATGAAGCTCCGATCTGACTCCACGATGCTCAGCACAAAACCAAATTACGTGATCTGCGCCTGGTAACCTTGTCCACATTCACAGAGATTGCTGTCTCCCAACACGGAACAAATGAGCGTTCAAAGAATAATGATTGGACATGAGGCGAGACATCACACGAATGAAGTCTCGACCCACATCCAATCCTCTGAACCAACATTTCTTAGACACCTTAGGAGTGATAGAATGTAGCCATCGCCCCAAATCTCCTTTACTCCATTTATACTGCCAGCTATCGAGTGATATCTGACGAAAATTATAGAAAAATTCGTTGAAGGTGATTTGTCGGTAATAAATATCGCCTTCCATAGCGCCCACCCTTGCAAGCGAGTCCGCTTTCTCATTGTCAGGAATCGAACAATGAGAAGGGACCCATACAAAGGTGATAATAAAAGAACGTGAAGATAAAACACTTAGAAGACCTCGTATTTTCATAAGAAACTAAGAGGTGTGCTTTTCTGGCCTCAAGGAGCTATAATAGCCTCTATAGAACTAAGACTAACCGTGAAAATGAAGCATTGATCCGGTGTAAAAGAGGCAACAGTTTCTAAAGAAAAATGAATTGCTGCCAATTCCGCGACAAAAACAGAATAAGGTGCTTGAAGTTTACGAGCGACGCTATAATTTTAATTGTATACACCAAAGCCAGCGGAGTCCTCTATCAAAGACCTGTCAGTGAAAACCGTTTTGGTGGAATCAACTAGGCCAAACTTTGCAGCAAATATTACCGGAGCAATCATAGGACGATGATGCTCTGGGGATTCCACGAAGCTCCTGTTTCGTGAATAAATCAAAATGAACTGAATTTCCGAAGTCGGAGAAGCAAACACGATTGGGAATATTCAGCGAAGGGCTGACATCCTGTGTTATGTGCTAAATGGTACAAAGTCATGAAGCGGGTTGAGGATTCAACTCAAGCAGCTTCTCAAAAAATTTCGATCACCTGAGTGTGCGTAACTTCAGACCTGGTGAGGAGCCGGAGAGATCATCCTGAAAACCGATACGAGAGTGGCAACATGCCAGCTAGCACTTCAAGACTCATGGTATGAGTCGAGTGCATACAACCTAACGCGATACGAAGACACCGATACTAAATATGTTACAGTTTGATGATGTGCGACCGAGCCGCTGACTGAAAACAAAAACTACCGTATACAATAATCGACAAAATAGTTGTCCGGTATCAACGTTAGAAGATCTTGCGGATTTGCTCCCCACCAGGTTCCAGTTAATGTGCAGAGAAAGTTGATCCTTTGTTGGCACTTTCGACCTCTGATACTCCAATGTGGGATCTCCGGGTGCCCTTTGAATTAAACCAGACCCCAAGATATTTAAATTACTTAAGGAATGAGTTATTGGTGTACCCAAAATTTGAAGCTTCGGTTGTGCAGGGTTATGCTTCTTAGAAAAAACTACCAACTCAATTTTCTCAGTAGAGAATTCGATACCTAGCTCTAGAGCCCAAGTAGACAAATTGTCTAAGGTATCCTGTAAGGGTCCTTGCAGATCGACCCCTATTGTGTCCCGTGACAGACACTACACCATCATCTGCAAGTTGTCTCAACGTACAATTCTCACTCAGACAACCGTCAATGTTTTTGACATAAAAATTATACAAAAGAGGCTTAAACATGATCCCTGGGAGAGACCCATGTAACTAAACCGAAAAGCTGTAGAGTTTCCATGAGAAAAGCACATATGTTTCTCTGATAGCAAATTGTATAAAAAATTGTTCATTAATGGTAAAAAGCCACAAATGTGGAGTTTATCCGAGAGAACTTCAACAGATACTGAATCAAAAAGCCCTAGATATCCAAGAAAACAGAAGCCATTTGCTCTTTTTTTAGCAAAAGCTAACTGAATATCTGTGGAAAGCAACGCGAGACAGTCGTTCGTTCCCTTACCCATACGGAAACCATATTGAGACCACGGCCGGCATCAACGAATCGAATTCCACGATGGCGCAAAAAATTACAGAACATTTTGACGAACGGCTATTAAGCATATCAAATGACATGGCACTTTTATCGAAAGATGCCGAATCGTCATCACCTCCACTCTACTATGATGACTCAAAGCTT
>JAHHFK020005894.1:0-95504 GCA_024533555.2 Aedes koreicus
TATGGACTGTTCCAGAAAGTATAAGCACACTTTCAAAATAACAAAAAAGTCATGTTTTTTTAGTTTTAATAATTTTACTTGGCAAATCATATTTGTATTTGTGATTTGTATGATCTTATACTCTCGTTTAATCAAAATATTTAATCATAGCCAAGATTCCTAACTTTTCCTCGAATATGACCCGGTAGCTTCTGCACAGTGGAACTTCCCACCATTATGACCACTTTTGGCCAATCTTTTTAAAAATTTTGGATGTCGTACGCTGGTTTTATGAATTTTCGAAGCTTTGCCTTGGTTAAAGCCCAAAAAGTCTCGATTGGTCGTGCCTTCGGGCAATTCGGCGGATTCATGTCTTTCGGCACGAAACATACATTTTGAGTTTTGTAACATTCTAAAGTGTCCTTTGCGTAATGACATGACGCCAAATCAGGCCAAAACACTACTTGACCTTCGTGCTGCTTGATCATCGGCAATAATCACTTCTGGAGACATTCCTTAACGTATTGCTGAGTGTTCATCGTCTCCGTTGTGATGTACGGACTAGATGTTTTACCACACTCGCATATTTCCTGCCAAACCATAACCTTCTTACCGAATTTTTAGGTAAAAATTGCCTTCTCCGTTTCGGGGATGTCTTTGTCTTCGCTTACAGTATAGAATTGTGGTCCGGGAACCGTTTTGTAATCTAGTTTCACATAAGTTTCATCGTCCATTATTATACACCCAAAATTTCTACACAATAACGAATCGTAGAGTTTGCGGGCCCGTGGTTTCACGGACGCGGTATGCTTTGGGTTCCTTTTGGGTTTTTTACGCTTCCGGTATGTTATTAGCCCAAGTCTTTCTTTGGCACGCATGACGTTACTCGACGAGGTCCCTAGTTTTTTCGCAACATCCCGAACGGAAGTCGCTGGTTTTCGCTTGTAGGCATACCTGATCTTTTTATCGATATCCGGACTAACAGGACCGGATTTCCGACCACTCTTCGGCGCATCTTCAAACGTACACTGTTCTCTATATTTTCGAATCGCAGATCGTACCGCTCCGACGCTTACACCCTCTTCCTTGGCCAATTTTCTCAAGGAGAGTCCGCTCACAGTGCACCAATTGTGCATGATACTTTTTCGTTGTTCCGGAGTAAGACCGCGCATTTTGATAGGTAACACAAAACTGAGCACTTTTTTGATGCTTTGTCATTCAGAGATGTGCAAACAAAAGGACGCGCGCAGCCAAAACATGTTGAAATATTACATTATATTCAAAGTGACCGTTAAAATAAGGTGTGCTTATACTTTTTGGAATAGTTGTTATACACGACCAGCCATTTTAACTCGTTTTTGGTTCTTTTTTTCTTTCTTTTGGTGGGGGGGGGGGTCAATAATAATTGGTAGTAGTGGGGGGGAATGGAAAGTCCAAAAAAAAAAAAACATCGATCTGAGTTGAGTCGATGTTTTTGAATTGTCGATTTTGTTAACCATTTTTAAATTTTTAAAATTGGGAGTGAGTCCAAAAGCGACTCAAAACTGAGTTAAAATAGCTGGCCGTGTAGGATTGGTGAGAGAGGAGAGTTTCAGCTAAGGCGATCATTAATACTTAGGGTCTATTCATAAACCATAAACCATAAACCTTCTGAGAGAAGGAGGGGGGGCGTTGACCAAAGCCTACGCTCCATACAAAATTTCAAAAAAATGTATGGAGAAAAATCTACGAGGGGGGAGGGGGGATCTGAAATTTTCAAAAAAATGAGTCTACGTGGTTTATGAACAGGCCCTTAGGAAAACTCTGAGTGGAGCAATCATCATCTCATTCCGATTGAGATTTCCGAGAAAAAAAAACTTATTGAAAAGTCTTGTAGAAAAGCTCCGAGATGAATTTTAAGCGGGTTCTTAATGATTGTTAAGTTTATGAGGACGCTTGTATGTTATTGGCTTGAGGTAGAAACTCTACGAACAATTATGAATTCTATCTGAAATCCTCTTTGTAGAAACACACCCGATAACTGCATATAAAGTGTAGATTTATAAAGACATGAGTTAAATTTGCTCCAACGGTGTTTCAAAAAAACTAACGTTTCGAGAATTGGTCAAAATCGCGTTTGAATTTTACGGTGTTCAAAACAGGTCTGGGATTTGTCACGATCATGACAAGAAACTATGCTACAAAAATATGATCAGAAAATTGACGCATATTCGATTGCACGACAAATTAATTCGTCATGGATTGCTATTTTGTTGTTGTTGAATCTGTTGTCATAGGAACAGTTTATGATACTTTTGAAGTTCACTGCCGACTACTGCTACTCAAATAATGATAATTTAGTGAGTAAATTGGTACCGCTTATTGTGTTTAATGCATTTCTCAATTTCTGAATTGAGTGATTGAGGACTTTCGATGTCAGATACCAATTTCACACAATTATATCCCATGCCGAGAGGGTGAAACATTTCTAGACCAGACAGGGCCTCAAACCCAGCCACCTTCAGAATGGTGTTGTGTTGTAGCTGCGTCATCACCTCCTAAGCCAAGGGAACTTCTACGTAGGTGCTTTGAACACGGGCCTTGATGGAAGAAACAGCAACAATTTCATCGTCAATTTTGTTCAAAAGATTAGAGTAATAATAAAGAGCAAGCGCTTCTACAACACACCGTAAAGTTTTGCCAACCTTTCCCTTTGTCCATCCCATTCCCATCAACCACAAAAAGGAGAAAACAATTCCACTTTCAGTCGGAGCAAATTTCGCTTAAATTTATTTACATTCCACTTGAGAGTCCGTCATCATCATCATTGCTAGCATTATCTGCGGCGTACGCTTTTGTGCATTGTATTACTGCCACTGCTAAATGTTGTTGACGATGCAATGTGGGATCGTTGTTCAGCCATTTTCAGATTCCATTTGCAGTAAAGGTAGAACTGGTGTCGGGGCGACATTGTGGGGACCAGTGATGCCAGGTGTATTCAGAAATGTCCCTGGGTCAACGATGTGGCTTTAACTAGCGTTATTGATTCTTCCCAAGAGAGGTTGTTCGGTACATTAGATGTGTGTGTTTTTTTTTTGTGACTTTCAAACTCGCTTTCTCGGTTGTACACAATAATGCTGATTTATGTCATATTGTGCTTAATTTCTTTATATCGTATATACTTATATCTAGAAGACAATAGGAGTTTTCACATTTGTTTTCTCACTGGAATTGTGCGCAGCGAATTTCAATCGATTTGCAGTTAATTTAAACCGAAGGATTCCAATTAAGTACTTTTGATCAATTTTGCAACACACTCATTACGTCAGTTGCGCCTATTTGGCATTTGAGTTAAGATGAATTGCTGCTCCGTGTATTTTCCTCCATCTTTTATCTCTCTATCTCGCAAATTTACCTCGCTATTTCGAATTGATAAATCGCGTTTGTTAATGAATGAACATAGAATCGAACTACATAAGATTGCTCACAGCAAGTAAGCATACAAACTGATGTGATCAAATATCCAATATCTAGAACAGATTCTGAGTTATATAAATTTTAAATTTTGAGATAATGGCTGCCATCGAGAATGCTTCAGCGTAAGCCCTTAACGGACGATCTGATGACCCCAAGAATAAAGTAATCCAACCAGATAGTGAAATTTTAACCGCTAAGCGTTGCAAACAGCCAATGACGTTCATACAAGGTCCGGGCCACCAGGCTTAACGGTGTTCGTGAGATGTGGAAAGGTATAGTGGTATTTGTGTTTCCTCACAATATTTATCATTTTACACGGCACAGCTGTTTATGGTGATGTCAAACTATCAGTTCACCGTATGGAATGTTTTAGTAGTTTGGCGTCGGCGCTCGCTTGCCCAGCAATGTTTACTATAATTTTGCTTCCAACACAAGTAAACTGCCTGATAGGCCAGACCTTACATGAACGTCATTGGCAAACAGCTGTTCATTTTCTGTCAAGGTGATTCATTTCGATTTGCAGCGAATTTAAATCGATTCAGTAGCTTTCAGGAATTGAAACTGATTACAATAAATAAATTTGATCGAATTCATGTGAAAAAGCCACTGGGCTTTCAAAAGCATATAGGCGAATGCATTTTTATAACCGGCATTGAAATTGGAATCGAAATACAATATTTCATCAGTTTTGGTGCACAGCAACTATAAATAATCGAAAAACAGTAGTGAACTATAAATTAGCAATCGAAGCGTCAGATGAAATTATTTTTTTGCTTACAATCTCGTTTTTAAAAACGGAATGAAAGTTTATGAGAAAGAATATACATCGCTCTTCCTTAGCAAATTTTTGGGACTTGGTTGATTTTTCGATAAACAAAGTTAACTGCATCTCGAAGATTGCCAACTAATAAAGACTGTATTGGATGAAATTTGGACACACAAAATAGGTCACCAAAAATTTTCCTTGAGCCCGATTCTTTTCAAACTTTCTGGAAATAAAGTACTACTAAATGGTTAAGTTTTGACATCATTGGTTTATTGAACCTCTTCTCCCAACCCAAATGCCCGCACCTCTGCCTTGACCCCTTTCATCAAATTTTGGGCAATGATAGGACGGGCAGAAGTCGTTTTTGAAGGCATTCGTCCTTGTAGATTTGTCCGTTGACGGTCCCAGAGGTGATGAACGGCTGACTCATTTTGCCACATCCGCAGATCGCTTGCCAGAGAAGGATTTTTTTTGGCGAATTTCGACAGTTTCTTCTTCCGTACACTCTCCGGAACGGCCAACTTAGAGGTGGCGACGTAGTGTTCCTGTCCTGGCATTTGTTTGGTGTCGGCTTTAATGTAGGTCTCATCGTCCATCACAATGCAGAACGGTTTTGTGAGCCACTCCCTGTACAGTTTTCTTGCACGAGTTTTGGCCACCGAGTTCTGTTTATCGCTCCGGTTCGGTGCCTTCTGGACCTTGTACACATGTAATCCAGAACGTTTCATTGTTTTCTGCACAAAACTAACTGAAACTTTCGCCTTTTTCGCTACATCCCTGATCGAAATGTTGGGATAACGTTTAAATTGGTTCAATACCATCCTGGCCTTCTCCGGATTTGATGTACCACGTTTTTTGCCACTACAATTTTTCCGCTTGGTTGTCTTACGGTCCTTGAACTTTTTGATCACATGAGACACGGTTGAGTGTGCGATTCCGAGCTGTTTTCCGATCCATCGATGAGAAGCGTTTGGGTTTTCGAAGTGAGTGCCCAAAATTTGTTGGCGCACTATTTCTTCATTCGAAGCCATCACTGAAATCACTCGACCGGTTTTCACGAAACTCATTACACAATTGACACAACACAATGAAATACATTCAGTTAAAATTTCAATAATTTTTATCCACACGCTAAAAAGTTACGAACAATTGCGTGTGTCCAAATTTCATCGAATACAGTCTTTAAGTAATAAAAAATCGCCCACAAGATATTAGTCAATGTGGTTTAACCATCATGATAATCTCGAAATTTTCACAAATCTATACCAATTTTTTGACTGATGTCAGCTACATGTCTACATAGAAAGCGAACCAGCTCTCAAATCTGGCATCTCTGGCTGCGACTGTTGTGCGGAAAAAATAGCATGCATTTAACCACCGCCAACTTTGACGACGACGGCCAACTAGATGAGAGAAAAACTGCTTCAAACAGTGCAACTCAGGTCATACAAAAAAAAAAAAAGAACAACACTAGATGGAGAGAACGATGATGGTCCTCGTGGAAGTCCACTTTATGCAAACTTTGTCATCGTTTCCGCCCTCACTAGGTGAGTTGACTACCCAGCAGCCGTCAAGATAACGTACGTTCCAACCGACATCGAGGCACCCACGGTCGGAATGTTACTTTTGCGGTGTTCTGATAACGTTCCGGGTTCCGGGGGTCGAAACGAGCCACACTGTTTCGTGGAGAGCTTTCAATTAATCAAATTTCAGCCAGTCTGGTGCAAAAGTGGGAACTAAGAATGTCCATTTTCCGACTGGCACCTGTACCGGTTTGTTTGTGTTTGAATGTGTCTAATAGCGCTGGAGGAGAGCAAGATGAAAAATGGTAGATAAGTGGCCCTTGAGCCGTCTTTCTGTCTATCGCTGAACGTCAGGAGGGAAAACAAACAGGCTAACAACCAAGAGCAAACGGTATTCCCGTGTGTCACCCGGCCGGAAGGTGGGAGAGAAAAAGTAGCGTCCATGTGTTTTGTGTTTGTTTGCTGAAGACGATGATGCTGATGACGACGGTTGATACTTACGAGTAAATTGGCTTGCTGTTGCCTTCCTTGTACCAGATGACCAGGGTCACCTTGTCGGTCATCATCGTTGTCGTGGACGGCAGCAGATCGCACGGGAGCGATACGTCCAGGCCTTCGGATGTTTGGACTTCGAACAGCGGACCTGGAATGGTAAACGAGACGGAAAAACAGAGATTTATGAGATAATGCGTTCGAGTGGGGGCGGTCAGCTGAAAGTGAAGAAACGGAAAGATGTTGTTTACAGAAGCAGAGTTGTTCTGTCAATTTGAGTAATGAGTAGGCTTCTGTTTAATGCATTCGGGTTTTAGAACAGAAAGTGGTCGAACTGTCAGAGATCTGATGATTCTAGTCGACGGCGGTGTAGCACTAATTGGAGGGATGTGAGAGGGGATTGGGAATTCCCAATTAGTTCCATTACCTTAATTGCTACAGATTTAATCAGCGATCTATTTGTATTCTCGACGTAAGCATTCATGTCATGCCATATATCAGTTCAAGCCAGAATTATTGTAAAGAAATAAGCAAATAAGGTTTATTCCTCTGCGAAAATCATTCTTAATCTAGTTCTGCTGTTGGGCTCTTTTGAAAACCATGGTTTAATTTTGATTCCCGCGATTGGGAAATATTCTGATATTCGTTTGCTTTTACTAAATGCTACTTTCGATTTGATGGTACTATTTGATGGTACCTCAGCACGACCTCAGAATCAGTTTTTTGGCATATTAACCCATGCTTTCTTTATTTCTCCAACATTCTTGACTACTTAAGTTCGTTTTGGAAGGTGTTCCTACATAATGGCCCAGTATTTTTCTATTGGGCGTAGTTCCGGAGTGTTTGGGGGGTTCAGATCTTCTGGCACGAAATCGACATCATTCGCCTTATACCACTCTAGCACGTTCTTCGTGTAGTGGCATGATGCCGAAACCGGCCAGAAGATCGTCGGACCGTCGTGAGCCTTCAGGAGAGGGAGAAGCCGCTTTAGGAGACACTCTTCCAAATACACCTGTCCATTCACGGTGCTTGCGGTAACGAACGGTGTACTACGCTTTCCGCAAGTACAAATCGCTTGCCAAATTAAGAACTTCTTGGTGAACTTCGACATCTTCTGTGTCCGGAGGTTCTCGGGAACATCACACTTATCCTTGGCAGTCACATACAGGTTTCCTGAAATCTGGTTGAAGTTCGCCTTCACATATGTCTCGTCATCCGTTACGCAGCAGTGTGGATTCGTTAACCTCTGGACGTACAACTTCCGAGCATGGCTTTTTGCGAACTGTATTCTGTTTCTCGTCACGGTTTGGGGACTTCTGAACCTTAAACGTACGAAGTCCAGCTCGAGTTTTGATATACTGCACGGAAGTCTTGCTCTCATTCTTTTTTTTTTTTGCCACATCTCGAACTGAGGCGTTCGGTTTCCGTTTAAAGGCTTCAAACACGCGTCTGTGATCGTTCTCGTTGTCTTGACGACTTTTTTACCGGATCTTCGCTTCCGATCAACGGTCAGACGTTCTTCGAACCGTTTTGTGATACCAGACACCGTGGAACTCGCGATTCCCAACTTTTTTTTTCCGATGGCACGATGCGACAGATCCTTATTCTCAAAGTACTCGTGCAAAACTTATTCACGCACGCACTGTTCCTTCGGTGCTATTTTGAAAACTTATGCGCACCTGATGAAATCAATTCACAGAGTGTTAACAATACACATTAAACTATGTCTACGCAAAATTTCAATTAAGTTTACCCAACGGATCAAAAGTTAAAGCAATTTCAGTGTGTGCGGATTTTAAACGGTACACCGTTTACTGTAGTTGTCCTGTAATATCCTTTCCAAAGGTTTCGTGTATAGTCTGTCCACGTTAAATTTCGGACACTTTCTTTCAGTGTAGATTTTGAATGATTTCACGTATCGTTGAAACGTTTCACATATATGAAAGCTGAAACTCTACACTTTATTTCATGGAACAACGCGTTTACATTATTGTAACATTCAGTAAAATGGCGTCAAATCAAGTGGAAGTGCGAATACGCATTTTATACGAACGGCAGCAAAATCCGAATTTATCGGTACGCGATCTTGCCAAGCAACTAACACTACCGAAAAGTACCGTGTTTTGTGTTTGCAAATCATTTGACCAGCGCTTGACTGAGGATTCGAAGGTTGAAAGTGGAACAAATCGAAAAGTAAGCTCCCGACAAATGGACAAAAAGGTGGTAGCCATTATTGAGAAAAATACCAATCATTCTATGCGAAATGTGGCTCACAAAGTCATACGTCATAATTATAGACACTGTATATAAAGGGTGTATTCGATAAAAATGGCACACACATATATACTCATCAAAATTAAACTGATTATCGGATTTTCTTGAAATTTTCAGGGAATGAAGAACTACTAATGAGTTTTGATTTACAACATTTGTTTTATTCAATTTCGTCTCAAATCCCGAATGCCCGCACCTTCCTTTTCACTCCACCCATCAAATTTTGTACAACCGATTTTCCCAGTGTTTTTGTTGTTTTTACCCAAATTTTCTTCAATTCTAGCTCTTTTTTTTTATAGTTTTGGGATGTTTGCGAAGTTCCGTTTTCATAATTGCCCAGAATTTTTCAATTGGACGAAGTTCCGGTGAATTTGGTGGGTTCATATCCTTTGGCACAAAATTGACTCCGTTGGCTCGGTACCACTCCAATACGTTTCGAGCGTAGTGGCAGGATGCTAGATCAGGCCAAAACAGAGTTGATCCTTTGTGCTTCTTAATGAATGGCAAGAGACGTGTAAATCGCACCGTTTATTGTTCCGGAAGTGATGAAGGGAGCACTTATTTCACCACATCCGCAAATCGCCTGCCAGATTAGAAACTTCTTTGCAAATTTCGATAGTTTTTTCTTTCGAACATCCTCCGGAACATCGAACTTCGACTTGGCAACGAAATATTCTTGCCCATGAAGTTGACGGAAGTCGGCCTTGACGTATGTTTCGTCATCCATCACGATGCAACCGGATTTGGTGAGCAGCTTCGTGTAAAGTTTCCGGGCGCGGGTTTTCGCAGTGATGTTTTGTTTTTCATTCCGGTTTGGGGCTTTTTGCACTTTGTAAACATGTAACCCAGCACGCTTCATGGTTTGCTGCACAAAACCGACTGACACCTTAGACTTTTTAGCGACATCTCGAATTGACATGTTTGGACGGTTCTTGAATTGTTGTACGACTTTCCTGGCCATTTTACTGTCCATTGGACCACTTTTACGACCACTCCCTTCCTTCCTTTGGACACTCAGACGCTCCTTGAAGGTTTTTATTACACGAGACACAGTTGCATTTGCAATTCCAAGCCTTTTAGCAATCCACCGGTGGGACGCCCCTGGATTTTGATTGTGAGTGCACAAAATTTTCTCACGGACAATTTTTGTTTCGACGACATGACTGGAACTACTGAATGTATAACTATGAAACTTGGCAGATGTAAATAATACACTATGGATAAGATCTACTCAAATTTCTAGGTTTTTTACTCATACGATTCAAAAGTTACAGAAGATTTTCTGTGTGCCATTTTTATCGAATACACCCTTTAGTAATGAAGAAAACAAATTATAGTATTTTGTATTTACACTGCAGAGCCTATGGCTTCCTAGAATTTAAAAATCTGCCGAAAGGCCGCAGAATGCAAGCCATTTCTGCCTTATATTATCTTTCTTTAGAAACCGGAAGAAACCCACAGAATTCACTTCACATCGCGAGTTATTGCTACAATTTCGCTCCAAACAATTCAATTTTTACACGGCACTTTTCACTATGCTATTTAATGAATATCTTCAAACGGAATCAAAACAAACTACCAACATCGACACAGAATCTTTAGCCTATTCAAGTTTGTACAAATACAAGATTGCTCAAATTTATGACATTTTTCAGGGTTGGCAGATTGTATGATTTTGCGTTGACCGGTCAATATACAGTGTCTATAGTCATACGAGGTCATACGTACAAAAAGTGAAGCAGAGGCAAGTACTGAAGGCGTACAAAGTGAAGAAGGTGCCCAACCGTGAAATTTCACTGCAAAAAGCCGTGCTAAGGAGCTTTACACCAAATTTTGGCTAACATTTTCTTGTATCATTATGGACAATCAAACAAACGTATTCGAAGACTTCAAACAGCTTCCGGGTCTGGCTTTTTACACCGCAATGCAGAGGAACGGAATGTTCGGCAACGGGCATTTTCGGACAAAGAAGGTGTCCAAATTCCCGAAAAAATATTTGATTTGGCGGGCCACATATAGTTGTGGTCGAAAATCTTAAAGTTTCGTCTCTACCGGCACTGTCAATAAGGATGTGTACGAGAGAGAATGTCTGCAAAAGCGGTTGCTGCCTCTCCAGCTCTGTTTTCTGTCACTATGCGAAATCCGTCCTGGAATGGTATAAGGTACAAGAGGTCAAATACGTGCCAAAAACTGCCAACCCACCAAACTGTCCTGAACTTCGCCCAATAGAGAAGAACTGGGCTCTAGTTAAGCGGAAACTCTTCGAAACTGAGAAGAAAGCAAATGGTACCTTTAATAATTTATTACTTTTTCATTTCACGTTTAGTCAAACAATGCTCGGCAAAGTTGTAGCTGAGAGGCTGTTGGCTTTTCGACGGTAAACAAAAAGTTTTTCTTTCTCCTTAGTAATTTCCATTCAAACTTCAAGTGGCATGTGCAATCCCAAGTAACAATTTGTTGATAAAACTACAATCAAACCTGTTTTGTCTACCAACATCTCCTCTAAGCTTCTTAAAAGCCGAAATTTGTACAAAATGGCCCACTCTATAGACGGTTGTGAACACAAGTTAATAAAACTTTTATAAGAACATAAAGATTTAGAATATGTTCTAGTGAAAGATGTTATGACCACTTGAGAACCTTCATAAAACCTATTGGCTGCCATGAAAACCAGAATGCGGCCATATGGCCACAGCTGTCAAACTTCATTGTGAAATGGAGGTTGTTTTTTGTTAATCTGCTTTGTTCGATTCTCTGCTCTTCTGATTCATTTAGCAGTAAAGAAGAGGTCTAGTGTTGCGGGAAATATTGTTTGATAGGGTAATATCCAAAACAAATTGTGATTTCTACAGCGTATTATGCTCCAAATTATATGCGCATTTATTTTTATGGTGAATATTGGCACGATAAGAGCCGATAATTAATGCGCCTCGGAAATTATGCGAATTTACAACAACATAAATCAAATTAAAAAAATATATTCGATAAATTAATCATGAATTTCCTGAAGAGTGCTTGGAATGGGATGAGATTATCTAATGGAATGCCGAAATTAGTCTCCGATCTACAGTTTATTTGCATACCATTGAAAATTTGATGCATTTATTTTTCCACATTTCAATGTGACTTGAAATTCTTATATTTCATTATGTCGATTGGAAAAAAATCACAGTTTTGCCATAAAGCCAATTTTTCTTCGCAATGGCTATTATAAAACTATTTGGTCTTATGGTGACTTTCTTCAATGCCTCTTTGCCGTTTAATGCATTAACTGGAGGCAAAATGAATTTAAAATGCTTTTTCAGCTGACCATATTAAGATAATATCAATGAGTCCTAAAACGGCATTTCAATACAGCATTTTACGAGTTCATAAAGTCGAAATAAAACCTTTGATAGGAGTAAAAGGAATTTGAGAAACAAGGTTTTAAGGTCGTTGTTAACAAGCTGTGTAGGTTCTCATAAACCTGACTAAAATATGAAACCTATTGGCACCTCTTGGTGCCATAATAGAACCATATTGATTTCAAGTGGCTTTCATAAAGCATTAATAAAACTTAATAAAGCCGGATGGTGCTAGCGATGTTACTTGGGATGTAAGTTTCTAATTAAATGTGCTCAAACTACTAGAGTCCGTTCAGGAAGCGATTTGAAATCGTTGAAGCACCAGGTAGCGAAAATTTTGAAACTTTCATTGGTCTGCAGCAAGTGTCCTGAGAATTTCTGAGAATTCCGATATTAGCATTAGCATTAGCATTGACGTTTGCACACCTCGTGGATGGAGCTACGATGAGGAATCATTCCTTGAAAACATTGTATGCCACCTTTGAACGGACCCAGTTACTGGTACGTTTCTTCACGCAATAATCTCCACAAATACACTCCTCGATCGCTCACCTGGCCACGTCCATGAGACCGTTGGAGATAGGGAGGATTTGGTATCTACCTTAAGAGGACACGGGGAACCCACGTTGTCATCAGTAGATACAGTGACGAACAAAACAATAAGACTACCGCTCATTGTAAAAGATGCAGTTGCAGGGCTCAATCAATAAAGCAAAACATTTAATAATTTCAACTAAAAATTATAGTTTATTTAATAACTCAACAAAACAAAATGGTTTGAAAGTAATAAAAACAATAAAGAAAAAAAACTGCCCTTCCAGCATAGAAAAGTAAGAAAATGATGCGACAATAAAATAAGACCACTCGTTAATTCATTCAAAAAATCGTTTCCATCAGCTTTGATCATTAGTATTTAGTGGTATAACCATTATTCCGGATCACTTCTCGCACTCCCTTCGGCATTGACTCCACGAGGTTTCGACATGTGCTGGCAGGGATGGCATACCATGCTTCCTGAATTTTGCTCCATAGTTCTTCCTTATTTTTCGATTTTAAAGGATTCACCGACTTTTTGACTATCTGCCAAAGATTTTCTATCGGATTGAGATCCGGGGATTGTGCCGGCCATTGCATTACATCAATTTTGTGATCCTCAAACCATTGCTTCACAGTACGGGCAGTATGCTTAGGATCATTATCTTGCATAAATTGCCATTTCAATGGCATTTTCCAGTCAGCATGTGGTAGCATTACATTCTCCATGATCTCAGCGTAAACGTACTGGTCCATTATCTTTTTTATCCAAAAGAGTGGACCAACACCGTACCAGGAGAAGCATCCCCAGACCATGATATTACCTCCTCCATGTTTAAATGTTTTTGTTGTGTACTGTGGTTTGAAAGCTGAATTAACAGGTTGGCGAACCCAGCGTTTTCCATCAGATCTGATTAAATTCACTTTTGTTTCATCTGACCAAAGGATGTTCCGCCATTTCTTACCATTTTCAGGTCCGATCCAGTCCAGATGTTCTCTAGCAAATTTTAGACGGGCCTGGAGATGCTTCCGTGTGAGCATTGGAACTTTCCTAGGACTTCTTCCAATCAGATTCTTCTCAACAAGCCGTCGCTGAACTGTCCTGGAACTCACGGATAAGTTCAGCTCTTCTTTGATCTTCGTTGCTGACTTGAATGGATCAATGCTAGAAAGTCGTTTGATGTGGCCGTCGTCCTTAGAGGTAGTTTTCCGGGGACGTCCAGTTCCCACTCGTGGTTTCGGGTCACGGAGAGCATTGCAAACAAATGTTTTGGACCGTCCTAAGAATGCAGCAATTTCTCGTTGAGTTTTTCCTTCTTTCGCCATTTGCCGGATATGAATCCTTTGATTCTCTGTGCAGTGATAGCTTCGGCCTATTTTTGCTGAATTTTTCCTAGAACTGACGAAATATGATGTCTTGTTAGATGAACAATATGATGACGAATAATACGACTCATCGATAAACAACTTACTTTAGAGGAACGACGGTATTTGCTACAAAATCAGATGAACTGTGGAAGTGGTCTTATACTTTTGTCGCACGTTTTTTGGTCCTTTAGCAGCTTTCGATGCATCTGGCTTGGAATGTTTATTTCTCATGTCATGTCAAGTTAGTACATGTGCTCGCCACTTGGTGTCGCATACGTTTAATTCAAATTGGCGGTTAGGACGCATGCATGAAAATTGCTCTATGCTGTGGTCTTATTGTTTTGTCCGTCACTGTATCAAGGGAAAGGGAAATGAACAGTCGGAGAGAATAGTTAAACAGAATGTCCTTGGGAGCATCTAGTCTAAGAAGGTTAAGTGATGCTCCATTGCTCTTCAAGCGGTTAAGACTTAAGCATTAACTATAGTCCTAGGCCTATATGGCTTATGGTTATAGCGACATTACTCGCTCTCTTAAACGAGAAGAATGTCTGATGGTATAAGACCGGGTGGTGAAAGAAAACTTATGGCATTTTCTGATATGATCTTCATAGAACTTTCATCGCAAACAATGATTTGTTTTTTTTTTCGTCCTGTACGAAAACTATAACTTAGTCTTGTAAACCCACGATTTCTGATTATGATGCAAAAAAGTTAAGTTTGGGCTACAAGTCTACTTATCTCACAAAATAATCTACAACCGATAACTCTGAATAATTAAAAGCTAAATAAATAGTTTACCCTGCCTGTTGCGTACAACACCACTGGGCAGCTGCAACAATACAGACGTCCACGGAGGATCGCCGGCTATTTAACCTTAGGTTGTGATGTCTGTCAAGCTGACAACGTCATGGAAGTGAATAGAAAAAGGCAAGTCACCAGTGATACAATTCGTTTTTCCGCTCTTGATTTCTAAAACTAATTTCTACAACTATTCTTAAATCTAAAGTTGTCACAAGTTTGAAATGTAAAGTAGTGAACTATTTCTTAACTATCAGGAGTGAGTAAATCAATATTTGGACGACACTAATTTAATAAAATAATGCGAATTCAGGGAACTGTCAATATTGGTTAATATTAGACACGCAACCACGCTGAAATTGGTTAGTTGAAATATTGAATTTAACAAAACCATACACATATTAATCTTAAACAATATTTAGTAATTAGGCTTCCATTATTATTTACTGCGCCAATTGCCAGCAAGAGGAACAGGAGAAACTAAAATTGTAAGATCCCTAAATGTAACCTATACCACAGAGAACAGACGTTCATCTTCGGTCTGCTACTTGTGTAAAACTTTAAACTGACATTTCAAATGTATGTCGTTATGCTCCTGGTAGGCGGCGCTGCAGTTGTGCGATAACTGTCACGTAAATGTTTATCAATTAAAAGCTTAGCACATAACCTGAAAAGTTTTGTTTGTTTTTTCTCTACACTTGCTTCTTATACCTCCTGCCCATATTAACTTTTACACACGTTTTTCAAGAACAGGTATATGGACATCAATGTCTGTTCTCTGTGCCTATACCTATGTTGCTAATTAAAGTTACTTCATTTCAGCTTCAAGCTGCTACTCGTAAAAGGCTACTGTGAAGATGTTTTGTTCTAAATAAAATCCGAACACTGCCTGTAATCAGTACCATAAAGTTTTTTTTTACGTTTTTGAGCTATAATGTTCAATGATCATATTTTCATCATAGCTTACAAACCTTTCATAAAACTTAATTGATCTTAAATGTATGAAAAAAAAAAGAAGTATCAGACTAAATACATCATTATAATACAAATAAGTAATTGATATGCCTTTTCTTTGGAAACATCACCGAAATAAATCTTTGATGAGCTCTTTTGGACATTATAATTGCGTAAAGAACTGTGAAATTTTCACGACATAATTTCGTTCTACAACTCACAACTAAAAGATGTCCGTCGAGACCAGATGAAGGTGCATGAGAAAAGTATGCCGCAAAGAATTCAACAAGCAGAGTGGCACTCCACACTGAAGAAGCCTGTAAGTCGTAGATGAAATAGACCTATCTGTCAAAAGATAAGCTTTTTTTTAAGTGGAATTTAAAGGAATTTGCTGCGTTTACTAGTAATATTTAGATGGAAAAAGTAAACAAGTGAAGTGATCGTTTAAATTTTCCTAGTTTTTCGAACAGAATGAGGCTGATATGCAGCAATATGTGCTCGAGCTTGACAGACACATTCAATTGTTAACAATGGTTTAGTAAAGTATGTATATTACAAGTAAATTACCTAAAATAAATTGCACAATCGATAACAAAGTTGGCTGAGGAAAACATTATTTCAGCCTCAATTATCATTTTTCCGGTTTGGTGGTGGCTCAGTTTTGGTAAATATGCCGTTACAGCAGGGCTGGTAGCGGATTTATGGATAAATAATAGTGACTTTAGTGACTAAAATAATACAAATAGTGACCAGATAGTGACTAAAATAATACAAATAGTGACCAAATAGTGACTAAAAAGTGATTATCAAATTAAAGTATTCTTTTTAAACTTTTATACATTTGTTGTATAAGTACAGTAAAAATAAACTAAGTGATCACCCCCGTTTGCAAAAATGAATGATAATGCGGCGCAATGTCACTTTTTGGTTCTTGTACCCGTCGGTTCGTTTTCGAGAACCATTTTCACAGGACTGTCGTCCGACATCCTTACGACATACCCAGCCCATCGTAGTCGACCGATTTTTGCGATGTGTACGATGGGAGGTTCTCCCAGCAACTGATACAATTCGTGGTTCATTTGCCTCCTCCACGTTCCGTCTTCCATCTGCATTCCACCGTAGATCGTACGCAGCACCTTGCGTTCAAAGACACCAAGCGCGCGTTGGTCCTCCACTAGCGATGTCCAAGTTTCGTGGCCGTAGAGAACTACCGGTCTAATTAATGTCCTGTAGATGGTCAACTTTGTAGTTCGGCGAACTTTGTTCGATCTTAGCGTCCTTCGGAGTCCAAAGTAGGCACGATTGCCAACCATAATGTACCTTTGTATTTCTCTGTTGGTATCATTATCGGCGGTCACCAATGAGCCCAGATACACGAATTCGTCTATTACGTCGATTTCATCACCGTCGATCTGAACTCGTGGTAGGAGGCTAACATAGTCTTCTCGTGAGCCTCTGCCTTTCATGTATTTTGTTTTCAACGCATTAATCGCATCCTACCTAATCCTACCAGCTTCAGCCTTAAGTCTGATGTACGTTTCCGCCATCGTCTCAAAGTTACGTGCTACGATATCAACGTCGTCGGCGAAGCCAAATAGTTGGACAGACTTCCTGAAGATCGTGCCACTCGTGTCTATCCCAGCTCTTCGAATCACACCCTCCAATGCAATGTTAAACAACAAACACGACAATCCATCACCTTGCCGTAACCCTCTCCGAGATTCGAAGGGACTCGGGAGCGTCCCTGAAACTCGCACGACACACATCACCCGTCAGTTTTTCCGGTGTTTCCTGTGCTATAATTACTTCTGATGTATCTTGCTTCTCAATTCATTGTTTGAGAAGTTGTCATGTGAAGCTGTTTTCACTACCGTAATCACCTGAGGGTATTTAGGCTCACCTACAGCCGCTTTCTAAGTAAAAAAAACTAGTTCCCATACTCTTAACAAGTTCCATTCGTTAACCTGAATCGGAAGGAACTTGGCGATTTTCACAACATACTTGGAGCTTTCACTGGATGCAACAGCTGGTGGGTTGAGGCATTGACAATATTTTATAAACGAATTCTGCAAACCAGACTTTTGACGTAGGGCTACGTCTTTGTTTTCTATACTTCTGTACAATTAAAAAAAAATCAAATGTTTTGAGCATTAATATCTCAGTCATTTCTCAAAAGATTACCAACATCTTTACACCAATCGATCGGAAGTATTCCTATGCGCCAATTTTAGAAGAGAACATTGTTGATTTCGGGTCACATAGTATTGCAAATTCATAAATGTTAAGCCTTGCCTTAAAAAGTATATTAAGTCCTTCAGGCCTAAGGGGTCATATATGACCCCAAAATGATAATGGCTGTATACAATCACACAGACTGAATAAAAGTGTACACTGTCTTCTGCAAATTTGTTTTCCATCAATTCTTCTATCTGAAAAATATAAAAAACATATGAGTTTAAGGCCTAATTGACGACCTAGAACATCCTGAATATGAAGAAGTTCAGGAAGAAATACTAAATGCCTTATTAATAGTGTGAAGCGATGTTTTAGAATATTGTACACATGCATTTAATGCGTTCAATATTTTTGTATCTTTCGGAGATGTCCTTGGTCATCCATAATGTACTTGAGTTCAGAACCTCAAATCTACAGTTGTAACAGTAGATTTTAGGGCTTTATAAGGTTACGATATGTTTCAAACATATTGAATAAACCTTTTTTAAGGTCAACAATCATTATTTGATAACTTTGTGATGTTCTTGGTCATCAAAACTGTCCTTGAGCTCAGAACATAAGATCTACAGTAGCTGTTTGGAGTTTGTAAAGGGACAATATATATTTGACAACATTGATGGAATAGTGTGAAAATTGTAAAAATAATGATGTAATATGGGACCACGTGCATTCGCATTCAAGCTAATCTAGAGTGCTGTGACCGAAAAGCGCTCTGTATTTGACAAGTTCAATTGAGGTAGAGGCAGCGTTCGCCAGGGCATCTAGTTTTTTGGTGTAATTTCTCGACTTTTATATAGTCTTGCCAGATCGCTTAATTTGGTTGGCTATTGTACAAGGGATTTAAAAAAAAATTACAATCGGCGATGCGAAAATAGTGACTTTAGTGACCATTTTCCCTAAATAGTGACTTTAGTGACTTTCGGATGCAAATAGTGACTTTTTAGTGACTAGACTCATAATAGTGACCAAGTCACTAAAATGTGACCCGCTACCAGCCCTGCGTTACAGGCAGTAAATTTTTATGACATTGGATTACACACAAATATTCAATCAAGGCCACTTACAAAGTGTAATGGTGACCGGTTGGCCGCAGCGACTTAATTAGAGTGCCAAAAGGGCACCAAATCACTTCGACAGAGTTGCCGCCGGACACCAGTTATTTCTTTGAGCAGTTCCACAGGGCACACTTTCAAATTCTGCAATATTTTACTACCCATACAACATGCAGCTATGACATTCAGCGGTTGGCACGTTACAACAAACAGAGAGCAGAAATCTCTACCTAATGCGTGCTTCCTCCGCCCCATGCTAAGGTCCTTTGTATTTACCTTAAAATTTTACTATACGGGAAATTTTACTAAAACTGATTGGGTTTCAAACGTATAAAGGATACTTAGCTGAATTCCAGTTGATCAAGTATAGAATAAGAAACAGGCAACAAGCAAAACATTGAAAAATAAAACGGTGCAAAAATGACAGCAGGAAACTATTCACGTCTCGGTTAGGGCACAGCACACTACGATCTTCATGAGAATTTCTGAGAATTCCGATATCCACACATATTATTTTTGTTTTCTCTTGCACTTCACGTTGTCCATGACGCTGTTCAAATGTGACACCAAATGTTAATTTTTATTTGAATTATCATTCGGAGAAATTGCATATAACATACCTTATCATTTTGGGTTCCACTTTTTTCAGAACCTAGATTGGATGTTGGTAAGTTGGCTCAGCTGATTAAGACTCAGAAACTCACCGTTAGTTGCTAAATCACAAAGTATCGATTTGCTTATTCATGTGATAAGCTAATTGAATCCGATCCATATCTTTATAAGAATCGAATTCTAGAAAACATGCCTTGCTTGCTCTTTAATTACGGAAATAGTAAGCAAGCAGGGATAGTTCCTGGAAATGGTATAATTAACAACAAATCTAAACACCATTTACCTAATGTATCGTTGACGTCAACTAAACCGTTTGTAATCAGTGTTACAAGCAGGATGAGCAGGATTAAGGCTACTTTGAACTCCTCAGGCGCTTCTGCACAGCAAACGCAACCCAAAAGCCTCCTGTGCATTCACATCGAATGCCATGTCGCCAGCCACATTACCGGATTGCTTCGATTCTATGATGATTGAACTTCAGCAGCAAGCTGAAAAGCGGTCTTATACATATATCGTAGGCTGAGAAACTCCGGCAGCTACCCAAGAGGCTAGATTAATGGAGAATAGAGTCATTATCGTGATTGAGTGGGATTTGGACGTGACTTTGCGAGTAGCATGATTGTCATTTGATTGCAGAACAATCAGACAAGCCGATGCGACAACAAGCATTCACATCATAGAGGGAAGAAATTATGTCATTCACGAACGTAATTGAGATAACTAGCATCAATTAGTCGGATGACTTTGCGGAAAACCGATTGAATTTCATTGTTGTGGTGCTGTAAATTCTAAACTGCTGAAACTGGATACGACCCTGAAGCTAAACTATGCTGCATTAATAAATTAATTAACTCTTTCCTGCCAGGCGGAAACCTAAATCCACCCGAAAGACGAATTGGCTCATCGTGACCCTAATAAACACCAGACCAGCTGACAACAAACGACGCCGGGTTCTGTCTCGACTGAAAGATGAGAAAAATAACACAGTTAATTTAGCAGCTCCATGCTCCAACACACGAAAAATCCGAATCTCACGTTCCACACACGTCCCATCGCTCGGGTTGACAAACACGTTTTTCATATCTGCCTCCCTCCCACCGGGCGAGCGGAGCGAAAATGTGTAAATTGTTTTTCATTTCTATCACACCCTCCAGAAGGAAAACAGAACCATTCAAGCGACGCACAACCAAAACATCACAAAGACGCCCTCAACCGAAAAAAAAAAATCACAAAATATCATCTTTCCACATCACATCCAAGCGACCTTTGCAGACGCTGGAGAACTGCATCCAACGAGGAGATGACGAGGACGAGGCACCGGAGTAGGCCTTGCCACAAGAAAAGGAAAAACCGCACGCTTCGCTCGCTTGCACGCAACGCTGTGAAACGCTGTGACACGCGTCGTGTGAGCCAAAGCGTTACAAACATCATGGCAACCGCAAAAGCGTTACCAAAAAAAAAAAAAAAAAACATGACGCCACATTTTCGGCTTCCTATCACACGTGTGAAAGACACGTACAAAGTATTGTACAGACCGGGACCGTCGTCTGTCATAGAATACACGGCGGCGGGGTTGTTCTGAAAGATGACTGCGGGCTGTTTGTGTTGATTTAAGTGAAATGTGATGCCAAAAGTTCTCGCTTCGAAGGTTGATTCTTCCTCAAATATGAATTTTATCAAAAGCCATCCCGAACCACTCCAACTTGCATGACTTCACACGATTCTCGTAATGGAAAACGCAAAAACTGCCCCGGGTGGATGAACCGTTGAAAAATTACAGCATATTTCATCACCTTTGCCACCATCGCACGATGCATGTGGCTACGGTTGCCACATTTCCAAAACTTTTCACCAACAAAAAAACGAAAAAAAAAAACGGAAAAAGACGAACAACGCAGTAAACTAGAGCATATTCCCAAGAGGAAATCTTCCCAGCAGGTTGTCCCCAGGTTAGAGCACTCAACACCACCAACCTTCCGAAGTGATATGCGATCGGATGCGATGCCATGCGTACGAAACGGCCGAACGACAACGGTGGCGATCCGAAACATAACTTTCCCTGGTGAGAGCCGCCCGAGAACACACAGGAAATGGAAACTCATCAGTTTAGTGTGTTTTCCACCTCAAGCGGTGCGAAGCAGGCCGTGATGAAAGCGACTCACGCTCCTTCCACGCCCAGAACGGCGGATGGTGGCGGGGGCGGGGGGTGCGTATGTTGTCGTCATGGTGAGAAAAAAATTAAGATGATTAAAATGTCTTGCTTTCCATTTGGAGAACGGAGCCATTGCCGACGAGTTCGGAGTTGGGTAGGCGAGTCGAATGGATGGGAAAAGGGCAGCATTTCCAACCAGGCGCTATAAATCACCCGATGTGTTGTGGGTGCAAAGTACTGATTCGGTGCGAAGCTGCTGTTTCTTCTTCTTCTTTTTTGTAATAGAAGGGCACAACACGGGGATTACGAGTCACTGCAAATTGATTACTTTTTCTTTCGTTCACATTTTTTTTTTCAATTTTGATTCGTGCGGGGAACAGAGGCGAGCGATGGTGAGAGAGGGGAAAACAGTCAGGAGTGGCATTTTCACGGTTGAGTCGGTGCAATTGATGGGGATTTATTGGGGTTGAATAATTGAGTTAATGAAACGATATAGCCTTGAATTTCGAGACGTGGTAGTTTGCTCATGGAGTAATTATACCGAGTTGGGTCGAAATTTATTTACCGCTGCTGTCAAACGGTATAATGGAAGTAGTCACCAAGTAGCCGGCGCAAACAGAAAGCTAGCTGTTTCTTAAGAAAAGCTGGTCATGAAAATGGAATGCGATTTACCGGCAATTCGTGTACTGCCGGTGAAAGCAAAACAGTCCCATATGACATTTGTTTGTTTTTGATTTTTTTATGCCTACCACAGCACTTTAATATGTACTTTCAAAATACGAGTGAAATTTCTCACCCTGAAATATGGACGTTTAATTGTCCCACGGAAAGCAATTTTAATTCTAGTGGGAAAAAAATGTGTCCAATTTACAAGTGGGACAAATCGACTAGGCATTTTTCCGAAATTGAGGATTTGTATCATGGGACGACAATGCGGCCACCGGCAGTGTAGGTAAAATTCAGTTCCAACTGGCAGTCTTCTAGGTGCAGCCTAGCGCAGATGTTTGATGAAGTATGCACTCTCAAATGAACACTCTCTTGAAGTGCACACATAAACTCATCAAAATGAACGTGAAAACGAGCGTAAGCTTCGTGCTCATGTTTTGTGCCACGTTCGCAGCCGCGCTCAAAACATCTATGTTTGCATACGGTTCAGCTTCATATCCAGAAGATCGTTTTTGACGTAAGACTACGTCTGTGTTTTCAAAACATGGGGTACACGTTCGAATTGCAAAAATTTGGAGCGTCACGAAAAATATATATAGGTTTTGAACGTTAATTACTAAGTCATTTCACGATTGATTTTCAAAATGTTTGCACCAATCGATCGGGACATTTCCTACGCTTCGATTTCAATATTTAAAACTTTTGATTTTTAACATTCAACTATTGAAATTAACGCAAATATAAGGTGATGTCCTATAATGCCGATTTTTCAGAGTAAATTTATTAAATGCATAGAACTTTCCTATCACAGACTTCAAATTTCAGTAAGGAACTTCTCACATGCAGCAGTGCTCGATATAAAAGGGGGACACCTTCAAATTTTCCCCTATTCAACATCATCATCGAGTGGGACCGGTTCCGCTCTAAGCAGCACGATGTGACGCACTGTGGCAACTGCCTTGCGTTCGGTCACGGAACTCGAAACTGCCACATGAAACCGCGGTGTGGCAAGTGTGCCGGTGCACACGCCACCAAGGATTGTGCCCCGATGGACGAAGGTGCCCCACTGAAGTGCGCCAACTGTGGCGCAAATCACGAAAGCAGTAATCGAGCCTGCCCCAAACGTGCGGAGTTTTTGGCGATCCGCAAGCAGGCATCCAACAAGTCCCGGCTTGATCAACGCCGTCCACCACCTCCGATGAACGAGGAGAATTTCCCGTCGCTTCGGTACCAGGTGCCAAACCTACCGCCGATCCCATTAAATCACCGCCATGCAAACCGCCCGTCAGCTTCCTTTCATCATCGATTCGCGGCAGCCGCCGCCACTCCCAACCCGGCTCCTCCTCCAGGCTGGGGCAATCCGAGTTACAGTACCTACACGCAACCACCCGTCGAAGGACAGCTCTACGACTCGGAGCAAATGGTCGAGTTCGTTCAAGAACTCTACCGCCAACTACGTTCCTGTCGCTCGAAGGAGGAACAGCTAAAAGCCGCCACATCCGTGACAATGACGTTCATTTTCAAGTATGGACCGTAAACGCACCATCAACATTCTCAATTGGAATGCTTGTTCCATCCGGAACAAAGTTATCGAGCTCGGTGACTTCCTTAACAGGAAGGACATCGATATCACCATCGTCACGGAAACGCACCTCAAGCCCGAACTTAGCGTCTTCATTCCTGGCTATCGGATTGTGCGACTGGATCGTTGCGGCTCTGGTGGAGGAGGAGTCGCGATCGCCCTGCGTAACAACATCAACTGCCTTCAGCTGCAGATGATTGAATCCATCGGAGTTGAGGTCGAATCTGCCGTCGGCCCTATCACCATCATCGCGGCTTATTGTCCCAAGCAAGCCAGCACCACCAACGGAACAACAACGGTCCTACGAAACGACATCCGTAAGCTAACTCGGAGGCAGGGGCAGTTTGTCATCGCCGGCGACCTAAATGCGAAACATGAAACCTGGGGGAACACCCGGTGCAACCGAAATGGCATCCTTCTACAGGAAGACCTGGAATTACACCCTACTGGGCCCGGATACTCCCACCCGGTTGAGCAGATCTGGGGCCCACTCAACAATCGACATCTTTCTCACCAACATGGGGAACAACATCGCCCAGCCGGTCGTGCACCAGGAGCTCAGCTCGGACCACTATCCGGTGGTGGCCGAAGTTGGCTCCTCGGTCAACTACCATCGTGCCAGATGGGAAAGGTTCCGACAACATGTCGACGACACCGTCGATTTCAACGTGAACCTCGAGTCATCTGATGACATCGATCGGCAACTGAAAAGCATCGAGCAAGCGATCTCCCAGGCCCGGGAGCAACATGTACCGATGAATGATCAGGTTAGCAACTCTGTACCCATTGATAGATGCACTAAAGAACTTATACAATTGCGCAACGCCATTCGAAGGCAATACCAGCGAACAGGTTTTCCAACACTAAAAAGTCACTGTAATCGAGTGACGAAAATTATTAAGGCCAGAATGGTGGACCTTAAGAATAACAATTTTGCCGACAAGATCCGCTCTCTCCCAGATTGTGCAAAGCCGTTCTGGAAGTTGACCAGAATTTTGAAAACTAAGCCAAGGCCCATTCCACCGTTGATCCCACAAGATAGCAATGGCTCTAAGGATCACTTGATAACTCCTGCAGAGAAGGCTGCTGAGATAAGTCAACACTTCGTCAGCTCCCACAATCTCGGACATAACATCGTCAGTCCACACGAAGTTGCCGTTAGCGCGCTTATTACTAACATCCATATAAGCCCCAACGACTTCACAGAGGAGCTGGAGATCTCAGCTGACGAATTGTTGACTTATCTCAAAGTCTCAAAGAACATGAAGGCCCCAGGTTTCGATAACATCATGAACTTGGAGCTCAAGCAATTGAGCCCCCAGTTCTATAACCATCTGGCGATGGTTTTCAACCATTGCCTCCGACTTTGCTACTTTCCCTCGTGTTGGAAGTCAGCCAAAGTCATCCCCATCCAGAAACCTGGGAAAGATCCTTCATGTTCCAAGAGCTATAGGCCCATCAGCCTTCTCTCAGGATTATCCAAGCTGTTTGAGCAAGCGATCCACCGTCGGCTTCTCTCATCTGCCGACAAGCTGAACATCTTGCTTGACGAACAATTTGGCTTCCGACGTGGTCGGTCAACAATTCACCAACTTAATCGAGTCATTAACATCCTCAGACGAAACAAGTCTGTTGCGAAATCATCTGCCATGGCACTTCTCGACATCGAGAAGGCCTTTGATAACGTGTGGCACGATGGCCTGGTGTACAAGCTAAAACGATACAATCTTCCCATCTTCCTAGTGAAGATAATTAAAAATTATTTGTCGGACAGGACATTCCGTGTTTCGCTGCAAGGTGCAGTTTCCGATGCACAGGAGATCTCCGCCGGTGTCCCGCAGGGAAGTATACTAGGTCCACTTCTGTTTAACCTATTCACCTCGGACACACCCCCGCTCCCTGAAAATTGATCTCTGTCGTTGTTCGCCGATGATACATCAGTCGTCCATAATGGTAGGGTAACAAGAGCGCTAACAGCGAAACTGCAGCGAAGCCTGAATGTTCTGTCAGAATACTTCACCGAATGGAAGATCTGTATCAACGCGGCAAAGACCCAGGTCATCCTCTTCCCATACTCCAATTCTCCCAGACTGGTTCCGCCTGAGGATTGTAAAATTAGCCTAAACAACACAACGGTGGAATGGGCCCAATCAGCTGTCTATCTTGGCGTGACCATAGACAGCAAGCTTATTTTCAGGGAGCAGGTTGACAAAACTGTCACAAAGTGTAACGTTCTGTTGAAGTTACTGTACCCATTGATCAACAGAAGGTCTACATTATCCCTGAAAAACAAGCTTGCTGTCTACAAGCAAATCATACTTCCAGTCATCGAGTACGGCATGCCAATCTGGGAGAGTTGCGCAAAAACACATCACCTGAAGCTACAGCGTGTTCAAAATAAGTTCCTCAGGATGATCCTGAACACCCCTCCGAGGACAAGAACATCTGAGGTCCACCGTCTGGCCGAGATAATAATGCTCGATGACCGCTTTAGTGAGTCTATCAATCGGTACAGGGCACGCTGCCTGACATCGGATCACCAGATCATCCGGAATCTGGTTCCCCACCCCTAGGATTTTCAAATTATAGTTGTAGCTATAGGTTAAGTAGGTTATCAAATTTCAACTACCAATGCCCCAAGGGCTAATCTCTCAAAATTAATTTAAAAACATAAAACACACAAAACACATATAACACATAAAGCACACTTAACAAAGCTGAAGAGCCCTATGGGCTAAAACACTTAAAATTGTAAATTAGTATATAAGACAAAGAATGAGAAATAAAAAACAAGTTTACTACTACTACTAATTTTCTTCATTCGCTCGTTAGCCATGGAGCTGTGCAGAGCGGCAAAGGGCAAGAATGGTCCGGGGAGGGGGGGGCCGGAAGGGAGAGGAGGGAGGGGAAAAAAAAGAAAAAAGGAGGGGGGGGGGGGGGGGAAAAGGGGGGGGGGGGGGGGAAACATTAAGAAGGGGGGGGGGGGGAGGGCGCAACGGGGGAAAATATAAAAAAAAGGGGGGGGAATAGAAGAGATAGGGGGGGAGTCATATCTTCATTCGCTCGTTAGCTGGAGGAGGAAGGCAGTTGGGGGGTGGAAGGAGGAGCAGGAGTAACTAGGAGTGGTGCGGGGGGGGGGAAGATATGATGTGATATATATATATATATATATATATATATATATATATATATATATATATATATATATATATATATATATATATATATATAGCATATATATATATATATATATATATATATATATATATATATATATATATATATATATATATATATATATATATATATATATATATATATATATATATATATATATATATATGTAGATGATTTCGAAATCTATGTAGATGCTATAGATAAATATATAGATGTATATGGTCATGATATTGATATATTTGTAGATCATATCGATACATATGTAGATGATATAAATCAAATACATTTGATGATATTGATATGTTAAAAGATGATATCGATATATAATATATGTAGATGATGTAGATAAGACGAAACGTTGAAAATCCGAAATCACTATGTCTATACAGGCAGAACGGCATTTTTCGGGGTAGAACCATCTGTGTTTAGCGTCCTGGTTCCCAAATTTCGACAGAATGTCAATAATTATTAAATGATGTATTTCACACAAAAAGATTTCTTCAGGGCTACTATTCTGATTTTGAATGAGTGTTATACTGAATTATTATAAGAGTTTGCTTATTGTATTCGTATGACACCTACTTAATTCGTAAATCCTGGGCGATCCTGAATTTCGCACAATTTCTATTCGATAAATACCAAATATTTCTTAAAATCATGTTTCGGTATAGAAAATAACTCAGGGTCGTTTAAAGTTTATTTGCCTTTTGCAATCACAGCCCGCTGGTTGCTGACATGTTATGATTTCCCTATTTCCTCTATTTCCCAGACATAATTTTATTATAACAAGTTGTTCAATATTGGTAATTTACTCTTCAAAATTTAATCAGTGGTTGAAAGTGTTTCTGTTCGTTTTAGTGCGTTAGATAGAGTCCCCACCTTGCAATGAGAATCAAATATTTTTGAGAAAGTGTTTGAAAGAGAAAGTGAAATGTCGCAGAATATGGCTGCAAAGTATCAGACCAGAAGTCGGAGTGAATAAATCTTCAAGCTATTTTAAATAATAGCATGGGTTTCAGGTCGACTTTCAAACATTTGGAGTAGTTATTACGGGTTTATTGAATTCCTGCAAAAAAAGATTATCGTTTAAATTGATGACCAATTAACATATTGATTTTTATACGGTTACATATTCTTTAAAGAAACCTTGTATCCAATTGTATATAAAATTCATATTTCGAACAGGTCTTCAACTATCTTTCATGCCATAAAGATCAGGCATCTCCTCTCAACCATCGTAGCAAATACGATCGCGTCCGTATCATCATTCAAACCACACGGCCCTTTTTAGAGCCACCTAATGCTTTCTAAAGAGTGTACAATAGAATTTTCTCACATACTTCCTTTCTATTGCTGATCTACGAACACCCACGCTATTTTGACCTAGACTACGTCCATCGGCTAGGGTAGAGGTCAAATGAAAATTCGAAAAATAATTTGACCATCACGAATATTTCAAACATTTTGAACGCTAATAACTTTATCATTTCTCGATAGATGTTTGAGATTGTTGCTTCAATCAGTTGTAACTGTCAAGTCAATGTTAAAACATATCATTAATAATTGACTTTGAATTCCCCAACAGACTTTCAACAATCTGTAACGCAATAAGGATAATGGTCTCCAGCTAAGTCGTCCGACATTCTGGCTACATGCCCGACACACCGCAACCGCCAAAATTTCATCGTGTGTTCTCCTAACACCGTCCCATGAGAACAAAAGAAGCAGACAAAACAATCCATAGTTCTGACCGTGACCACTGAATAGAAAGCGCACTCACACTCATGCGAATTCTATAACGAAAAACATAAGGCAAAATGAAGCAACAAAAATACAAAAATGAAATTTTATTGGCTTTTCAAGATGATTACTGATTACACACACACACAAACAAACACACACACACACACACACACACACACACACCACACACACACACACACACACACACACACACACACACACACACACACACACACACACACACACACACACACACACACACACACACACACACACACACACACACACACACACACACACCTAGATGAAAATCATAACGTTATGTATGAGCTTATTAAAGGTCGTCCATCAATGACGTAGCATTTTAAGCGAGAGGGGGGGTCTAGTGGATTTGTGACAATATGCTACGAGGCAGAGGGAACACTTATGAAAATTGAACATGGCACCATTGATGATGGTCATTTAGAAGTATCACCTCGAAAAATCTTGAAGTTTGATACCCATATTGATATGGTTCTGGACATTTCCCAAATTGACCACTTCCCCCGGGGTACCTGGAACCTACTACAGGGTGTTCAGGGCAACTGATCGTCCTGAATATGCTCCCTGAAGCACCTCCATGAAACATCTTGATGTTTTGGTGATATATAGATGATTGGAAGGATATACATGATTGACCACAGTATCCTGTACCAGTTTTACGGAAATGGCCATATTTCGGAAGTTTTCAACGGATCTTAGTACAACCGCCGACATTCAATTTTCAATGAGTTCTAGTTTCTAGGAAAACAGGGGTCATCAATGTAACTTCACACCACACAAAAATACCACCAGCAGAAAAAATGTCTTTTTGACATGCCTTCTGCAAATCCGGAACATCTCCGGTGTCCGGTGGCCAGTATTCGTGACTATGCATGTTCCTGAATCTTGACTGCCATCGAATGCTTCCGGTTTTGTCCAAATTCAACAAGTTTTCAAAAAGTTATAAGGAATCGAATTTGGGTAAAATTTTGCCTATCCTCTGTACGTTAAGGAATGTCTCCAGAAGCGATTATTGCCGATGATCAGGCAGCACGAAGGTCAAGTGGTGTTCTGGCCTGATTTGGCGTCATGTCATTACGCAAAGGACACTTTAGATTGGTACAAAAATCAAAATTTATGTTTCGTGCCGAAAGACATGAGTCCGCCGAACTGCCCGGAGGCACGGCCAATCGGGACTTTTTGGGCTTTAACCACTGCAAAGCTTCGAAAATTCATAAAACCAGCGGACGACATCCAAAAATTTAAAAAAGATTGGCCAAAAGTGGTCAAATGGTGGGAAGTACCACTGTGCAGAAGCTAATGGGTCATGTTCGAGGAAAAGTTAGGAGTCCTGGCTATGATTAAATATTTTGATTAAACGAGAGTAAAATATCATATAAAACACAAATACAAATATGATTTGCCAAATAAGATTAATAAAACTAAAAAAACATGACTTTTTTGTTATTTTGAAAGTGTGCTTATACTTTCTGGAACAATCTATACCATGTTGAACCAGGCAATGCATCAAACGGTTTAACTTTGTCTACATAAACCGGTCGTGTGTTATACACTGATTTTCGGTAAGGCTTATTGATCCAATCGATCAATGCAGCCTCTATTCTAATACAGGCAATTAAAAATAATAATAATAAAATTCATTACACATTGCTGTGTAGTCCTACGTCAACTTTGCGTACAATCCCATTGGGCTGTCCCTTATAGTTTTATTCTGTTTTGCTCCTTGCGACGTTCAATACACCATAACTGTTATCGGTCGGACAGAGATTTTATAAGAAACCAATCCGGTTTGACTAATTGATAGGTTTGTGCGATAAGTGGTTTATTCTGTCAACGCATATATTAGATCTTTTCATCCGGAAAACCGATAAAAACGTTGAGGAATCAATGAAGATATAGTACTTTTAAGACTTCAGTTTAAACTAAGATTATAATAATCATAATTGTTGTAAGAAAACTAATGATTTTTCTGTTATTAAATCTTGCTTCTTAAACATTTCTTTGCGTTTTCATTGGATTTCCATACAGTTGTATATTCGAGAAAACTAAACGATTTTTTTTTCTTTTATCGCCTTGGTTTCCCTTGCATATCATTGGTTCTAAGAATTATATAAAGAAAATGCGCAAGTTATATTACGGATTGTGACATAAGAGGGAGGGAGGTTCTTGATTTTTTCAATATTTCCTCTGACTTACACCTTATACGATTCATGAAAATAAGATTTACCATCTTTCAGAAATGAGAAATATTTGGTAGGTTTGTTCCTTATCGAAAATATCGCGATGGCCGTCTCGAATGAACTAAAGCGTCTACAACAGACGTTCGGTTTAAAGAGATATAATAAAATGAATGAATCATTCCCGCGATGGAGTGGTCCAAAAAATCACGATTTCTATAGAAATATTTTTTTGAAAATTTATAACTTTCAAAACTTATAAATTACTTTTTAAAATTGACAGATTTTCAAGATTGACCCTTCAAATTAATGTTTAATTCTTCTAGGTAGGAGAAAAATAAAAGAAATGAACCTGACTGCTTACCTTCTGTGAGAAAAATACGCTTTTATTCATAGTAGAAGAAACTAAGGAAAAGAGGGTTAACAAAATTAAGTCGGGTAATCAAAAAAAAAATAATCAAAACACAAGTTAATGATTTCTTTTAACTTCAGGAATAGTATTCATACAAGTGTTAAAATTAAAAGAAACTAATCACTGCCAATAACTTTTCAAAATTTTTACCAATTTAAAATTTAATCACGGAACGAAAAATCTTTCACATAACACATCGGTCAATAAGTCCCGGGCCTAAGTAGGAAAACAATTTTTTTTTCCAAAATTGATTTTTATTCATCAATATAATTTCCTTTTAGAGTGATACAATCAGTCCAACGTTTCTCTAGCTTTTCGATACCACCGGTGTAGAACGATTTATCAAGACCTTCAAAATATGCTTCAGTTTCCGCAATCACTTCTTCATCTGAGCCAAATCTCTTTCATCGAAGCATCTTTTTAAGTTCTGCGAAGAGCCAGTAGTCGCTGGGGGCCAAATCTGGAGAATACGGTGGGTACGGTAGCAATTAGAAATCCAATTCGACCATTTTTGCGGCTGTTTTTATTGACTTGTTACTCGGTGAATTGTTTTGGTCAAAGAGCACCATTTTATTCTTCCAATGAGGCCTTTTCTGGGCGATTTCGGCCTTCAAACGATCCAACAAACCGATATAATAGTCGCTGTTGATTGTTTTTTCATGTTCCAAGTAGTCAATGAATAAAATTTCATGCGCATCCCAAAATACAGAGGCCATTACCTTCCCAGCCGATGTTTGAGTCTTTGGACGACTTTTTCCGTCTGCACGCCACTCAGCAGACTACCGATTTGAATCCGGACTCAAGTGGTGAATCCATGTTTCATCCATTGTGATGTATCGACGCAAAAACTCCTTCTTACAGGGTGCGGCAGAAAATAATGCGAAAATTTGTTCTATCTCTTTCAAATCCCATTTTCAACTAATTCAAGCAATAATATCAACATTTTCGAGTGCAGTTATCTTAAAAAAGTCCTTTTAAACAAGCCGACACCGGACGCCAGAGCATGCCTCTGACATTGACTGCCATGTGCAAGTTATGGTTGACTTCAGGGTTTTCACACTAGGGTGTGATGTCTTGCAGGCTCATGCTTCAACATATGCCCAAATCGAATAATCCAACGGATTAAGATCTGGACTGCTAGGGGCCACAAATCCTTCGGCCAAAACTTCATGTTATCGTTCAACCATTGTTTTGGTTCGATTGGACGTGTGACACGGCGCTCCTTTCTGCTGTAGGACATCGTTTTGGTCCTCGCAGAAGTTGGCCTTCACCCAGGGAAGCACTTGGTCCTTTAAAATACCGATATACACTTCGGTATTGATTTTAACTCCAGCATCAATGAAAACAGGCGGCATTTTCCAACCGTTGGACGCCACCAAGCCAAACATCATGACACCATGGTTTGAAATTTGAATTTCACTTTATCCGGAACGTTCTCCATTTTCTGCGGTGAAATGAACCGGCCCATGCGGCTGTTGGCCACAGCAACGATGCTGAAAAGCTTTTCGTCGGAGAACAGGATTATCATTTTTTCCTTCTTCAACAAGGAAAGCAATGTCTTGGAACGAGTCACTCGTAGTTCCTTGACCCGGTCCGTAATCAAGTGGCGTGTCACTCTGGCTCTGGAAGATGCATGCAGGTCTTCTTTGATGATTCTCCGCATCGATTTCTCCGAAATATTGGCATCCTTTGCAAGTTTTCTTATGGAACGCACCGGGTTGCGAGCAATTTTTGCACGGACCGACTTGATCACGTTCGGCGTGCGTGCAAAGCGCGGACGTCCGCTTTCGCTGCTTAGAACCATCCTGCAGGGACTTTTTATGCGGTAAACTGTTGCCAAATGGCACCACCTACCACCTTGGCAATCTCTTTCGGCTTCTTCTGGGCGAGCAACAAACTGGTGATCACTACGTTCGCGAACATTTTGACGAACTTGCAATGTAACAAATTAAATGTTTGGATGCAGCACTTGAAAGTAAACATAAACAAATACACTTTCGACAGAAACTAGTCACTAGCTACACGACTTAACCCAATACTCAAGTTTGAACATTTTCGCATTATTTTCTGCCGCACCCTGTATTTCGCGTGAACATCTCCACACCGCTCTTTGAATCATCGACTCGTTGATGTTTTTGCTCTGGTGTGAGCGAACGCTGCACCCATTTGGAAAACAGCTTTTCCATACCCAAATTTTCGTGTATGATGGTGTTAATACTACCTTTTGATACCTTCAGAGTGTCAGCTATTTCTTGCAATATCACTTTGCGTATGCACTTTTTCAATATTATCCGGAATGACTGCCTCATTTGGCCGACCGGCGTTCAGCATCATCGGTGTCCATACGGCCACGTTTGAAATTAGCAAACCATCGTTTGATGGTCGTTTTGATGAGGCACAGTCCAGATAAAAAATTTCAAGCCAAGCTTGGGCTTGAACGGTGTTTTTTTCCATCAAAAAGCAAACACACGAAATTGCTTTGAATCCATCGTTTTTAAGAATCACAAAAGTAGCGTCACTTAAACCACTGTAACTCGATGAATAATAAACCAAACGTCATGAAATTTGGACAGTAATCTTTTGAAGGTTGATGCTTTTGAAAAATCATATGGATATTTTATTAGTGGCGCCATCTGGTAGTTAGGCCTGGGACTTATTGACCGATGTGTTAGTATTCTTTTACTTGCAAAATGATAAAAGTATATACATAGCAGCAGAAATAACAGTTATAAATGTATAGTAATGTCTACATATCGACAATATTTTGAATAAGTGTTAGAATATAAGTCAGATTATAACTGATGAACACAACTTAAGTTAGAGCTTCGTTTGTTGTTGTGCATTGGGAAATATTACATGATGTTTTTTTTTGGACCTCGGATTTTCATACTACTCAAAGCAGTACGCAAAGGCCTACTTTCACTTGCCCAGAACATACACAACAAAGTGTTCAAAATACAAAATGTGTAATTTGATACTTTTCTTCTTATCCATTAAGACAGATAAGTAAGAGATTTGATAGCTTTTAATTCCTCTAATTTTATTAATCCTTTGACAGAGATGCATAATTCAGTGTTTAGGACTTGAATCGTCTGGATGTCAAAGATTTCGCAAAATTAGTGAAATTTAGAGGTATTTAATTTCTTATTTAACAGTCTTTACAGGTATTCCAATAATCAAGCTCTCCAAATCAACCACTCTTATCGATGTTATACACAGTCACGTAAATCAAATATGAAAAAAAATCTTTCATCATTCGTCGTTGCGATTTATACAAAGCACAATATGGATTTCGAAGGAGTAAGAGAACTAAAATGAACAGTTTTGGCTTTATGTAAAGCGGATACAAATAATTTGTTTAGTCGAAAATTTTGGAGGACAAAAATAAATTGGTATTGGGAGAAACGATTTTTAATGTTTATTTGCTTGTTTTCAATAGTATAACCACTTTTTAATTTGACTGACTTTTTCAATTTTCTTGCTAACGATCTCGGAAATAAAATAAATGAAACACTTGTATCCGTCTTATTTTCGCACATAGTTATAGTTCATATCCTTGAGCATGTTGGATCTTGGACCGTTACCTTGTGTTGTAATCTGTTGACATAATGGCACCCTTTTTTTTTAAAAAAATAACTTTATTTTAATATTACCGGATTAAACCTGATCAAATCCTGACAAGTAGCCAGTGTTCTTTTTGGAACTACAAATCCGTAGCGTTCATTGTTTCACCAAGTGATGTTTTACTTGCTACTGAACGTTTGGAGCAACTTTGTGTAAATATTTGCTTTGAAATGCAAATTTGCTATGGTAGTATCGAAGCATCTAAAATTCTTCCAAAATGAAAACTTGTTTTACTACAATCTGGGTAGCCTAACTTATCGTTTTAAGATTCAAAATACATTAAAAAGTTTCAAAATATAGTAAAACCTGTTACTTGGAGAATAGTTCTTTGAGAAATCTATTACTTTAAATGTTATTTTGGAATAATTCATGAAGACTAACCTATGAAATAGTCGAGCAGAGGGTACATAAAATAACATATCAAAGGCTGTATCCAATTACGATAATTACCGAACTATGTTGCGTTGTCAAAATAAAACCAAATGTATGCAAAACAAGCTGTTCCGACGAACTTTGTTCCGCCATAACCGATTATAAGATTCAAATAATTCCGTGTATTCATGATTTTTTTTCAGCTACTTACTTACACCAGTGAAGTGAATTGAAAAAAGAGAAAAATGGCTTACTGTACAAATTCCGCCAAATTTTGATAACAGCAATACAAGAAACATTATCGAACACAGAGAATAATAAAATATTACATTATTTTACTAAGACTCCGGCGAGTAAACTTAACAATTTCATAAGGTTCAATTTGTGAACGATGCTTTGGAGTTTCATAAGGCTGACTTATGAAAGGATTTTGTTTCGCACGACATTGTTTTTGCACGCCTATAAGCTTTCCTCTTTACAAGTGTTGATATGTACTAGTGGGCAAGTCACTGGACCCATAACCTGAACGTTTAATGTTCGAATCTAAGTTGCTCCATATTTTTATTTTTTCAACATCATTATATTTCATAAGGCAAATTTATGAAGTTCATACTGATTTCTGGTAGCAAATAATCATAATGCAATCTTATGAATATCGAAAGTTTATTTCACGTGAACACCACGAATTCTGTAGAATACGAATGTTTTATTTTTGATTTTTGAAGCGTGATAAATATAAATTTTCATTTTCATATTCATTTTGCAGCATTTGGTGGGGCAATAAGAGCGCAATTCAGTGCAAAGCCGAAGGTGAAGGAGGGGTAATGGCGAACTAGTCTATTCAGACCACATGAACACCATGGGAAGGAACAAGGATAGGTTAGGGTAGGTGGTAAAGGTAAGGCGTTTTGGAGCGCTTAAAAATACCTGCAAAAAGAAAATAAAAGTCGAACATTCGATACTGAAGAAGTCTTCCCGTCGCAGACGAAATGAGGCCCATCTGTCAAAAGACAAGCACCTCTCTCGTGGAACAAAAGGAGCTTGCTCGCGTTTACCAGTGATAATTGAAAAAAAAGTGTTTCAATGTATATTTTTTATTTTTAAAAAGTGATCAAATGAAGTGTTAATATGGAAGTAATCCCTGTTTTCCAGTCACAATCGTTCTACTAATACGCTCAAAAAGTTTTTTTAAAGGGCGAACACGAAATTATTGCGAAACATATGAGGGCATAACTTCTTTACCATTGGGTAAAAATCAACCAACCAATTTTGCACACTTTCTCATTGATGTGTATTGTTTACATGCTGTCAAACTCAAAGTCGTGTTTTTCGATTCAACGAAAATGGAGGTGAACCAACGCGAGTCGAGAGAACAAATTCTTTCCAAACACCTGGAATTTCCTGACCTGTCGCACCGGCAGTTGGGAAAAATGTTGAGCATTCACCATTCAACCGTCTCCAGAGTGTTGAAGCGGTTCCAGGAGCGGTTGACGTTGGACCACGGCAAAGGAGCTGGAAGAAAACCGGGACCGGAGAACAAAAAGACGGAGGGGAAAGGTGAAGCGGATGATTAAAGCAAATCCTAACGTCTCAAGCCGTGATTTGGCTAAAAAAGATCGGCATGTCGCAGAGCTACGTCCAGAATGCAAAGAAGAGAGCTGGACTACATACATACAAGGTACAGAACTTCCCAAACCGCGATGAGCGGCAACAATCGACGGCTAAAACTCGGGCACGGAAGCTCTACGAGAAGATGCTGACAAAATATGGCTGCTGTGTGATGGACGACGAAACGTATATAAAAGCCGATTTTAAGCAAATTCCGGGGTTGGAGTTTTTCACCGGCAAGAGCAAGTTCTATGTGGACGACAAATTTAAGAAGAAGAAAATGTCGAAGTTCGCCTCCAAATATCTCATTTGGCAGGCCATCTGCTCTTGCGGACTGAGGAGTGAGCCTTTCGTGACAAAGGGCACAGTAAATGGCGAGATCTAAAAATCTGAGTTCCTCGAGAAGCGCCTTTTGCCGTTCTTGCAGCAACACGACGAAGCTCCGCTATTTTGGCCAGATTTGGCATCATGCCACTATTCTAAAAGTGTCCTGGAGTGGTATGAGGCCAATTCTGTCCATTTTGTTCCAAAGGACATGAATCCGCCAAACTGTCCGGAGCTGCGCTCGGTGGAACAGTACTGGGCAATGATGAAGCGGTAACTTCGGAAGAGCAAGAAGACAGTCAAAGACGAGAAGGACATGTTAAGAAAATGGAAAAAAAAAAACTGAGAAACTGGTACCGGATGACACTGTAAAGACTTTGATGGAGAGCATCAAGCGAAAATGCGTTCAATTTTACACTCAAGGCTCCATCGATTAACTTTTCTTTTGATTTTTGAAGTAAATATATGTATAAAACTACCCTAAAATTTTAGTTTGATTCTAAACATTATAAGAAAATTGGCATGACATTTTCGGTGTCGCAATAATTTCGTGTTCGCCCTTTGAATAGTGTTTTTGTTAAATAAGTGAAAGTGATCATAAAATCGTTAATTTACAATTCCGCATTACAATGGTATACGGCACATCCCGAAAATATAGAGGGAGCCATTCCCTGTAGTTCGTATCAATGTGTCCAGGCTTATTGAGATGCCACTGTAAATTTCATGTTGTTTTTACGCTGCAAGTTGCTATATCAAAGTAACATCTCTCTATGATTTGCTATAATTTAAAAGTCGGCTGTCGTATACCGCACATACTTAAATTATAATTTATATTAGAATTAGATTCGCAATTTAGGTATGTTTGGTGTTTAGTTAATGGCATTCAATGAATAAACAACAATGAAAGAATTGCAACGCCAATGAAATGTGCATCTCCTGTCGTGTCCCTTAACTCCTTGATGTCAGGCGGCTACAAACTGTTTCTAGCCTCGTCTAAGCGTAAATTGCGTCAAAACCCGCCGGTAGCACACCTCTTTCATTCTGAACAAAACCCACCTATGACAAACCCCAGTGATACGATACTCTGAGTTCCTAAGCGGGCCCTCCGCATCCCACAAAACCCCAATACTTATGGCCACGGTCTAGAAGTCCACTGCATAGGAAATTCTATGACATAGTTCAAACTTCCACCTCTAAATGAATATTAAACGTTTTCAAAATTGAATAAATCTATCTATGATTAAATTTTTAGTGATTTGCGGCCCAACCCGCCGATATCACACTCAACGTCAGTGCCTTTATACATGCGTGCTACGACGCGGCTATTAAATAGAAAGAGGAGCGAGTGTGATATTATCACTACTTTGTGTGGCTGGACCTTTGGCTCTCCCATGAATGGTTCATCAGAGTAGAAGGTCACACAATGACACGACCTAGCGACATCTATCATAAATCAGCTATCTCCAATGCATCATTGACATGAGATTAGGCCCTCCCACCAGCGTCCAGGTACAAAATCCAGCCATGGAGAGGGGATTTTTGAAGCGTAATAAATATAAACCATTTATTTTAACTCCATTACCATACTTAGCAATCGAACATGTCAGCAAACAGTAAACATGCTCGTTTGGCTCAGATTTTGACAGTTCTCGCTGCTCGATTGGCTCAAGATGGCCGCTTCCGCATATCTCTGTACTCTGAGGATTACTAACTTCCACCAACCGATATTTTCAAACAGTTGGGACATAGGTTTTTATCGCACAGAATTTCGTTGATTGCTGGTTTATTACTGCATACATACACGGAAAAAAAATCTGTGCCCGGATCCGTGAACGGAAGTCATGAATTTAAGTACAAGCAAGAATACACCGTGGAACGAATCACGCAATCGTGAACTAGTTCACGTTTTAGGTACAAATCACGGTCCGTATTCATTTTTGGGAACACTTTTGATTCTTTGTATGCTGTTAAATGTATGAAATCCAATTATAAGAATGAATACTAACCACTCATAACCATAGATTACCAAATAGGTAAGTGTGTCTTTTCATCAAGTTATAAAATATCGCTATTTCTAAACTGTTTAAAAATGTCGGCAAAAAAAAAGAGATTTTCTTCATTCTGCTTTCTTAAATTCGCGTTCGCTTGAAGTGTACCTTAACACGATTGCCTGTGTGCGGGCCTCAAACATTCCGCAGTCTATAGGCGACTGTTTTTCGAAAAATGTACATTTACCAGCTCTAGTTATGCCAATTTTCCCATCCCATCATGGTTGAACGTCTTCTAGAAGCTCGAAAGCTTTTCCATGTGAGAATCTAATTAGTCACGAGACTCTCGGGTAACATAGAACCCCTTCACCTAACCTCTCCGTTCTGAAAGTTCTACCACTTTTCAGTCGCTCCAATCTACCCGCATTTCTATCGGGAGGCTGCCATCCGATGAAACTCAACTAAAGCCGAGCAGAAGCCACACGTAATTAGTGCTTTCAATTAGCGAAAATAAAAATAAACTTTAATGACAGCTGGCAGCACTAGCTTTGTACACTTTCTCATAAAAAAATTAAAACATTAACTATCGTCCGAAAAGCTTAAGTCGTACTGCAGAGTACCATTAAGTTTTAATCAGCAAATCCCAACCCCTCGATGATTATGACTGTGTTCCACATTTAACCAACTGACGTCGGTTGGTCGTCTTTTCAAAAAGCAGAAACACACGCTTAATGAAAACGAATGTCGACCAACGCAAATCGAGCGACATCCTGCCCCCATGCCCGTATCCGAAAACAAAGCAGCCGATCGGAAGGGAAAACCAAAATCCTCACGACCACGGCGAGGATTTTAACTAGTGTCGTAGTAGGCGCGCTCGCTGCTGGAACTCGCCATGGCGTGGAAAGAGTACTTGTTTGTGTGTATTAAAATGTTCCGAGTATTGTTCGACAAAGCCGACAGCGGTTTGGTGGAGCAAATTTTAATGGGTTGTGTGGAAATTTGCAATAACAATGCCCCTCGTCTGGTAACACGGCACGCAACAGGAGGGTGTGCCACCTCCCCTGTTGTGTGGGAATTGGATTCAGGGGGGTGGTTTCCGATTTCGGAAGGCCAAACAGGGAGGGTTGGGGTTGGACCGAATCGAAACATGGAATCTAAATCAACATTACATGGCGAGGATATTGCTAGGTGCCCCCAGGGGTATCCGATACAATTTTACCTTGTTTATTTTCTACGCAAACTTGTAATTTTGTTTATGCAATAAACTATTTAGAAATGGAAATGGTGAATACGCTTTATCATGACTGAGACCAGCGAAAGAGTTGAATACGGAGAAGTAAGTCATTCGGAACTTCGATATGTAGACATTTCTGTCCCCCCGCCAAACAGTCAACAGTGCTATTTGTTATGAAAGACCTTTCCAATATAGTAACCATTGGAATTGCCATCACCGTCCGTCGTCTACTGAAGGCAAGCACTTGGAAGAACCACTTTTTTTTTCAGTGTCCCAACACACAAACGACCGGTCAATGGTCACTAGACCGAACCGTTTGAGGCATGAATCAGCAAATGCCGCATTCAATGAGACCACTGCGCTACCTACCAGAAGGACCATTGGCCGGAAAGAAGCCAGAGAATAGTGCAGCGGTAGTTTTACGCCCAAATTGCCATGAATGACGATTGCTTGTCGATTTTGGCACTCGTTCTCTGACCTCCGCCGTTTTCATGCTCAGTGTAGGAAATTTATCGTTTGCCTGACGGATATTCGATTTTGTTCGTGCCTATTGAAGTTTGCCCTGCGACTCTGAGTGTGGCATCGACAGATGACGAATGACCTGCTGAATGAGCCACCATGCGAATCCCATTAGAGTTATCTGTCCCGTTACCATACGAACGTACATATGCATAACTACAGTGAATGCTTTTTGACTTTTCGACAAGTTTCTCTTCAATCTGGATCGAGTGGCTCGAAAAAGCTTCTCGAAATACCCACGTTGCACGGAGCTAAATAACGATGCGAACGTTTTTTTTCTTCTACCCGTGTGTCGCAGCGAATAAATCAATCACACTCACACATCCAGCTCCTACGGAGCCAGTGCTGGACAATTCTCTGAGCCTCTTTTATACAAATTGAATGAACATCGGGATGACGCGTTAATTAAAAGAATTGCGTGAGTCATCGGAGCCCGCCTCTCTTTGGCACCGTGAGGGCGGAGGGGGTAATCCTTTCACGCCAGTTGCTCATCACAGTATGCCACGCCGGTTGATCAGCATTCGCAATCATGTGAGTGCTTGGCTTCGCCTGACAACCGTAGAAAAGGGAACTATAATATGGTAAGTGAAAACCGAGGTACCATTTTAACCGGGACCGATCTAATGACCGTAATCACCATCGAAATGAAATGCTTGTTCTTGCCCTCGCAGTCAACTGCACTTCGCGGGCTTGACATTTGTGCTCATATTTCAATAAAACCGCTTTTAATTACCACCGACAATAAAATAATCCATGGCGAAAAAACATACCAGCGGCGCAACACGCGACCAATAAAATGCAAATTATTCGTCCGTTTTATGGCTGGTCACTTCTCGCCGGACGCACCCTCACTCATCGCGTTGCAGCCGCTTATTGTTGACCTTGAGAGTCCGGGTGTTCCCATGCAAACGAGAACATCATATCCAGCATTAGCGGAGCGGGAGCTGTTTCTCGGGAAAATATGAGTCCAGTGACTAATCGCTTTAATTTCTGGTGCTCTACCGACCACAGACGATGTTGACGATGATAAATTGAATTGACATGTCTCGCGCGTTTTGAGCTTCACCCTTGTGACCCTAAATGTGTAGTTAAAACTCCATTGGCGATGGTAATTCTTTCTCATGTGTTCATTTTCAGTATCATTTAATTAGAACAGTCCGATTGCGACGATGACCTCCGGGAGAGCGGCGTGAATTGTTGACGATGTTTTGCGATGGTTGTCTCGGGATAAGGGTTGATTTGCCTGGGGTAGGCTTCGTTTGCGGGTCGACATTTGACACGTTCACTTTAAAGAAGAATAACCGAAGCAATCATTGACGCCGGTTAAGTGCTTTTTGACAACTGTCAGTTTGTTTATTTGACACCTGGACTGCGGGTTTGACTTGATTGTTTTATGGGCGGAGAGGGACGAAATAAAGATAGTCCATTATCCCGTAATCAGTGACGTAGCGGGATTGGGTAATACCCCGGGCCTTTGGAAGCGAAGTAAGGTATTTTAAAGCTTACTGATTATCGGGTATTATTGCTAATTATCGGCCATCGACACAGTCAAAACAGTATCATAATGTTTTTTTTTTTCAATGACGATCATTGAGACTGCTTGCTGACTCTTTCAATTTGATTGATTTGCGTTGATCCTCGGTATTTTTTTATAATAATGATGTATTTATTCATAAATAAAATGTACAACGTGTATTTATTCCTCACGTGTTTCGTAAGAAAAAAATGCTATAAAAATATGTTTTCATTTCTAGTTAAAAAAATGATGAAGGCTCATGATGACGATGATGGTATTCCTAGTTTTAAGGTTGAAGACTTCGTAATTATTTCTCGAAATCAATGATTGCATTGGTAAATCTATTTGAGCACATGTATACAAAAATGAAAATGAAAATCTAGTCTGAAGCTTACCACTACACGTGTATCCGTATTTGAGACGTGTGTTTTTGTTGGAAGTATTGAAATTTCCTGCAATATATTTATTTTTAATAACTCATGAGGTGAAAATGCTTGTGTATCGCTTTTCGATAAATGGGTTTCCTTGTCTCGTGTGAGATGTTGTTTTCGTGAGAAGTCTTAAGATTAACATTAAAGTTAATCAATCACGAACATGAAATTCAATTATATGATTTAATTACCGCGCGACGATCAAGGATCGTGTGTTGGTAATGAGCTTCCAGAGTGACTGAAAGAACACCGAGATAAGTGGTATTCACAAATTGTGAAATGGAGGGGGTGATGTGGGGAGGTATTGTGTTTGGTTGTGTTGCCTTATCTAACAACTCTTTTTTTCATGTTAGATGTATAGAACCATAGAAAGATTTAACCATCCTCGGTTGTTAAAAAAAATGACACATAAGACATTAGGGTCAATGTAGACCGAATTTCAACCCTATGTAGAATTATGAAATTTCAACCTAGACACAATGTTTGTACCCCATTTGAAAGGTTACGGTCTCAAAAATACATAAGTTGTAGAGAAACCGGGTTCCAGTAACATTTGTCATCGGGAATCTGCTACAAAGGGAAGGTGGTTTTGATTTCGATGTGTGAGCAGAAATGCATATTTAACATTCCAGACTAGTTCTAGAGAAATGCCGCCTTGGATAAAGTTTCTCAATATGTCATTTGTCGCCTTTTGATATTATCATATAAGATCCAGATATCGCCGCAGAGATGACGCTGCAGTCTATCTTTGCAAAATGAAGCGCTGGAGAGTTTCCGTTTTCTGCAAAGTTTCTTAAAGAGTGTATCGAAAATAAGCTATCTACAAACTTTCTTTCAAATTATGTTGAAAACCGATATTTTATTCATACAAAAAAAAATTGATCCTTTATTGTACGAGGTTAAACTTGAACATAATGAAGACCGAGTGGAATTTAAGTTATTCCTTCACGAATTTTCGAACTTTGGATCGAATGCTCTTCAGCAAGTTCCGGACAAGTGTTGCATCGCATTTGTTGGACGCTTGAGCCCCAATTTTTTGAACTCCGGCATGTTCCCAGCTGCCTTACCAGTCTTCTTGAAGACCCTCTTCACGATTGCCCAGTAACGTTCGATGGGTCGAGGCTGAGGGCAATTTGGTGGATTGATATTTTTCTCAACGAAATCTATACCCTTTTCCGCAAGCCAATTGAGAGTGGTTTTGGCATAGTGAGCCGACGCTACATCCGGCCAAAACGGTAGAAGTGTACTGTGCTTCTTATATAAAGGCAACAATCTCTTCTGGAGACACTCAGATCGAGTAGATTTCCGCATTTATAGTTCCGGTAGTGTAAAAAATGGTTGAGTTCAAACCACAGGAACATATTGCTTGCCATACCAGTACCTTTCGACCGAATTTCTCACCTTGAATCGACCTGTCCACATCGCTCACATCCTCCCCAACGACGGCAGTAAAGCATTGTGGACCTGGAAGGGTTTTTGAGTCCTCCTTTACATGAGTCTCATCGTCCATCAAAACGCATGCATCCGGTTGCTGCAAAAGACGCGAAAACAATTTCCGGGCCCCTTGTTGCTGCTCCGCTTCTTCTGTTCTGCACTTTGTTTCGAGATTTTCTGCTTCTTGTAGGTCTTCAGGTGGTTTCGCCTCTTGATACGCTGGATCATTCCGACACTCGTTCCTGCTTTTTTGGCCAAATCACGTATTGACATTGATTTGTTCTTCATGATTAGAGATACCACTTTTTTCTGCTCCAGTTTCGGGTTGGAAGAACCGGGTTTTCTGCCTACTCCTGGTAGCTCATCCAAAGAATAGTGTTCCCCAAACTTATTAATGATGGTTTTAACACTCGCATGATGAATTCCAAACCGCTTCGCCAATTTTCGCAATAATACCCTTCTCACTTAGCCATGTGTCCAGAACCTTGTTTTTCACTTCCTTTTCAATACGCGACATTTTGAAAACGCAGAATTTGAACCGCACAAACAAGTAAACAAAAGAAAGCTGACAGTCAAACGCACAGCATACAGTGTTCAGAGCATAAAAATGGCCAAAATGCATTTTTGTCAGAAAGAAGAAGAAAAAGAAGCAGGCAATCATCATCATTGTCCAAATTCATTACGACTTCTTCAACCTTAAAGTCCTTGCCAAATTTTTATTTTCATGTCCATCAATATCCTTTTATTTTTTGCCAATTAATGACAGGTACTGATCTGAGTATTGGCACTATTTTGGAATTTGATTCCACCCAACCCGGGAACTACTTGACACTTCTAGTACATTGTCACTGAAACTCAGAAACTTGGTCCGGTGGTACTGACAAACGTGTCAAACCGAAAAAAAAAAACTGTCTTGTCTTTTAGAGAGGGGGGGGTGGGGAGAATATATAATATATTTTTTTATATAAAAAATAATATAGAAAAGTTTGTTTTTTATCTCTCGTGTGAAATTGGAGAGGGAGGGGGGGAAAAAGGGAGGGGGTGAATAATTTAATTAATTAAAGGAAGGGGGGGGAAAAAATTAGGGGGTGGGTACAAAATTTTGAATTACTTCATATAAAACTAACATATAAATATATTTCGAAGGGGAAGAGGGAGCCGATTAGCGTTTCCTAAGAGGAGCGGTCAATCATCAATTGCGCAAGAGTTTCAAGGGATCGTTCAAACATGAAGTCCATGATTTTTGAATATGTGTTTGTTAGCCATTTGTATATTTCCAAAAACGAAATAACGTATGGTAAACCAGTAGTTTAAAGTTCTTTGTGTAGAAGGAGATTTTTTTTTTTGTAGAATGTAACGCAATTCCATGTAACAGATTGATACGAGTACAGTGACAATTCAGCAGAGTTCGTTGGTCCTTGGTCCTTGAGATTCGTTCTTTTATTACGTAACGTAATTTGATTCCACCCCAAACATATGAGTCCAATGCGGGGTTTTAACATGTGCCTCAAATGCGTTGCTTTTGTTCAATCTCATATGGGGTCCAGGGACGTGTGTTCCTTTTGACTTAACCAAACCAACTGAATGAGAATATTCTGCTGAAATAAACCACTTACACTTGTGAGTGGCGCCAACAGCATCGATACTGTTGGTTTGAATAATTTTACTGTGCATCTCTGTACAGAGAATAAATCGGGAAAATAGTTAAATATCTTATTCGCTGCCGACGTCAGTTGAATTCCGCACATCGTTTACCAAAACGGATCCTACTGCAAACCCAACCATAAAGCCTGTCCACGTTAAATTTCGGACACTTTTCTTTCAGTGTAGGTTTTGAATTATTTCACGGATTGCTTGAAACGTTTCGCTTATATGACAGCTGAAACTCTCCACTTTATTTCGTGGTACAACATGTTTACATTCTTGTTGCATTCAGTAAAATGGCGTCGAATAAAACGGAGGTGCGCAAACGCATTTTGTACGAACGGCAGCAAAATCCGAATTTATCGGTACGCGATCAAGCAACTAACACTACCGAACAGTACCGTGTTTTGTTTTGCAAATCATTTGACCAGCGCTTGACTGTGGACCGGAAGGTTGGAAGTGAAACAAATCGCAATGTATGCTCACGACAAATGGAGAAGGTGGTAGCCATTATTGAGAAAAATCCCAGTTTTTCTGTGCGAAATGTGGCTCGTAAAGTTAGGAAGTCAAAATCATACGTACACAAAGTGAAGCAGAGGCAAGAACTGAAGGCGTACAGAGTGCCACATTTCAGGTGACCAATCGTGATGACAGGCAAAATTTCACTGCAAAAAGTCGTGCTAATTTTTCGCCAAAATTTTCTTGTTTTCATAATTGACGACGAAACATACGTACTCGAAGACTTTAAACAGCTTCCGGGTCTGATTTTTTATACCGCAATGCAAAGGAACACCGTTGCCAAGTATTCTCGGACAAAGAAGGTGTCCAAATTCCTGAAGAAGTATTTGATTTGGCAGGCCATATGTAGTTGTGGTCGAAAACCTTAAAGTTTCGTCTCGACTGGCACTATCAATAAGGATGTATACGAGAAACAATGTCTGCAAAAGCGGTTGCTACCGTTGATCAGAATCCACGACTCTCCAGCGCTGTTTTTGGCCTCCTGTCACTATGCGAAATCCGTCCTGGAATGGTATAAAGTACAAGAGGTCAAATACGTGCCAAAAACAGCCAATCCACCAAACTGTTCAGAACTTCGCGCAATAGAGAAGTACTGGGCTCTAGTTAAGCGAAAACTCTTCGAAACTGAGAAGAAAGCAAATGGTACCGATGATTTCAAGAGAAGATCGAAAATCGTCACAGCGGGCGTATCTGAGGATACCGTACGGAGGCTGATGGCGGATGTACCACAGAAAGTTCGAGAATTTTCCAAAATAAAGAATTAACATCTTAATCCATTTTTTATAATGTAGATACAACTCTATTATTGAGAAATAAACAATCTGTTTTGTTGAATTATGTGAAACAAATTTTTGCTGCTATTGTTTTAGTGTCCGAATTTTAACGTGGACAGGTTTTATTATCCCACATCGAAGTGATTTCTCGTGGAAGTGCAGTGGATTCTCCGGCTTCCTTGAAAGCGAGTACCCTTCCATCACATTCCTTCCCATTCCCTACTTGACCTGCATTCGGGCACGGCCGGCGCTGGTTTTACTTCAGAATGGGTCACCAGTTTTTACACATTGAGGATTTATGTTAGTTCCTAGCATCATCTGCAAATTCTGATATGGCAATAACAGAGTAGCAACCTCGGGCGGTCAATCATGCTCATGCTCATGCTCCTCTCCAACTGAATACGAATATTGTTTCCTATTGTGACTCTCACATTGACAGCACTGTTCACATCATGATATATCCTTTAACAAACGACACACATATTCGTTTAGCCCTTTAGCACTCGGTTTTTCTTTTGTAACACGGATCACTGTCTTCAGCAAAGTTATTCACTTCGTTCTATAATAATTCCGCGTATTTTTACTGAAGAGTACCAACACGTCAATTCTGAAAAAAGGTTTTTCACTGACGGGTCTCGCCTCAATGGATACACTGGCTTCGGTGTTTTCAATGAAAACTTCAGCGCCTTCCACAAACTTCAGGAACCTTGTTCTGTTTCTGTTGCTGAGCTGGAAGCAATCAACTTCGCATTGGGGATGATTTCCAACATGCCCGCAGACCATCAGTTCATCTTCTCGGACAGCCTCAGTTCGATTGAGGCCCTTCGATCGATGAAATCTAGTAAACACTCATCTTATTTCCTTGTATAACTAAGGAAACTGATGAGTGTGCTGGTCGAAAGATCATATTTGATCACCTTTGTATGGGTCCCTTCACATTGCTCAATCCTAGGCAATGAGAAAGCGGACTCGCTCGCAAAGGTGGGCGCCCAGGAAGGCGAATTGTATGTTAGACTAATTTCACACGATGAATTTTACCATTTAGAACGTCAGAGTACCCTTTCGAGTTGGCAAACCGACTGGGACACAGGAAATCTAGGACGGCTGTTACATTCCATCATTCCTATTGTTTCATCGAGAGCGTGGTTTAAGGATGTGTGTGTTAGGGGGAAATGAGGAGGAAATGTTCTAAAGGGTGTCCACGATGAAATTGCCACACTATAAAATTGCTCTAACTTTTTAACCGTTGGGTAGAATTTAATGAAAATTTGGGTGGATTTAGTTTATAGTGCATTATTTACATCCTGCAAGTCCTGTGATCAAAACTCGCGGAAATGGAGTCGAAAGAACAGCTCGTGCGTGATAAAATCTTGCGCATTCATCACGAGAACAAGGATCTCTCGCATCGTTCCATCGCTAAAACGTTGGGAATCGCGAATTCCACGGTGTCGCGAGTGATTAAGCGGTTCGAGGAACGGTTGACCACCGATCGGAAGCCCAGAAGTGAAGGAAAAAGTATTCCGTACAACACCAAAAATCACAACCGCGTAGTTGGGGCCTTCAACCGAAATCCGAACGCCTCCGTTCGGGATGTGGCTAAGAAGCTGCACCTAAGCCGAAGTTTTGTCCAGAAGGCCAAAACTAAGGCTGGGCTTCGAACGTTCAAGGTACAAAAGGCCCCTAATCGCGACGAGAAGCAGAACAAGTCCGCCAAAACCCGTGCCAGGAAGTTGTACCTCAACATGCTGACGAAAGTTGAATGCTGCATCATGGACGACGAAACATATGTGAAGGCCGACTTCAAACAGATCCCCGGCAACCTGTTTTTCACGGCCAAGGATAAGTTCAGCGTTCCGGAGCATGTCCGCACTCAGAAGATGTCCAAATTTGCGAAGAAATTCCTGGTTTGGCAAGCCATCTGCACGTGCGGGAAGCGGAGTGCACCTTTCGTGACCCAGGACACGATGAACGGACAGGTGTACATAAAAGAGTGCCTCCAGAAGCGGCTGCTTCCTCTCCTGAAGGCCCACAACGTCCCAACAATCTTCTGGCCGGATTTGGCCTCATGCCACTACTCCAAGGACGTGCTGAAGTGGTATGCGGACAATAAGGTCAATTTCGTGCCGAAAATGTTCAACCCTCCCAACACTCCGGAGCTCCGCCCCATCGAGAAGTACTGGGCGATTATGAAGCAGCACCTTCTTAAACGACCTAAGGTAGTGAAGACAGTCGAGGAACTGAAGAAAGTATGGGTTTACATGCAAAAAACGGTTGATTCACAGGTTGTGCAGAATCTTATGGCCGGGGTTAAGGCCAAGGTGCGGGCATTTGCGTATGGACTGTAAATAAAATACGAGTAAAATGGTAAAATGAAGTTTAATAGTTATTTCTCAATCCCTGAAAATTTGATGCAATCGGATGAAAACTCGAATTTTGCGAATCAATTTTGTGTGTGGCAATTTCATCGTGGACACCCTTTATGAGAGATGTTTTGGGATCTTGCGATCTGTGTTATATGTAATCGATTTATGTGTTTCTCCAAATGTCTAGTATAAGAGTTTAATCTACTTGTTTTTTTTTTCTTGATTTATTAGTTTGTGTTTGTTTTCTCATCGTCACCCAATGGTAGCCACAACCAGCCGAACACAAAAAGGAGGGAGCCCTGACCATACCGCACAAACGTTGTTGTGCTGGCGGCAACTATCTTATGAGACTGCAGCATCCCATTTCCATGTTCCTCTGTCCAATCCATCCCGAAAAAAGGTTTCCCCTTTTAACCTCGGATAAACCGCGAGTAAACGGCCCAAGTCATACTAATGCAAGTATTAAGTCATTCATTATATTAAAAAAAAACAATGAATAATCGGCTACCAAATAAATGGATTAGTTAAAAAAAAACACATTCCAATGTATGTCCATTTATAGTCACATTCAATGTTTGAATATGTACGACATCTTCAATATCATCATATACTTGACCTTTGTTCCGTTTAGTTTGAGCTTTATGTGTCCTACTCATTTCGAAAATCTGTACAAATTACTATTCTGTTTTACTGTTTACTTTGAAAGAAATAAATATCACAGTAACGTCGGCATATAAGTTAATATCACAGTGCGGCAGTATTCTCTTCAAGTGGTTGATGTATAATATAAATAAGCGAGGCCCCAATACACTCCCTTGATGTCCTCCTGATGTTGTATATTTGGCAGTTGATATCACGTAAGTGTGTTCTGTTCTCTGGTATCGACGATTTAAAAACGAAAAAAACCATTGCAGTACACTTTCTATTTCTCTTTTAGCATTTCAAGCTTATTGCTTTCACAATTCAATTATTTCTTGCTCTCAACTTTGTGTTCTAAATGCACTGGCACTGTTATTAATCGAGAGCTTTCCATGCCAGGTACCATTTTTGCATTAGTGTGATTGTGTGGCAAGTAAACCTTAACGAATAATTCCTAGACCAGCTCGAGAATCGAACCCAGACACCTCCAGCATGGTATTGCTTTGTACCTGTGCCTTTACCGACTGAGCTAAGGGAGGACCATGCAGTGAACTTTCACGAACACTGTATTTGGACAATGTTTCAATTAGTTTCTGTCTGGAAATAGTTTCAAATGCCTTTTTTTTAGAAACAAAGCAATCCCTTCAAATTTGTTATAAAATAAGTATTCCACTTTGCAGGACTAAGTTTAATGTACTTTCACACCAATGGTTTAATGGTACACAGAAAAAAAAATGAATTATAACAGGCGCGTAAAATTCACCCTCGTTTAATTTCAAGCCAAAGGAAATTGTTTGCAATCTTTCATGCACCGTACAACAATGTTAGCAATCTTTCATACAACACACTAGATTCAGGCGTTATTTGGCTTAAATGTAGATGAAATATCCCATTACTTTCTGCCAAATCTAACATATCCTTTATGTGCATTAGATAACGCAGAAAAGTAAATGTTTCTTTTTTTCTGCATACCCTGGTTGTAGTAGATTATATTCTGCAATGTATTTCAAAAGTGTTCTTCCACTACCAACTCAAGCACTTTTTCATAAATTGACAGCATGTTCACCGGTCGATATCACCCGATAGCGCGTGAATATTACATTTTGAAGAGTTAAATTTTCATTTAAGGACATAATTCAATGATCGTCATTGTAAGGAGACTGTTTCGTCTCGAACAACGAAAGTCTTCACATTGAAATAGAGGCGAATGGCAAAGATGCGAAAACAAAAAGCCAGTTGTTCGTTCTAATTGTCTTTCATTTTCATATTAATTTCATACTGAACGGCTAGTGTGGCATAATTACAGGACTAAAACCTAAACGACTCAAAAGAAATTGCAAACTTCCGTAAAAAAATTTAAAATTACTAGTGCATAAATAGGGGACATAGCTCAAAATCTGAAGCTTGTTCAAATTGTGAACATCATCTGAGCCTATATTAATGCACCGACTTCTTGTCTGCTCTCATAAGAAAAAGAAACAGCAGTCGTCATAGCCTTATTTTATGAACTCTGCATGTGCCTATCAACCGTTGCAACTTCCCGCTAGCTTACGTGGGTGAAAAGTCCGCCTCTATACTCGGGTTATCCCCCCTCTGCTGGTACAAATTCGTTTAAAATTCTTAAATTGTCCCAAAATACTATTCCGCAAATAAAGTCACACATGGCGAACAACTCGTGCTCTCAGGAAGCCCAAGAAAAAATGTCTTCCATCCGTCAAATTGACTGTCAGATGATATTTTGAAATAACACGTGAGCATCTTCCAGAGAACGAAAAAGGGCGAAAATTGCTTTTCCCGGAACAATATTTCTCCCGAGCGCCATTTTTATTCGGGTGCCGACCGCAAAGTGGAAAATTGAACATCATTCTTCTCGGCGAATGTGTGAGTTTTGGTAGGCGCCGCCACCTCCCCACCCTTCAACCGACGATCGAAGTGCCCTGGGAAGGGAAATGTTTGTGTTCGCCGACTGTCGTAATGCATATAAATTTTTCCTGCCTTGCTGTCACACATACAGTTCCATGGCCTGCTAGGTATTCATGCATTGCGCTTTCGTGTCGCGTAGAACAATGAAAGCATGAAAATTATAGACGTGACGTTTGAACTGGCTTGGGACAAAGTCGAGCCTCGTGCCAGAAGTTTTTTTTGTTTTCGTAGTTGATGTTGTTTTTGTCGTATTTTCGCACAAAGTACCTACTCCAGTCACTCATTCATTAATCACACGGTGTAGTAATTTACTGCTCCAAATCACTACCCGCACGGGGTACAGTGCAATAATAATTCCGCATGCAATCTCGCCCGGATCCCTGCTGCATTCCATCTGACCAGCCATCCATCCATCTGTTCATTTGTGTTTTTACGGTTTTCACATCTGACCGGAGCCGGTTCATTGATTCACTTCCCTCTCACTTCCCCCACACAACAACACGTGGACATGGTATTGCACAATTTCCGGTCCAGTTGCGAGGCCCGGTGGCACTTTTCAGAAACGATGAACACCGGAGGAGAAAAATATTTGGAAGTAGAAAGGAAGACAACCTTCTGTAGAACACAAAAGGGGAGCCCTGACCATATCGCACAAGGTTCAAGTACTGGCGACAACTATCTGATGAGGCTACAGAATCCCATTTACAGGGTGTCCGAATATTATCCGTACAACAAAATGGTGTTAAAACTATCTTTTATTGTTGGATTAAAAAATTAAATATGTATTGCTTGCAAATTACAAGATTTATTTGTTCATTTCAAAATGGCCGCCTCGTGCTGAGATGCACGCCTTCAAACGTTTCGGGAAGTTATTCACGATGGCCGCGAGTTCTTCGACAGATATTTGTTCCCAAACCTTTAGATTTTTCATGTGAAATAGAGTTTTAACAAGTGAAAATTGTACTTTGTTCAACTTCTTCAACTCAGTTTTGTGTTTAACCGACGATCAGTAGCAGATAGCAGGAGGTAATGGGTGCTGCTCGTTGCTAGCTGCCTATTGGGACTTTTCGTATTCTATACGTTATCAAGAGGAGTTCAGCTAAGTATCCTCTATATGTTTTAGACCCAATTAGTTTCAACTCCGTAGAGTAAAATTTGAAGGTGAAAATACAGGACTAACTCTGGGGATGATTCTCAATTAGATGATGGGAAATGGGGTTTAGAAATGGTTATAGGTGGGTGGGGGGGGGAGTTTGTGTTTTTAAGGGTTTTTTTTATTTTTGGTAGCAGTGCAATTCGACCAGTTTATAAAAGCGTTATGATTTTAAAGTTCCATTGAAACTCGTACATTGAAATTCCATATTTTTTCTAGGAAATTTCTGAGACAAATATGCTTAGTTTATGATACAGTAGATTTCTAAGGATTCTTCTAAAAGGAAGAACCACTCATACATCTAATGTACGCTGATCTAGAAAGGTTGGTGCGAAACATCGTCGGTTGAGTTTGTAAGCCCAATGTGTGACCTGCGAATACTTCACTTTCAGAGGACATTTTGGATAATATTGAGAACTTGCTACCTATGGGAAAAGTTTATGTTGGGGAGGAAACAATGACAGAGCTGGTCAAATTAAAGGAGATCGACAAACTCCACTTTTTCAGCAATGCAAGAAGCATTACGTTGCTGCTGGTAAGCACGTAATCAAAAACTACAAGTTACAGCCCCATTGGGTTGTTCGGAATGATGACGTAGGACTACTATACCAAATGTAAGCCATTGATATGGTACAATGCAATGTTTTTTTGAATAAACCCTTTCAGGCCTATTTTATGCAAGCAAATTGGTGAATTCTAATTGATTTGGTGCTCAATAACATTAAATGATTGAAAAAACTGGCAAACATATTTTTGAGATGTGCTGGGCTGTCCAAACTGCCCAAGAGTGCAGAACTTAAGATCTACAGTTGTAACAGTAGCTTTATCCGCTATTCAATGTTATGTTATTAATTCAAACATATTCAATGAATGTCCTGGGAGACCAACTGACATTATGAGATAATATTGGGATATTATATGCCAAACAAACCAATTTAACTTTGTATAGCCGATAAAGCTATTGTTACAATTGTAGACCTTAAGTTTTGAAGGATTGTTTGGATGACCTGAAACTAACAAGGTATGTGGACGTTTCAGAGTATTCATTGAATATGTTTGAATATTTATCATAGCTTTGTATAGCCCAAAAGGCTACGGTTACTACCGTTTATCTTAAGAAGGTCAGTTTTTATGAACCTTAACATCCCGAGATAATCTGATAATGACTGCCCGACCAGAAGGAAACAACAAAATTATATCAAGTGTTGTTATTCAGTTACGCTGTTTTTATAACAGAGGTTGTTAGAATTTATATCGCGGATGTAGTTAAAATAACAGAAATTGTAACAAAAAATCCTCAAGAGGTAACAAAATAATAGCAAACTATGATATAGACATAACATAAACAAAACAAACTTTGTTACAGTTTTGTTACGATGTAGCAAAATTATATCAACTATTGTTAAAATTAATCTATTTCTTCACGCAGATTTTACCTCCAGGGTATTATATCTTAATTTGTCATAAGTATGCTATAAAATTATGGGAAAATTAAAATTTAAAGGTGGGGAAAAGTTGGTGGATTGGTTTTTGGTGCTGGGGGTGGTGAGCTTACAGAATGTAAGCTATGTCATTGAATGTGTTTGAATGCATATCGTCACCGTTCATAGATTATAAAGCTAACGACTATAGATACTATATTCTGAACTAAAGGGCAGTTTTGATTGCCTAGAACATCCCAAGATATCTCAATATATCGGTTGACCTTTCAAAAGACTCAATTCATTTGATTAAATACATATTGTTACTTTGTTTAGTGCAAAAAGCTGTAGATTTTAAGCTACAATTCAAGACTTAATATCTTTAGCTGTAGTTTTCAGGTTTGGAATTCCAGGAAAGTTTGAATAACCTAGAACATCCGAAGATTATCTGATAATGTCTGTTGTCTTCCAAAATATTCAATGAATATGTTTCAATACACATGTATACTTGTATATTTCAATAACTTTGCACAGCCCAAAAAGCTTTTGTTACAACTGTAGGTCCTATGTTCTGATCTCAAGGATAGTTTGGATGACCTAGAACATGTCATATTGCATTATAATGATTTTTGAATTTAAGAATGTTAATTGAAAATGATTGAATATTTACTGTAACTTTGTATTGACTAAAATGTACTGTTACAACTGTTAATCTTAAGTTTTGAACGCCAAGACAGTTTGGATGAGCTAAATCATCCCAGTATTTTCTTCTTGTGTATTTTTACGTTCGAAAATATTCACTGAAAATACTTGAATACGTGACGTAACTTTGAATAGCCCAAAAAACTACTGTTATTACCGCAAATTGCAAGTTCTGAACTCCAGGATGGTTTGGATTACCTAGATGAATAAAAAAATAGTTATAAAATAATGACTGTTGACCTTCCAAAAGATTCTTTGAATATATTTGAATACATCTGGTCACCATAAATAGCTCAAAAAACTACTGTAGATGTTATGTTTTGAACTTGAGGACATTTAGGAGTACCTAGAATATCCCAAGATTGTCGCATTATGTATGTTGGCCTAACACGCTATTCAATCAATATGGTTAAATACATATCGTCCCTTTGCATACTCCAAACCCTGTTTACTGTTACTGTAGATCGTATGTTCTAAACTCAAGGAAGTTGGGATGACCTAAATCACCCCTGTTTATATCATAATGTCCTGTCGAAAATATTCCTGTCGAAAATATTCACTGGATATGGTTGAATACGTAGCGTAACTTGGTATAACCCAAAGAACTTTAGTTACTACTGTAGATCTTAAATTTTGAACGCAAGGACAGTTTGGATGACCAAGAACATCATAAAGTTATCAAATAATGACTATGGACCTTCCAAAAGGTCCATTCAATATGTTTGAATACATATCGTAACCTTATATAGCCCTGAAAGCTACTGTTAACTGTAGATTTGAAGTTTGGAACTCAAGTACATTTTGGATGGCCTAGAATCTCCCGGAAAAATACAAAAATATTCAACGTTTATCAACGAGAATTTAATAATACGTATGCATACGTACAACATTCTAAAACAACGGTGTACACTATTAATAAAACATTTATTTTTTTCTTCCTGAACTTCTTCATATTCAGGATGTTCTAGGTCGTCAATTGGCCTTGAACTCATATGTTTTTTTTTAAATATTTTTCAGATAGAAAAAGTGATGGGAAACAAATTTGCCGAAGACAGTGTACACTTTTATTCAGTCTGTGTGATTTTATACAGCTATTATCTTTTTAGGGTCATATATGACCCTTTAAGCCTGAAGTAGTTAATATACTTTTTAAGACAAGGTTTAACATTTGTGAATTTTTCAATACTATGTTCTGTGTTCAAATTAATGCGTAAAAATACTTCCGATCAATTGGTGTAAATTTTTTGAAAATCTTCTGAGAAATGACCACTTTTTGTGACGGTCGCAATGCGATTTTTTTTATGAATTGTTCCCCAGTATAGATAACGAAGACGTAGTCCTACGTCAAAAGTCTGGTTTGCAGAATTCGTTTATAAAATATTGCCAATGCCTCAACCCACCAGCTGTTACATCCAGTGAAAGCTCCATGTATATTGTGAAAATCGCCAAGTTACTTCAGTTGATTCAGGTCAACTATGATCTTCTTATTGACGAATGTGCTGACATTGAGTACAGAGTACAGAATTGAGGAGTATTGGAACCAGTTTTTTTTACTAAGAAAACGGCTGTAGGTAAGCCTAAATACCCTCAGGTGATTAACGTAGTGAAAACAGCTTCACATGGCAACGGCTCACAAAAGGAATTGAGAAGCAAGATATGCCAGAAGTAATTCTAGGCCATGCTGGAAGGCGTTTCAACCGTACTTATAGACCCACCTTCGCAAATACGAGCTGCGGATTAAGTACAGGAGGTCGTTGAACAAAAAGAGCCTTGATTACAGGCTTCTTTACAAAAAAAACCCATAAAGTGATACAGTGCCGCAGTTGTATTCATTTTTTCAATCGGGGTGATCACTTAGTTAATTTTTACTGTACTTATACAACAAATGTATAAAAGATTAAAAAACTACTCAAATTTGGAAGTCACTTTGGTCACTATTTGGTCACTATTTTTATTATTTTAGTCACTAAAGTCACTATTATTTATCCATACATCCGCTACCAGCCCTGCAAGCTGCATCGATACAATCTTCCCATCTTTTTGGGGAAAATAATTAAAAATTATCTGACGGACAGGACATTCCGTGTTTCGCTGCAAGGTGCAGTTTCCAATGCACAGTTGTTCCGGCGGGGTGCCGGGGGGGGAAGACTACTACGTCTACTTCGCTCATTTTATTCACCACGCACACACCCGCTCCATGAAAATGGATCTCTGTCGTTGTGCGCCGCGGGTATGTGTATTATTTGTGGGGTTAGTGCATTAATTATCTTCATGATGAATGATACCGCAGAGTCCTTCGGATACTAATAAGGGGAATTAAGACTCGTTTACCCTTTTGGTTAAAAGGTTGGAAAGGTTCGCAAAGACTAATAGTCTTTTGTGCACCATGAGCCGGCGCCCAGTCTTGTTCATTCATTTTTGCCGAAATGCTGAGATGCCAAAGAAACTACTGTGCCAGTAAGTAGCTTCTGATACACCGTTTAATTCACTTTCATGCTCTTGTCGATCAAAGGGGTTTTGCCGGAATGAGTTATTCCACCCCAAACCATGACAGAAACGGAATGATGACTCCTTGAAATACTGCCACGCTTTTGGAGGCAGCAGGAAGCAACTACCGATCATTTGCGGCTCGAAACTATTTTGTATTAAGAATTAACCAGGTATCCTTTAGTACCCAACGCTGAAAATTTCAGGATTATTAGTTCATAAGATAATCTTACAAATACAATCGATTTGAGACGCCTCCGGGACCCGCATATATACTTTTTTAGTTTGTTGAACATTACGTCACATGTGACATATAAATTGGCTTATAACCTGTACTATTTCAAACTGAGGTTTTACTAGGTACCCTTCAGTACCCAAGGCTGAAAATTTCAGGAATACTAGTTCATAAGATAATCTTTCAAATACAATCTGTTTTAGACCCCGCCAGGACCCGCCCACCCTTTCTAAGGCGGTTGATTATGACGTCATACAGACACTTGAATTACCATATATCAAAAGGTGGTCACCAGAGAGCATTGGTGTGTTGTGCAAAAATGTGTATTTTAATAATTCCTACAATGTCTTAGAACATATTGGAATCGTAAAATTTGAACAAAGTACTAATTATCTAAAAAAACCGGTTTTAAAGTAGTGCTGAAAGAAAACCAATTATATTTCTTTAACGTTAGGCTCTAGAAACTTAGTGTCTTCAGCAATTTTTCTTAAAATTACTTGCTCTACAACTCTGTTGAAGATAATAACCCGTTATCTTGTAGCTGAAAAAAGTTAGAAGTTGAAAGTGTAGTTAAGCCATTATGAAAGGTTAGGCGTGTTTTTTTTCAAAAGATGCGAAATAACATTTTGAGCAACTCTTCTGAAGACACCTAGTCGATAAAATGATGACAAAAGGGTGAAAATGTTTTTGACCGTCTTTTTTCAGAATTGTGCCAATGTGCGTCGTGAACTATGGCTCCAACGGAAGTTTTTGAAATTTTCCGTGATTTCGCCAACTTTCGGATGTAAATCGAAGAATTTCACTTGATTCGTCGCCGGATAATCTCGCTTATTTGTGGAGTCCGAACGGTGCGCTTTTTTCTTCTCCCTACGCGGCCATCTTGGAACGCTGTTGGTATCGTTTTATTGCGTCACTATCTGTAGATTTTGCCATATTCAGGGTCTTTGCAATCACTGAAACAGTTTTTGCTTTTCGAAAAAGTTCAATTACACCCGCGCGCAACTCATTCGGCATTTTAACCTCGGGTAAACCGCGAGTAAACGGTCCTACTGATCGTATTATTAACAAAAAGAACAGATATCCAGGCTCGAACATTTGTGCCCCAATTTATTGTGTAAATATTTAAAAGCAACCTGTTGGAAAATTAGCGCCGCCTAGTCTAGGTTTCACGAAACCGAAATTGATATGGTTGACCTAAACTAACGGGTCCTCCCCTTAGCTCAGTCGGTAAAGGCGCAGCTACAAAGCAATACCATGCTGGAGGTGACTGGGTTCGATTCCCGGTCTGGTCTAGGACTTCCTGGGCATAGGGTATCATTGTACTTGCCACACAATCATACTAATGCAAAAATGGTGCCTGGCATCGAAAGCTCTCAATTAATAACTGCCCAAGTAACAATTTTAATTTTATTTCAGCCATATAGCACTCCTCCCGGCTTTGTTAATAAAACTACATTCAAAACTGTTTTGTCTACCAACACCTCCTCTGTGCTTGTTTAAAGCCGTAATTTGTACAAAATGGGCCACTCTATAGACGGTTGTGAAAACAAGTTAATAAAACCTTTATAAGAACATAAAGATTTTGAAAATGTTCTAGTGAAAGATGTTATGACCACTTGAGAACCTTCATAAACCCTATTGTCTGCCATGAAAACCAGAATGTGGCCACATCTGTCAAACTTCATTGTGAAATTGAGGTTATTTTTTGTTGTTCTGCTTTGTTCGATTCTCTGCTCTTCTGATTCATTTAGCAGTAAAAAAAAAGGTCAAGTGTTGCAGGAAATTTTGTTTGATAGCAAAATATCCAAAATAAATTGTGTTTTCTACAGCGTATTATGCACCAAATTATATGCGCATTTATTTTTATGGTGAATATTGGCACGATAATAGCCGAAAATTAATGCGCCACGGAAATGTGGCGAATTTACAGTAACATAAATCAAATTAAAACAAACACATTCGATAAATTAATCATGAATTTCCTGAAAAGTGCTTGGAATTGGATGAGATTATCTAAAAGAATGCCGAAATTGGTCTCCGATCTACAGTTTATTTGCATACCATTGAAAATTTGATGCATTTATTTTTCCACATTTCAATTGTTTTTTATATTTCAATATGGCGATTGAAAAAAAATCACAGTTTTGCCATAAAGCCAATTTTTCTTCGCAATGACTATTATAAAACCAATTGTTCTTATGGTGACTTCCTTCAATGCCAATTTGCCGTTTAATGCATTTACTGGAGGCAAAATGGTTTTAAAATGCTTTTTCAACTGAGCATATTAAGATACTATCAATGAGTCCAAAAACGGCATTTCAATACAGCATTTTACGAGTTCATAAAGTCGAAATAAAACCTTTGATAGGAGTAAAAGGAATTTTAGAAACAAGGTTTTAAGATCGTTGTAAACAACGATGGTGCCATAATAAAACCAAATTGATTTCAAGTGGCTTTCATAAAACTTCAATAATGTTACTTGGGTGTGGAAGTGCATTAAGAACACTAAGTTGAGAGCAATAAGCGAATTGTGAAAGCAATAAGTTTGAAAAGCTAAAAGAAGAAGAAGACCAAAACTAACGGAAACAAGCTGTAATTTTAAAATGGCAGTTACAGAAATTTACACACGGAGGGCATTCCAGCTTGGATGTCTGTTCTCTGTGGTAATAAGTCATTATATTATCCAAAAAATAAACAATGAAAGATCGGCTCCGTAAAGGTAACGCGATTGAGCCTACCAAATAAATGAACTTATTAACAAAATCTGAAATGACTTGGGAGTAGGAAAATGCTGGAATCGAATTATATCCAACCTATGAATCACTCCAACGTGCCAAGAAGTTAACCATATTTTGCAAGTTCCAAATATTTTCATCATTCCCTGTAGGTACACTGGATCAGAGAGTATGGCGTCTAGCCAGGCGGCACTAGAACATACGGAGTAATTAGCTTTATATGTCGAACTTGCTGTTTGGATTATTATTGAAATGAGGAGAGCCCTGCTTCCGTGTCCCTGGTTGATTTCCCTGTAGTTTCCTGGCAGCGATGCAAATTCTAGATGAACTGTGGAATCCCTAGCGATTTTAAAATTCCACTTCTCCCGAGCGAGCTCATCTCTCTAGCAATCGAAGTAGGCGCACGTTGTCTGGTTGTTATTGTTGCTTAGGAGTTTGTAAATAATCTAGTTTTCATTGTCGCAAAATGGCTGATTGGCTCTGCCAATCGACGCTAGGGTGGATCGACCTGTAATTTTGATTCGAGGTGATTCAAATATGGCTCCTTTCGGTAGGATCAACTTATAGCGCTCTCTTTGCCTTTTTGAACAGCCTTTCATTACGATGATGATGGCAGCTGGATGATGGCGGGGTGTTTTCCATTAGTTGAGTGCTATTCGGACTGAGATTGCAATCAAAGTAATTATGCTTATTAATAACAACCGTTTTCTCGATCTGCTATTTATTCGGAACGCTCATCCTGAATTTGGTGATGTTTGAGAGGATTGTCATTCAAGCTGTAAATTGACTGAACGGTTGGTCGATGAAACCTGCTCACCGCAGTAGTTCTAGTTCACAGTACCTTGAATTAGGCTTCTTCATAGAGTGGACGTTTCATCGGCACCATCTAAAAGGGAAGGGAAACAAGCAAGATGCAAGCAGATGATTGGGTAAACAATGAATCCTTGATTTATGCTTGTACACCCGATAGAGAAAGGCGATTAAACGTCAAACGGCTCTATAATGCTTGCATCCTTTTCGGAGAAGAACACAATATCCGTGGGAGATCGATAACTAGGTCAGTCACAGGACCAAACCCAATCCCAGCACCACTCGAATCCAGCAGTGCATGGGATGGGAAATTTTATCGACAGCAATCTGTCCGGTCGCTGGATTGACGGTCGCTGTGTTTGTCCTTTGTTCATCTCTCGCAACACCTGATTGTCTTCTGTGAGCCCCAGCGCAACTAGGCAAACATAGAACAAACAACATAATGCTTCCATCCGATCAGCGTCGGTGCCGGGCGTTACGCAATCTACACAATGATGATTGAATTTCTCGCGGTTCTTTCGTTCTCGAGTTCGAGGATACCGGGCTTCCTTCATCCGGATTGACGTGTCAATTCTTTCCGGATTTGAAACGAGAAACGCATCATCCGATGACGATGTTACGAACGCGCCTAAGCCGGTTTACTTTTCTTTGTCCGTTTCGATTTGTTCGTCCGTCCCATGGAGGATTCCGATGCCAGAGGCCTCCCGTCAGCATCGCACATAGAAGGCCAAATTATCGGCTTCTGTTTTCTCGCAGAAGTCGCTGTCTTCAATCTGAATTAGGAGCTAAAATGTTTGTCTACCAGGATGGATGTAATGCGATTTAGTCGTTTGATAGCCTGCTTTGTTGGCCGCTCGAGAAGCGACGTTGAACACTTTTGTTCACATTCGTGTGAATCCACTTGGAAGTAGCGCTTTTCCTCCTAACGACAAACGTCTAATTACTACCCTGAAAGACAGCTCCACGCAACTGTGTTTTCATAGGTAAGAAGAAAAAGGAACATCGGCGGCAGCGGGGGAAGCTAAATGATAACGAGCAGGAGATGCTTCTTTCCTGAGTGTGAGGATTTTTCTCGTGCATTTTGTATGTCAGCTTTTGCTCGTCACATGTGTAGACTGTCGCCCACACTTTGAATGAGATGGATATGCATTCATTTTCAGCTAGTGCATTCTATTCTCATTATGACGTCCTTGAATAGTTTGTGCTGGTTATTCTAGACAAATATTAGAAAAGGATTCAAATGGTTTTGGCATCGCTTATAGCTCAGCGGCATAATTTTTCTCTGGTGTGTTCGAAAGTTTTGGATACATTTTGTTTTATAAAAGACAGAGCAGGGATGCTATTACAAACATGGCTGCCAAGTGGAAGAAAAGAGATTCTTCGATTGAAGATTGCATAATACCTACGAATCAGATGGGTAGGAAAAGGTAGAAAAAAACCAATAAAGACAACTGATCTTAGCACGCCCTTAGGGCCTTTTGAAATGTTTGTCTAGTATTACGATTACATTTGGTATACGTAGGTAGAAATAGTGATGGATTTTCCTTCAAAATATGAATAATATGAGAGGGAAGAGGCTTTCTCTCAGCTTTATCACCAGGGAGTTAAATGAGTTCCTGCAGTGCTGATTTTTTGCACGAAGTTGCAAAAGGAACTTTCAGAGCATCGTTAGGCAACACAAACACCAGAATATCACACAATTATCATTCTATAACGATATGTACTATAACAGCCCTGCCGTGAAATAATAACTTTCGGAATGGGGTAGTGTTTGGTGGGTTTTTTTTTCAGGTTAACATTAAAATTGCGATTTTGAAAAAAAAAATTAAAGGAAATTAAAATGGATATCTTTCAAACTTCTATCGGAAAAGTCGATATTTTATGATGTTCTACAAATCATAAAAACCACAAAAAAAAAACGCATCTACCCAGCAGCGTGTATTGTTCTTTCACAGAATAATCAACGATAAACGATGACATACTCGTGTGCTTTTCAGAAATTGCAAACGTAAATTGTGATCGACCCTCGGTCCCTTTCATTTCATGTACCGCTATTTTTGAACACATCTTGAATTGTCAAGATTGACAAAGAGAAACGTCAGTGGGATGTCTGTTTCCAAGGTATATAAAGTACAAGGTGTTATATTCGCTGCAATGTTTATGCAGTGGTATGAAAAAGTTAGGGACTAAAGGGTGTATTCGATAAAAATGGCACACACATATATACCCATCATCATCATCAACTGATTATCGGATTTTCTTGAAATTTTCAGGGAATGAAGAACTACTAATGAGTTTTGATTTACAACATTTGTTTTATTCAATTTCGTCTCCCATCCCGAATGCCCGCACCTTCCTTTTCACTCCACCCATCAAATTTTGTACAACCGATTTTCCCAGTGTTTTTGTTGTTTTTACCCAAATTTTCTTCAATTCTAGCTCTGTTTTTTATAGTTTTGGGATGTTTGCGAAGTTCCGTTTTCATAATTGCCCAGAATTTTTCAATTGGACGAAGTTCCGGTGAATTTGGTGGGTTCATATCCTTTGGCACAAAATTGACTCCGTTGGCTCGGTACCACTCCAATACGTTTCGAGCGTAGTGGCAGGATGCTAGATCAGGCCAAAACAGAGTTGATCCTTTGTGCTTCTTAATGAATGGCAAGAGATGCTTCTTAAGGCCAAATCTTCCGTGTAAACCGCACCGTTTATTGTATCGGAAGTGATGAAGGGAGCACTTATTTCACCACATCCGCAAATCGCCTGCCAGATTAGAAAATTCTTTGCAAATTTCGATAGTTTCTTCTTTCGACCATCCTCCGGAACATCGAACTTCGACTTGGCAACGAAATATTCTTGCCCAGGAAGTTGACGGAAGTCGGCCTTGACGTATGTTTCGTCATCCATCACGATGCAACCGGATTTGGTGAGCAGCTTCGTGTAAAGTTTCCGGGCGCGGGTTTTCGCAGTGATGTTTTGTTTTTCATTCCGGTTTGGGGCGTTTTGCACCTTGTAAACATGTAACCCAGCACGCTTCATGGTTTTCTGCAGAACATCGACTGACACCTTGGAATTTTTAGTGACATTTTGAATTGACATGTTTGGACGGTTCTTGAACTATTGCACCACTTTCCTGGTCACTTTACTGTCCATTGGACCATTTTTACGACCACTCCCTTCCTTCCTTCGGGCACTCAGACGCTCCTTGAAGGTTCTTATTACACGAGACACAGTTGTATTTGCAATTCCAAGCCTTTTAGCAATCCACCGGTGGGACGCCCCTGGATTTTGATTGTGAGTGCACAAAATTTTCTCACGGACACGAACTACTGAATGTATAACTATGAAACTTGGCAGATGTAAATAGTACACTATGGATAAGATCTACTCAAATTTCTAGGTTTTTTACTCATACGATTCAAAAGTAACAGAAGATTTTCTGTGTGCCATTTTTATCGAATACACCCTTTATTACGAAGGTAGCTATATTTCGATGCAGAAAACAACGAATAGATTTGATAGTTCTACCTTTGATATCCTAGTATGAACGAATATTAATTTTCAGTGTACAAATGTCAGGCTATCAACCTAAAAAAAACACAAAAAGGGGGGTGGCGGACGCCCCGGGAGGGGTTCGGTCCCGGTGCTTGTTGATGATGGTAGTAATCAATACGAGACACAAGAAATTTCATTTTTTTTTTGGTTTGCTTTGGTCTGGTCCTGTCGACTGATATCCTCCCCCCTGAATGACCCCGCGTGCATGAGGAAAAAAAATACAGTCAGCTGTTGCTTCCCCCAGCGTTGCGCTGCCATTGTCGCTCGCCCCGAACAACGTAGTTGGTCATTGATCTGATGGACGATATTATTTCAGGACAGAGGCTATCAACCTAAAAAAAAGGGGGAGGGTGCGGAGAAAAATGAAAAAAAGGAGTGTTGCCAGAACTGATTCGCTGGCAGCCCTTCCAGAAGAAGTGTGAAGGAGACTGAACTCCATACATTGTCTATTGCCTATTGTCTGTGTGTCTATTTATACTGACTACTTAGCTGACAGTATATATCTAGAAGGAGAGCTATTGTAAATTAGTTTAAAAGTTGTTGTAAAGAATTTAACAGAAGTACGGAATTAAAAGACGTTGAATTAAAGGTTGTGGTTGTGCTTAGAGGGTGAGGAAACTAAGTAAATACTATATCAAAGCTAATTTTTATTGAACTCACTTGTTTGTCAGGCTAGATTGAGATTGAGCTATTGTTCGGAGGGTGATAAATACTTTTGGGGTGGGAGGCACCCGAATTGTTGGTAAATTACCATTGTAATCAACAGTATGCTAAATAAATTTCCTCTTTTAGCTTGAAGCTATTAGCTAGCAAGAGCGGCGCCTCATTATTTAGTACCCTTATCGGAACAGCTTCCCCAAATTTAAAAAAGATGCATGATATTATAACGAATTTCTCAAAAAAAAAAAATAATTTTTGCGTGGTTTTTTTTTTTTTGATCGCGTGCAATTGGGTGCACTTTGTCCCTTTCTTTTGCCCCCCCAAGTTTTTTTAAATTTAATTTAATTATAAAATAATTTGGGTGGGTGTGTGTTTTTTTTTTGGGTGAGTGGATAGTATTTTTTTGTTTTTGTTTTATTTTGTTAAATATTAATTGTTAGTTAATTTTGTTTTTTTTTTGGTGTTTTTTTGTTATATCATTTTTTATTTCTTATTTTTTTTTAATTTATAAATATATTTTTGTTTTTTCGTTTGTTTTTTTGGTTTTCTGAAAAATTCGATTTGGCATACTGTTTACTAAATTCAGTAGAACAGATTCCTCAATTTTGTCCCATTCTGTCGTAATAGCGGACTTCAGCTCATCAACAGTGGCATACTGCTTTCCGCCCTTTTAATATGAGGGCTTTTCACCAAAACCTAACGAACTGTCTCCCGGCTAACCTTCAAATTAAAAGTTTGCTTGATTTGCATCAAGGATTTAGTCGAGTGCAAAGCTGTTTTAACTATCTCCCTCTTCTCGCGATCGGTAAGCTTTGATTTCCGTGGAGCTCTTTTTTTTCCATATCCTTCAGGATTAGCGAGATAATTGCGCACAACTTGATGGGACCGGCAAATCCGCCGTCCGATTTCCCTTATGGACACTTTTTCTTGGTGAAATGCCTCGATTATTCCCTTCTCCTTCTCCGTGAGCACTTTTCCCTTGGCATTTTGCTGCAGCAAAATGAAAACACGGGAATCTGCCAATGGTCTTATACAAAATGGGATAGGTTTTACTCACACAAACATGTCATGGTACAAATTGAAGTGATGTGTTTTCTTCCTGAGAGGTAGCAGTCAAAAATTATCTGGTCTTATAGAAAATGGACAGAGTGTACTTTTGCTGACAGTCATAGTTATAATAAGTTTTTAGTTATGTTTGGTTAAGATATTCAGGGTTGTTACGAGAAGTCTGAAAATAAATCCGCGCCAAATCCGCGCGAGTTCAAAATCAAATCCGCGCCAAATCCGCGCCAAATCCGCGCGAGTTCAAAATCAAATCCGCGCCTTCAAATCCAATCCACACACGAATGTTCTATAACTTATCAAGCATCAAATCCTTCAGAAAAACCCAGCGCTTGGAATAGGGTCTCGGTGGAGCTAAAACCCTTCCCCACAATAAGATTGTCTGTGTTTTTGAGCCAATTAGATGCATTGTTCAAAACAGGAATGTAATTGAAAACTTCAGTGTGAAATAAAACCTGTAAAGAGGGAAACATAAGTCACGATGAGCTAGGTCAAATAAATTGACCGATAACCAACTTAGGGAAGAATACAAACAGAAGAAGTACCGGAGAGGAAAGACAAAAACAAGGCCAAGTACCCAAGAATGGATCCGGATAACCAACTTAATAAAAATTTCCAGACAAAAACAACCAATGACCCAAGATGTGATCCACGCTGGCCAAGTCCACCCCTGAAGGAGCACAGGACGTTTGAGTGAGTGATGAAAGCACTCGAACACAACCGATACGTAAAGTATGTCAAAAAGAATGATCCATATTTTGTCAATGGTGTATCAAGATAGGTACATATTTATTTAAAATATACGTCATAACATTTAATTGTTCTCAATAGCCTTCATATGAGCTAATTTTTCCCTTTCTGATTGTTCCTCCTGCTGGATGTTATCTTTTTGTTTCAAAAGAACATTCAGGAATGATGTTTCTGGATTATTGGATGTCATAGCTCTGATTTGATTTTCCATCAAATTAAAAATATCTTCTTTAGCCTTCCTTTTCATTCCTACAACTTCTTCTTGCTTTTTGATCTGGTGCCTTGCTTCCTTCTTTGCTTTTTCCTTATTTTTTTGTGCCTCCACTAATTCAAAAGCTTTCTTTTGTTTCTGTTTGGATTCGTAAGATTGCCTCGCAAATTTCGCCTTCAAAATCAAGTCCTTTGAAACAACAAATCTGGTTATATCGTTCTCAAAAAAATGCATGCCACTCAAAATATTTTTACGATTATTGAACTGCTGTTCAGTGAGCCTAGTTCGGGTTTCCGGTAACACATGCTTAGCTAGTGAAAATTTTCTTTCGACCTCTGCATTAGAATGAGATACCCAAGTTACAATGTTGAGCAATGTTCTCATTTCAGAGAAACTATCGTCCTGGAATAAAAAATCAAGTACTTCCAAATCTGTTTCCGATTCAAACGTTTTAGTTGACAACTTGACACTTGCAAGTACTAGTTCTTCGTGAATTTTAGATTTGTCTAATTTAAAATCAATAACATTGACTAAGTGGACGATTTCTTTGATGGAATTCTTATTTATGATCCTTCCAACCTTGAAGTTGCTGAAGTTTACTCATTGTGTTAATTCATTTAACTCGATCTGTATATCAATATGGTGTTGAACGAATCCGCGCCAGAACGAATTTTATGAACAAATCCGCGCCAAATCCGCGAAAATCGCGAAATCCGCGAAATTCGCGAAATCCGCGCTGCCGTAACAACCCTGGATATTAAATTTTAATTTTGATAATCACTGGAGAAGAGAAGAAATGATAGTTTTCCCTTTTTATAATTTTTATAATATCATTACATGAGCCAGCTATGCCTTCCCAAACCCTTCATAAATGATCAATTCATCTTCTTAGTGAGCTTCTTCTTGAATGGTTGTCATCAAATTTTATCCTTCAAATCAATCTCAATGTTAAACTGAAACGAGACCAGACAATATGCGCTCAGTGAATCCAACAGCTTTGAAAGCGAATTTATATTCCATCCATGAGTTGGTATTTTCCAAACAAAAATACACTCGCTAAAGCATAAACCAATTCAGAAAAGGATCATAAGGAAACCATTAGAGCCCTCACATATAATAAATCTTTCATGCTCACGTACTTGGCGCGGAGCGAAATTCTGCCATTCAACATATCCCGCAGAACGCGACCCATTCAAAAGGATTAAATTAGCATGAAATTATGTTCCCCCAGTACTGACGTGCCCCCTTGCCGCCAAATTATTGAATCAGCCCCGCGCCATCACACGTCACACTGTTCTCGTAGTAACGGCACGATTTAGCGAGCTCATAAAAATGGGACCATTAAAACAAGAACCTCCCCCCCCCCCCCCCCCCCTCTCCTCCAGACCCGCACTGCGACTGTTCTGTAAGGCTGCTTTTTCACACATACATCCACACACATACGCACGCATCTCATCAAGCCAAACATACCCGGGATGCGAGCGGCATGATGCCACGCCGCGGTAGTTACATGCGAAAATGGATCACTCCCCTGGGACAAGAACTGGCCAGCTTTTGTCGGTAGGCTAGTCGCGTGCTTTGCCACATCTACAGAGTTTCCATTTTTATGGATTGAAATTCATTACAAACTTTCCGAGCGTCGCTAATGGCAAAACTTTAGATTTCCCTCAGCTCCTTCCCAGTCAGTGCCGGCTTCCTGCGAGCAGCTTTCATCCGGTGGGCCCAATTTGTTCGTAGGATAATCCTCGGTTCTTTCTGTCGGGATTTTAGTGTGTCTGGTCACGTACGCCGAGCCGAGGGCCTCTTTTTTACCACACCCTCGCATACAATTTGCGTTTGAAATCCTCATCTGACGATGACAAGGACGACGATGATGTTGGCAAAATTAAACCGAAACGAACCCAACTGCTACGTGGGTTATTATTGTGAGGGCCTACCCACCAATCGGACTTACTTTGAATGCATCCCAATATGGTTTTAAAGTGAGGTTTCTTTTTTTTCGCCGCCGAAATACAAAAGAAATCGAAAACACACGGAAATCTGAAGCTTATTCATTAATACTTTTTACAGCCGATAAAATAAAATTTTTGTTTAAACCGGGACAATGAGTTGAACGCGAGTGAAAACAGAATTTCCATCCAACCCGGACAGATGACAGCTACGCAAGCAGCTGATGGTTGAGCTTCGTTTGAGGCTCGCAGTTGATCGAAGCAGGCGAGGATCTCATTTTACGCATTCCGAGAGAAAACAATAAACAGAGTGGTGGCGGCGATGGCGACGCCGAATGCTGTCAAAACTGTTCAGTTGTCAAGTCAACACGCGGCGGTTGGTTGGAGAGCTCGAAATGGACCGGATGGGGACAATGAAGTCGAACGAACGAGAGAGGTTATATTTTCCAGGTACGAGTTTCATTTGCATTTTCGTATTATTTAAGATACACAGCATTAGAATCAGAATGAAAGAGGCAATTGCCTTGGTGGGGGGTTAAGATAGCGAAAGGTAATTTCGATTTTTCGCAAGTGTTCGAGATTTCCTTGTCCTGGTAAAAGGTCCCTGCCCAGGTGGGAGGGCGGAAGAAACGGAAATGTCGGTAACTCTGAATTAAATGTGATGTGGTTGAAAGCGAGGCAGTTTTGGGTTGATTGAAACGAGTGTTGGGCGTGAATGTTTAATTAAGAACATCGGTGAGATAAGATTGGTATTTTCGAGTTTACCGGCCGGTTAGGCACTTAATGAAAAATGTATAGCTAGAACCCTTCGGGGCTGGTTGAAAGAATCGAAGGCGATGGTGAGATTTGATGCCCATTGTGTCCTATTTGGCACCATATGTAGTTTTTTTTGTTGAGAAAAATAATCCTGTTTATACCCCTCTCTCTCATATCATAATCACACATCATCGCAGCAGATTGATATGATTATCGACTTATTTTTTGATCTTTCTGATTGAATTTGAAAATTTAGAGTTAGAAATTACTTGAAGATTGTGAGCTTTAAGGACAATTTCATTATCTGTTGAACAATATTTTTTTAACTAATAAGACATGGGCCTTACAAACAAAATTGGAAGTATCTGTCAAATGATAAGCAATTGTAATGGAATAAAAAGGAGATAACTAACTCTCTCACACTGGAGTGGGGACCAAAACGTAAATAGAAATAACTAACTTCAATCTTACTATGGAGTAAAACATAGTTCATACCTTGCAACCGAACAGCTATCAGTACAGTGGTGATCAGTTCGGGACCTAAACCAAGCTATCTTTAGATATGTACCTTGTGATCAAAAAGTTCCGGTAATTTAAAAAAAAACGCATTTATTTCAATTTTTAATTGATATCTTTATTATCGCCTTCAAAGTACTCGCCATTAGAGGCAACACACATATGCCAGCGCTTTATCCAATCATCCATACATTTTTTATAGGCCGATGAATGTATGGCTTTCAGTTCTTCCAGCGAATTCTTTTTTATCGCATCAATCGATTCAAAACGCCTACCTCTGAGCGGAATTTTCAGTTTTGGGAAGAGAAAGAAGTCGCACGGGGCAAGGTCTGGTGAATATGGTGCTTGTTTGATGGTATTGGTGGAGTTCTTGGCCAAAAATTCACAAATAGTGAGCGCGGTGTGTGATGGAGCGTTATCGTGGTGTAAAATCCACGAATTATTGCGCCACAATTCTGGCCTCTTCTTTCGAATTGCCTCACGCAAACGTCTCATAACTTGTAAATAATACTCTTTGTTAACCGTTCGACCTTCTGGAAGGAATTCAGAATGGACGACACCGCGAAAATCAAAGAAAACGGTCAGTAAAACTTTAATTTTGGAGCGACTTTGTCGTGATTTTTTTGGTTTCGGCTCATCTTCGGCGCGCCATTCGGACGATTGTTGACTTGTGAGCATATCAAATTCATATACCCACGTTTCATCACCAGTTATGATGCGTTCCATGAATGTGGGATCGCTATCTGCGTTCGCAATCATCTGTTTAGCGACCTCAACTCGATGCTGTTTTTGCAAAAAATTCAGATCTTTTGGAACAAGTCGTGCTTCAATGCGTTTCATGCCCAGAATTTCCGTCAAAATGTGTTCGGTCGATCCAAATGAGATATCAAGGAGTGCAGCTATCTCCCGAATGCTAATTGAGCGGTTTTCCATAACTAAATTCTTCACGGAAGCGATGTTTTCATCGGTAGTTGAGGTCGATGGTCGTCCAGAACGCGGCATGTCACTCACGCTTTCACGGCCTTCTTTAAAGTCTTTGTGCCAAACAAATGTACGATTTTGTGACATAGAGTCCTCACCAAAGGCTTTTTGCAACATTCTGAGCGTTTCCGCTGCAGAAAATCCGTTTGCAACACAAAATTTCACACAAACGCGTTGTTCCAATTTTTTATCCATGGTAAAAATCGCCGAGCGTCTATTTTTCGACTAACAAAAGCAGTTGTCAAAACAAAACTAATGGATAATTTGCTCTCACACTTTGACAGAATATCAGAACTAGTGTTGCCATCTTACACTAAAAAGATTTTACCGAAAAAATAAAGGCGGCCTTTTTAAATTGAAAATTACCGGAACTTTTTGATCACAAGGTATACAGAACATTTTATTTTGATTTGGCCTAGGAATTTCTGATTTTTTTTAAACGTCTTTGAAGTTTTTTTTTGCGAAGCGGAAGATGAATCCTCGAATGTCAATTTGGAGTCGGGCATTACTCCCAGATCCTTGACTGTTGTTTCACGTTTAAAGCGTGTTCCTCGAAGGATGTAATCGTGGAGATACATCGCACGTTTTTGGCCAAAGGAGATAGCCGAGCATTTGGATACATTTAAGGACATTCTGTTGATCCGGCACCAGTCGTCGAACACTTGTGGTTCCTGTTGAAGAAAATCGGCGTCTTCTGGACATTTTACTACGTAGTACAGCTTTAGGTCGTCTGCTTAGGATAATTTCAGGCATTTGAGGACCCAGTTCACGTCGTTCATATATAACAGAAAAAGGAATGGGCCAAGGTGGCTGCCTTGCGGAACGCCGGATGTTACTGAAAAGCTGGATGAGGCATAATCTGAGATCTTCACAGACATAGTTCTACCAGTCAGGTATGAGCGGAGTCAGTTCAACAATTGATCGTGAACCCCCATTTTGTCGTACTTGGAAATTGCAATCTGATGGTTCGTTTTATCGAAGGCCGCAGAGAGATCTGTGTATATGGCGTCTACTGGATGACCGCGTTCCATTTCACGGATGACGAACGATGTAAATACGGTGAGGTTGATCGCCGTCGAGCGCTTGGGCATAAAACCGTGTTGTTCAGGAGAAATAGTATGTAAATAGTCATGGATCAGCCTTTGAAAAACAATTAGTTCGAATAGCTTGGATACAGCACTTAGTGCAGCAATCCCACGATAGTTGGCGACGGATCGTTCGCATCCATTTGTGTGTATTGGGAAAACAAACGACTCTTTCCAGCATTAAGGAAACACACCGGAAGTTAATGACAAATTGAAGACCGTAGCTAGGGCCGCAGCGAGTGTGTTAAGGCAACGCTTCAAGACAATTGAAGGAATACCATCAGAACCGCATCCAGTTGAGCTTTTCTTCTGCTTCCCTGCTAAAATCACCATATCACTATGGATAGTGAGTGCAGAGCCAAATACAGACAAGCGGGGAACATTGCTAGTAGCCGTTTCGAGGCCCTCGGCATCCAGAATTTCGTCGCAGAAGACACTGCTGAGCTGCGTACAGAACAAGATGGCGATATCCGTGACAGAGTCAGCTTCATGAGTGCCGTCAGTCATGGTGGAGGGTAAACCGGTTTCGTTTTGAGACGACTCTGCAGTTGAGACTGATGAGAGTTGTACAAGCTGTTAGTGAGGTGTTTGTAATCGTCGTTGGCGCGTGCGTAGTTTGTCCTCGTAGAATCGATGCGATATTTGCTGTGTTTCCTCAGAGCAGCCCTTTTAACTCGCTTCATATGGTAGAGGTCGGAATTAGACCAAGCAGATTTGGGAGGCTTACGGTTGAGTTTTTTGGGCACGAATTGATCAACGGCGTACAGCACTGTATTAAGAGGAAACACTCGAGCGTCTGTTTTCCATGTCAGGTGCGGCTCAAAGCTAGGGGGAAGGCAAATCAAACGAGCACAAAAACGTCAACGTTTTGATTGATGGCCGGCATACTCGTCGTCAGGACGTAGCATTGGCAAAACTGTGACCACTAACCACTAACTAACCGTCGTTAACAACGTACAATACCGCCGCCCGCCACGCTGCTATTGCGAACGACCGAAGCAACCGGATGTCACCACAGCCTACGCCCAAAGTATCGATGCATCGTTGCCAGGTGGAGGTGTGCTCGTCGAAGCCGCTCTTGAGGACTGCTGGAATAATATCAAAGCAGCTATTAACGACGCAGCTGAGAACATCGTCAGGTTTGTGGAACAGTGCCCATAGAACAATTAGTTCGATGTGATGTGTAGGGAGGTTTTGGAGGAGAAGAACACATCGTGGGCAGTAATGCTGCAGCACTAGCCCCGGCAGAACGTGAGCTGTTGTAGACGGAAGCGGCAACAGGTATTCAAAAAAAAACGCCTAGAAGAAGCGAAGAAGTGTGAGGAAATGGAGAAACTGCACCTTACTCAAGAAAAGCAGAAGTTCTATCAGAAAGAACACTTAAATAGTGCAGAAAACACGAGCGCAGAAGACCAAGACAGCGGAAGAAATGACTACGTCAACACGGTGGACGATAAGAATGAACGCTGAGAGAAGTTAAGAATGCTATCCAACAGCTCCAGAATGACAAGGCGGCTGCCAAGGACGATATCGGAGCTTTGCTCATCAATATGGGCTCGTAGGAGCTGTCCATCTGTCCGCATCGGTTGATAGTCCGAATCTGAGATACCGAACAGCTACCGGAGAAGTGGAAGCAAGGTCCAGCATGCCCTATCTACACAGAAAAAAAATAATGAATTTTAAGAGGCGCGTAAAATTTACACTCGTTTAATTCCAAGCCAGAGGAGGCGTAAACAACCAAATTGTTTGCAATCTTGCATGCGCCATACAACAATGTTTGCAATCTTTCATACAACAGGCTAGATTCAGGCGTAATCTGGCTCTAATCTACATGAAATATCCCAGAAATTTCTGCCAAATCTAGCATTCCCTTTATGTGCATTAGATAACGCAGAAAATGCAATGTTTCTTTTTATCTGTGTAGTAACATCCGATAGACGATTTATTAAACACTCAGTCTTCCTCTCCCGGTTTTTTTTGTTTATTAAAAAACCAGTTAAAGGTCAAAAATAAATATACAACAACAACAACAACTTCTTCTCGCGGTGACGGTTGATACAGTTCCCCTGAAGATCTCATTTCTGTCCTATCTTAGCCCATGCTCTCAAAGTGTTCGATCTCTCTCTCTCTCTCTCTCTCTCTCTCTCTCTCTCTCTCTCTCTCTCTCTCTCTCTCTCTCTCTCTCTCTCTCTCTCTCTCTCTCTCTTCTCTCTCTCTCTCCTTCTCTCTCTCTCCTTCTCTCTCTCTCTCTCTCTCTCTCTCTCTCTCTCTCTCTCTCTCTCTCTCTCTCTCTCTCTCTCTCTCTCTCTCTCTCTCTCTCTCTCTCTCTCTCTCTCTCTCTCTCTCTCGATTTCTCTCTCTCGATTTCTCTCTCTCTGCCATTTCTCTCTCTCTCTCCATCTCTCTTTTCCCTCTCTCTCTCCTATTTCTCTCTCTCTCCATTTCTCTCTCCCTCTCCATTTCCCTCTCTCTCTCTCCATTTCTCTCTCTCTCTCCATTTCTCTCTCTCTCTCTCCATTTCTATCTCTCTCTCTCCATTTCTCTCTCTCTCCATTTCTCTCTCTCTCCATTTCTCTCTCTCTCTCCATTTCTCTCTCTCACTCCATTTCTCTCTCTCTCTCCATTTCTCTCTCTCTCTCTCCATTTCTCTCTCTCTCCATTTCTCTCTCTCTCTCCATTTCTCTCTCTCTCTCCATTTCTCTCTCTCTCTCTCCATTTCTCTCTCTCTCTCCATTTCTCTCTCTCTCTCTCCATTTCTCTCTCTCTCTCTCCCCATTTCTCTCTCTCTCTCTCCCCATTTCTCTCTCTCTCTCTCCATTTCTCTCCCTTTCTCTACACGGCCAGAAATTGAACTTAATTTGAGAGGCCACTTTACTCAGTCGCATGAGAACTGCGTCTCAGTTTCGTAAAACGTAGAGTTACTCGTACACTGAGTTACGGTATTTTTTTACGAAAGTGAGTCGCAGTACCCATGCCAATGAGTAAAGTGGCCTCTCAAATAGAGTTCAATTTCTGGCCGGGTAGTATTGATTCCGTTTGAACTTTACACTCACACGACTTATAAAAGCTACAATGAACGGTGCGCAAAACTACGTGAAGGTTTTTGGAGAACGGTCTAGCTCGTTTGATTCACGTCGAGAACTTCGACAAGGTAATGAACTTTCATGTTTGTTGTTCAGCATTGCGCTGGAAGGTAAGATTCTCACACGCTCCAGTCAATTAGCATGTTTCACGGATGATAATTGTCAGCAGAAACTTTGGACTGGTGGCAAAGCTGTACCTTCACTTGCAACGTGAAGCAACAAACTGTTGATGAATGTGCCAAAAACAAAGTACATATTAGTAGGAAGAACAGGCCACGACCGGACCCGCCTAGGAAGCAGCGTGACGATAGACGGGGATACCTTCGAGCTGGTTGAGGAATTCCTCTACCTCGGATTCTAGCTTACTGCAGACAACGGCAACAGACTACTACAGTAGAACTTGCGGTCAAATTTCACTTCCGCACTAAATGTACCATGTACCATGTGGTTCACTTCCGCACTAAATGTACCATGTACCGTGCATGAGACGTAGAAAAGGCTCAAAGACGACCTTGCAAGCACTTGGTATTTGCAAACGCCGCGTACTAAGGATCATCTTTGTAAGGCTTGTTCGCGACAAAATCTGGACACCCCTAAGTACGTATATCTCTGGAAATACTTCATTAACGCGTGAAATATTTCGCAGACTGATGAACGTATGTCTGTTCAGTGTGTAAAATCAATTTTTGGTGATACTACAAGCTGTTTGATCGAAGAGGGCGTCGAAAGAAGAGCAAGTGCGAAAAGCAATTGTGTGCGGTCGCAATGAAAATCCGAATCTGTCAGTAAGAAAACTTGCAAAAAAAGCTTGGTTTTCCTGCAAGCCATAACTGTCCATAACGTTCTTAAATCTTTCGATACACGTTTGACAACAGCCAGGAAGGCTGGGAGCGGAACAAAAACGGGTCTCAGGAACCACCAGAAGGACGCGAAGGTGAAGCAAATATTGCAGAAGAGACCCGATCTTTGGGTACGTACTTTGGCTAGAAAAATTAAAAATGTCCTCAACTTTCGTGCATATTTCCAAGCAGTCTTCTAGGTGTAGCCTAGCGCAGATGTTTGATGAAGTATACAATCTCAAATGAACACTCTCTTGCATTGCAAACATACACTCATCAAAATGAACATGAGCCCGAGCGTAAGCCCCCCCCCCCCCCCCCCGTTTTTATTCTGTTTTGCTCCTTGCGGCGTTCAATACACCATAATTGTTTTCGGTCGGACAGAGATTTTATAAGAAGGCTTTCAGAGATCCTACAGAGGTTTGATATTTTTGTGCGATAAGTGGTTTATTCTGCTAACGCGTATATTAAGATCGTTTCTTTCGGAAAACCGATCCAAACGTTAAGTAATCAATGAAGATAAAGTACTTTCTAGTCTTGCGTAGGAATCAGTTGAAACTATGATTATAATAATCATAATTATTATATAAAAACTAATTATTATTCTTGAATCTTGTGGCTCAAAAACTTCTTAGCGTTGTCATTGGATTTCCATACAGTTGTATATTTAAAAAAAACTAAACTATATTAGTTTTTTTTTCTTTTATCCCTAACATATTTTTGGTTCTAATAATCATATAAACAAAATGTGTAAATAATATTACGTGTTGTGATATCAGAGGGAGGGGTATTCTTGATATTTCTTATATTTCATCGGGCTTACACCTTACACAGTTCCATGAAAATAAGATATACAATCTCTCAGAACTTGGAAATATTTGGTAGGTTTGTTCCCTATCGAAAATAATTATACGTGTATATTTTTATTTCGTTAGTAGAATGACCATTCCCGCGATACAGTGGTCCAAAAAATCACGGCTTCTAAATTTTTTATTTTTTTGAAAATTTATAACTTTTGATCCACTTGAAAGATTTTCCAGATTGACCCTTCGAACTAATGTTTATTTCTTTTAGATTTGTGTTAAAATATAAGAAAGGTACCTGACTGCTTACATTCTGTGCAAAAAATACGATTTTATTCGTAGTTGAAGAAAACTATGGGAAGGATCTCTTGATTCGGGTAAAAAAAATCAAAACAGGTAAAACAATCAAAAACAATTCAAAAAACAAGTTAATAATTTCTTTGTCCTACATGAAAAGTATTCATAAAAGTGGTGAAATTGAGAAAAACTGATCACTATCTACCTTATCAGAATCACGAGATAGAACAAGTTACAAGTGATCAATTTCGTATGCCGCTAGCGCCATGTACTGGTGTAATTTCGAACCAAACTGCTCACTTTTCGGATGCTCTTGATCTTCCGAATAACTTTGCCCAAAATTCGAACTTTCTATCTTACCAGAATTACAAGATAGAACTTGTTGAAAATGTTCAATTTTGCATGCTCACTAGCGCCAGGTAGGGGTGGAATTCCTAAAAAAAACGGTCCACCTACCGGATGCCTTTGACATTATGAATAACTTTGCCGAAGACAATAACATTCGATCTTATCAGAATCACAAGGTAGAACAAATTTAAAATGCTCAATGCTGCATGCTCACTAAGGCCACGTAGCGGTGGAATTCTAAGCCAAATTCTTCACTATCTGGATACCCTTGAACTTCTGCACAACTTTTCAGAAGACTCGAACTTTCTACCTAATCAGAATTTCGAGATAGAACAACTTGAAAATGCTCACTTTTCCATGCTCACTAGCGCCACGTACCGGTGAAATTCCAAACAAAACGGTCCATATTTTGAATGCCCTTGACCTTCTGAAAAACTTTGCCGAAGACTAGAACTTTCCATCTTTTATCAGAATGACGAGATACAACAAGTTGAAAATACTCAATTTTGCATGCTCACTAGCGCCACGTAGCGGTGGAATTCCAAAACAAACGGTCAATTTTTGCGGAACAACTTTGCTCAAGACCGCACCTTTGCAGATATTAAGTGTCTCGAGATATAGTATCATTAATGTACCTGTATTTAGGTGATGCTAAACTTTCCGAGGTGATGAAATATTCAACTGAGTGTTGCAATACTTTTCCAAGCGAGTCCGTACTTATGACTGGTAGTGTACATTCAGGGTTGCCACATTATTTTTTGTTCCCATCTTTAATTTTTGCAAAAAAAAAAAACTATTTTATCTGTGTTTAACTGCAAAAAATCTTGGTAAAAATCTTTACTTCAAATTTTGTGTTGTAAAAGGAAAACAGATCAGTATACGAAAGATTCATGTTCACGGGGGGGAAATCGATCGTTGCACTCTGACAGACCAGTTTTGACATGATAATGAATCATGGGGTGTTTGTTTTGATTACTTAAAGAAATCAATGGACTGTTCCCCACCGCTTTCAAAGAAATTCGGATATTCTTCAATAATCGAGTTGAACTCCTTCAAAGGGCGCAGCTTCGCCGTTATATATTCCCGACTTCTTACCAAGATGTTTCTCGAAACCTGAAACTCCTAAATCCGTCAGGTGTTTTAGGTCCACACAAAAATTTGCAAGGAGCTCCATCAGTGAGACTTCAGCTGATTGCACATGTTCAGGAATTCCATAGCTATTGACTGGAAGATTCGATTCGCTTTGATGATAAGAGAAAATACGTAGATTAATTAGAAGAGAAATGGCTGCGTGTTCGGGTCATTAATATGACAACAATAGAACTGTTGTATCAGTTTGATTAGAACGAGAAAAACAACACGAGCTCCGAAAACCCTTCCATATGCCATTTGACAGCTGACTCCAACGATAGCCATCTAGTGGCAGACGGATGCAGAACTGTGTCATCTGGGATTTCTTGGATCGTTTGAGGCTGCAGGACAAGTAACTGCAGCTACATCGCATCAATTGTTCCAGGTACAACGGCAGTTTTTTGCATGCGTTACTTGCACAAAGGGCCAAAAAGTGACAAATTCATTTGATAATTATGAAATGAGGACAGTCACGTTTCAGCAGCTTCTTGATGGATCGGTCAGAACCCATAATTACCGAAGCTCCATCTGTTCCAAAGCCTACAAACCATTTTTTTTGTAATCGGTGCCTGATCTGCAACTGTTTATCAATGGCGCAAAATATGTATAGGTTTTCGCATTACAAGATTATATAAAAGATAACAAAAAATCACGTACGAAATAAATATGCTTCATATAGCAAAAATTACTATCGAGAACATCATTCGAACTTTCCAAAATTCTTCTGCATGAATGGATAAAAATACTTCTACATTAGAAGAATAGTATTTTTGTAGAAATCACTGCAAGAAATTCTGCCGAAATTTTTGGAACAATCTCTTGCGCTACTTTGAAACAAACACTTCTCCAACGAAATACCTGGAAAAAATATTGTAGTAATATCTGGAGAACTATAAGTAAGAATCCTTACAGGCGTCGTAGACAAAATTTGAAAAATGATTCCGAATTTTTAAAGTTAAGAATTCAATAAGGAGTGTATCGAATATAAGCTATCCACATACATTTGCGTTGTACGCATGTATTTGTGATGGTTTTTTATGCTCTGAACACTGCATGCTGTGCGTTTGACTCTCAGCTTTCTTTTGTTTACTTGTTTGTGCGGTTCAAATTCTGCGTTTTCAAAATGTCGCGTATTAAAAAGGAAGTGAAAATTAAGTTTCTGGACACATGGCTAAGTGAGAAGAGTATTACTATGCGAAAATTGGCGAAGCGGTTTAGAATTCATCATGCGAGTGTTAAAACCATCATTAATAAGTTTGGGGAACACTATTCTTTGGATGAGCTACCAGGAAGAGGCAGAAAACCCGGTTCTTCCAACCCGAAACTGGAGCAGAAAGTGGCATCTCTAATCATGAAGAACATATCAATGTCAATACGTGATTTGGCCAAAAAAGCAGGAACGAGTGTCGGAATGATCCAGCGTATTAAGGGGCGAAACCACCTGAAGACCTACAAGAAGCAGAAAATCTCGAAACAAAGTGCAGAACAGAAGAAGCGAGCAGCAACAAGGGCCCGGAAATTGTATTCGCGTCTTTTGCAGCGTCCGGATGCATGCGTTTTGATGGACGATGAGACCTATGTAAAGGAGGACTCAAAAACCCTTCCAGGTCCACAATACTTTATTGCCGTCGTTGGGGAGGACGTGAGCGATGCGGACAGGTCGATTCAAGTGGAGAAATTCGGTCGAAAGGTACTGGTATGGCAAGCAATATGTTCCTGTGGTTTGAAGTCAACCATTTTTTTACACTACCGGAACTATGCGGAATGCGGAAATCTATCGATCTGAGTGTCTCCAGAAGAGATTGTTGCCTTTATATAAGAAGCATAGTACACCTCCGCTGTTTTGGCCGGATTTAGCGTCGGCTCACTATGCCAAAACCACTCTCAATTGGCTTGCGGAAAAGGGTATAGATTTCGTTGAGAAAAATATCAATCCACCAAATTGCCCTCAGCGTCGACCCATCGAACGTTACTGGGCAATCGTGAAGAGGGTCTTCAAGAAGACTGGTAAGGCAGCTGGGAACATGCAGGAGTTCAAAAAAATTTGGGCTCAAGCGTCCAAAAAATGCGATGCAACACTTGTCCGGAACTTGATGAAGAGCATTCGATCCAAAGTTCGAAAATTCGTGAAGGAATAACTTAAATTTCATCCGGTCTTCATTACGTTCGAGTTTAACCTCGCACGATGAAGGATCAATTTTTTGTATGAATAAAATATCGGTTTTCAACATAATTTGAAAGAAAGTTTGAGGATAGCATATTTTCGATACACTCCTTAGATGAGATTACGGAGCTCATGCAAAAAAAACTTCTTAGATCTCTCCAACAAATCAGGATTTTCTCCAAGAATTACTGAAGGAAAAAATGTTTAGTTTTTGTATAGTTCCTCCAGGTGTCCTCCAGTGATTCCTTTGAAATCACAAAACTTCTCAAGATCAGGGATTCCTCCAAACATTTCATCACAAGAAAGTTTTGAAAAAACTGCCGATGCAATGTCAGAAGAAACTCATGAAAGAATCCCTGGAGGAATGCCTACAAACGTTTGAAGAATACCTATAGAAACGCAAGAAGGAATATTTATAGGAATGTCCAAGAATCTTGAGAAATTCTATGAAACTTTCTTCAAAAATTATCAAACATAATACAATCAAAAAAATAATGGAGAAATCATTTAGGGCACACACACAAACTGACTTTCATACTGTCATCTGTCACTGTAGTGTCAGTGTCAAATGTGTTTTTTTGCTTCAAGCCTAAACAGCATACTGAAAGTAGTATTTATCAATTTTGGATCCTAAACTATTCTCATATTTTGAATTTGAGGTTTTTGAGTGGAAAGACAATTGGTCTTAAAAATCTTGGTTTTTCTCAAAAATCTGTTATCTTGACATACACATTTCTGTATGAAAAAAATGAAAAAAATATGTGTCAATCTAGATAAATCTGTGCATGTGGCAACCCTGTCACTGACAGCCAAGACACAATGTAAACCCAGCGCCGAAGGGTCGTCCAATACAGTTTCGTGCGCAACGTAATACTGTCTGTTGAAGTAATGTAGCAGTTTAATTGCCGGACCATGTAGATACTTAAGAAAAGACTTTCAACAAACGGAGTAGGCGTAGCAAAGAAGCTACAAATCTAGCACCCCACGGACAGATGATTGAATCCCATGTATGGAGATGTTATATTTTTGTATGAGGATAGATTAATTTAGATGTATATAACAAGCTGTGTTGCTTTGGATAGATAACATGGTAATGCAAAAGCATAATTACTTATAAAGGCAATGAAAAAAGCATAACAGATAAAGTTCTCGGATGAAAAAGGTGATGAAATTTAGTTTGTGATAGATCAAGCCTTAAAATAAAGAAATTAAATTTGCTTGGTTTACGGCAGGTCAAGTTAGCTCGTATTTATAAGTGTGACAGTTTTCGAAAAAAATTACGGTATTCAAATTATTCTGGCCTGAAAGTGATCAATTTACCAAATATTTTCGCAGTTTGGTCAAAACGGAACCTATTTTTTCATTACTATGATAGGGCAATAGGGATACACCAGGTGTTTCAATCCCAAGTAACGTTGCAAATTTTTTCGAGGATTTAAATTATTCTACAAATGTAAGTCAGGTTCAACAGAACCCTTATAATGTTACTAGGGATGTAATTTCAGTCAAACGAAATTAGTAGGCCAGGTTTGAAAATACGAGGAGGGTTTTAATTCTTCAACAAAGTCCCAAAGAATATGTGACTTTTATCAAAAATGTATACATGTAACACTTAGAAATTATTAATTTTACACGAGACTTAATTTATCTATGTCAAAAAATCGGAGAACGTAAAAACTATTTCATGTAAATCTAAACATAAGTAACTCAACAAAAGGTGTGTTTATTGTCTCATCTCTTTCAACTTATTCTTATGTAACAAAGGAGACACCGAAATTTACATGTCATGTTGGTAGTGTGTACTTTGAAAAGAATAAATAAATTTTGAATCCTCTTTTTTGTACTTAATTCCGTTTGAGAAATAGAGGCAAAATGTTAGTTGTGCTTAGTAATAGGCTGTTAAATCTTACTGATTATGATGTGACATGATCTGACATGAATATTTATTAATTGAGACACCTTCGTTATATTTTACTCATTTTTATGTTTAAAATTACAAAAGAAATGTCATCAAGACAAACTTTTGACAGGCTTCGCCATCTATTGTTCGAGTTTCGTTATTCAACCAGCTCCAAATCCAAACTACAAACATACCTCCCATCTCTCCGAAATGCTCATTGGCAACGTCGGTTTCCTATCATCCGAAAATACTACCAATTACCAAAAATTACGCCCGCAGCCTTTATGGTTCCGGCGCCCACCGACTAATCGATCGCAAATCGCTTCCAACCATCGTTAATTTGGCCAGTGCCGTCGGATTCCGCGCGAACCACCATCACTCGCCGGAGGCCAATTTCCAATCAGCAGGATAATTCTGTTTTCTCGTTTGTCGAAACGAAAAAAAAAAAAATCAAACCGGGTGTCAAAAGCACAGCGTGGGATCCTTCCATCGCTGGAAAAAGGCGTGTGGCCGGGTGCGCGTGCAGTTTCCGCCGTTTCAAACAACAAACGAAGCAAAATTCAATTTCGATCCTCATCACTCGACTCGACTGTTGCTACGGGGTTCTCGGGCGATGGCCTACTGCGATGAGTGCGGCCTATCACGGAGGCGGAGAAAACAAAATTCAATTCAATTTAATGATGTATTTACGCAAATTTGGTGGCAATTTTCGGGGATACAACATACTTTTTCCCCTGTTTTCATTCAACCTTTTAGTGAGCGAAAAAAAAATGTTCCATTCATCGGGGGAAACCATTCGTTTGGTTTGAATCTATTTTCGAAACAGGACAGCGATGTTTACGACCATGATTGATAACGTTATTTTGGCTGCACCGTTATGTTCATGTCTCGAGGCCTTCTGGCAATCGATCTTATCCGAGATCGATGGTAGGACGTGAGTGGTATACAAAATTCGGTTCCCTAATTCTCCTCCATCACAATCATCCCCGACCGGAACCCTTCAGAGAAAAATCTATCGAGTTTGTTTTCCTCGCATGTTTACAGAGTATGCGCGATTTTGCGAGTCCGTCGGTTTCTGATTGAAACTGACAACCGCACCTCGTTAAAATCTTCGCATCCCCGTACCTCAACCTCTCTACCTGTATTTATAGCGGTTGTGGTCGGAGTGTGTGAAGTTACCCTATATAATAAGCCCCAGCCATCAGGGAAATGCCAGCCACGTTTGTTGATGAAGCAGACTTCTTCTTGAGTGATTGACGGTTTGCTTAGCCTTCATTTGCACCTTCGTTCCGTTATTCACTCTAACCTAAACCACGGAATACGCACACGGCACACGTGCGAAAAATTACTTCAGCATCCGGCTTTTACGGCCCTACCGACGGACGAGGTAACATCAGTTACAGCGGGGGTCGAATCATTTCCAGGTCGATTGTTTTGACACACTCAGGAAAGGATCAGCCTCCGGTCAGCGGGAGCTTACGGTAGTTTCGATTTGAACAGTTAGTCAGATCCTCATGAAAAAAAAAAACAGGCGGTGTGGAATAGCTCAAATCGAAGAACATGGCACAGCACAAAGAGGATCCTTTGTCTAGAACCTGTCACCTCGTCGTCATAGATACGATGTTGTTGCTCCACGAGTTGTTTAGGTTTGCAAAAGCATCATGTTACTTACGACATTGAAATGATGTAGATAATGAGGAGGGTCTACATTTTTTGGCAGGTGTGATATCCGTCATGGTTTGGTTTTTTTTGCAGAGAAGCCTTTGTAAGCAACGGTTACAGCTAGAAATAATTTGCACACAAACTGTTATTGTTATAATGGTTGGACTATTTATATTTCAATTAGGGTATGGATTAAATAACTCTGCCCATTTTTTGTTGCTGCTCTTTGAATCAGGCCCGCGTCAAAATAATAATGAAATTAGGTTGAGGGAAGGGAATCTGTAGAAAAACAGGAGATCGCAGCAGGCTCTGCCCACGAACGGTTGGGTTTTTGTGCACTGTCATGTTCATGTTTCCGTTTTGCTTCTGTTATAAGTTTCTGAATTTATGTTTTTGTTTTTTGATTATTGTTTTGCTAATTCCGTTATAACATAGCTAGTTGCGGTACATTTGTGTCTAATCAACTGCGAGACTTAATTCAGGTAAGCAAAAAAAAAAAAAATATGTCCTCGATGGATTCCAGATTCCAGCCCAAGAGCACTACTAGGGAAGTCTGATTGATGGTGTTGGAGAAAGCACCTCAACTGTAGCTATCTGTGAGGTGAACGAACCGGATCTAGATGCTGGATTCAGTAACTACAGCAACGAGACGTTTTTGAAATTCAGGTGAGCTCTTTCCTTTTTATTCCCTCGATTTCTTTTGATTCTTTTGATAAGAGCAAAGTATCAACTTCGAGCACTGCAGCCCTTTTTTGTTTGTTAGTTATTGCGCAGGAATGGATAACGAGTTCAGTCCTCTAGAGATCTGCCCAAAATATACTTCGTGTTATTTACCATCATTCTGCAAATAATGAGCATAGTCAGTTTCTTGTCTCGTACTTGGAGTAATGTCACAGAGAATCGAGACCCGTTCTATTCACATATTTATTCTCATCTTAATACTCTACAGCATAATTCAATCATAGATTAAAATAAATTATCCACTAAAAACATCAAATTTGAACCTAGCCTTATCACTCGCTTCAATCCTAGACCATTTCCTTCCCAACCAGCCAACTCCTTGTCATCTGAGGGCGTCGAAGAGTCGCTGGTTTCTCGTTAAATAGATGTCATACTAACAGTAACCTTCTCTTTCCCTCGTAACGGAGAAGATGGTCGTGGCCGGCAATGGAAGTTTACATATTTATCTACTATGACCTTTGACAGCGGACAGCTGCCGTAACTGTTGGTAAAAAAATGGTTCAAATCAGTTCTCGAACGTTTTAAATAACCTGCATCATACTTTATAAATGGCTCCAACAGCATCCTTATTGCTAAATCCACCCACACCATTTGTAAGTAAATAAATTAATAAATCGACCCAAATAAACTTTTGAGTGCTGTTAAATATACCTCGTTTTCCGTTTTCCCAATGAGCAACGATCATCACACTTTGTAAACAGCTATTTAGTGATGTCAAAATTCTTGTTTTCACAATAAAGTAGAGCACCATTACACTATGCGAGTTGTCCGGACGGACTGTTGGTTTAAATAGGTCCAAATTCGGCTCTTAAGCGTTATCTAAACTACCCTAGTCGGTGTCGTTGGGATTTTCTGAGAGGAAAAATCTCTGATCACGTCTTCTTTCGGCTTAACTTCCCGTAAAACCGTTGGTCCCGGCCCTTGTGTTGATGGGTGCGATATCTCTCTGGTGTGAAAAACCAGCATCAGGCTTAAAGTCACGTAAATACGAAACAACAACAACAATTGGCCCCAATGGCATCCTTACCGTTGGTTTAACCCGGTACTGATATTTGAATATTTGTTTGAGTATCTCTTTAAAACCAACTCAATGAAGAACAAACTGAAAACAAATATAAACAAGAATCCGGCATACATAGAAAAAATCTGAATTTGCATTGTGATGTAACTATCAGAGCATCTAAAATTTTATTTTCTTCCACACGAAACAGTAACTTGCATGAAATAGTCGTAATAAAGACGAGCTTTTTTATACAACATTATCCGCAATGAATGGAATGTCCCAGAACTTTACACGTTGGAGAGAATTATAATGTTAATTTGTATGTTTTGTGGCGCTCCATTTATGTGCATGATATTGAACAGAAATTCACACTACTTTTTCGAGCTGTGTATCGTTCACCAAAACGAACCCTGCTGCCAACCTAACTCTTTTATCCAACATCAATCCAATATCAATTTTCTCAATATGTCCTTTCAATATCATCATTTGGTGGGCCTTCTACACTGAACCTAAACATCATCCCAAGATCTTCTGAAAAGTAATTCGATTGTGTCCTTCAACGAAAAGCATTCGGATATGGGATGATTGTCTTAGGGTTAGATTTCGTATGACAGTCAACCAAATTTAATATGATGATTGTTTCAAAAGTGTGTAGATTTACTAGCGATTTATGAATAATTTGAAAACGACATAAATTTATTTCACTTTACCTTCCTCAACCGTTGAGCAAAGAAATTGAAGGAGTCGGGAAATATTTTTCCGTGATTCCGTAGAATGCGAGCGGGTTTCGATGCTTTATTCGTGCCGGTACCAGTTCTGATAGCGATTGATAGGTTTTTCGCGAATGATGTAAAATGAAATGTTTGTAATCCTCTTTTCAAATGATTTGCGTAATAGGGCTTTTCAAATGCAATACGCATTCCACTTTGGGGTGACGATGTTTCATACAGCCTGCATTCAAATTTAAACGGGAGGTCAATTCATTTCGCGTATTATTAGTTGTTCAACATTAGAAGGATAATCATCTGGTTTCTAGAAAATCGTCCTCCGCCTGCATCTATCATTCAATGTATCGCTATCAACCGACGGAGGATTCATAAAAGGAGGATGTTTGGGTTCAGTGTACGCTGTATGCACGACGTATGTTGTGAGGAGCGGCACAAACATTCACGATTGATGTCGCAGTAGGTGGGCTGTAATGCAGCTCCCTGGGACCAACAAAAGGGGTGGCCCATTATGTTTTGTTTTTTTCTTTTATTTTTGTGAAAAAAAATCTGAATTTCAACAATCTTTGCTTCTAATTTTGCGTTGCAAAAGTAGAATGGAATTTTTTTCAGGTGCCTGAATGCTAATGCACTTATTTTTTATAATTGCTATTGAATTGAATGCAAAACAAAACAGATATATACTCATCAAAACACATTTATTTTTATTAGCCGATGCAAAACGGTCTTTTGAATAGGGCTTAAGTACAATTATCGGTTTCCCTACATCACACAACAGAAAAACGGATCTTCTTTCTACAGGAAATGAATAATACAGAAATTTGTAGAAAGTAAATACGTAGTTTACAAGCTTTTTTTTGTAAAAGATAACAAAAATGCACGTTCGAAAAAACTATGCTTCGAATAAAAAAAAAATAATAGGGGAGGTGTTCTTACTTCCCGGACTTCCTGCGGGGTGGTATGAAAAAAATACTTTTTTGGGAGAAGAATAGTTTTGTTGCAACCCCGTGGAGGTTTTGTGCGGATATTTGCGGCGCTTCTCGTGCGAATATATGAAAAAAACTTTTTTGAAGTAGAATTTTTGAAAATATTATTGTATCTCCTGGAGAACTATATTTATGAATTCCTGCAAACATCCTAGACAAAATTTAAAAAATAATATTACAAAAACCCCTTGCAGAACTTTGAAAGTTAAGAATTAAACATATTAGATTATGGAATTCGTTCAAAAAATTCTTTTTTAATTTCTCCAATAAATCAGGATTTACTCCAAGAATTACTTCAGGAATTACCTTATAGTTTTGTGTAGTTCTTTTAGATGTACTCCAGGAATTCCTTTAGATTCACAAAATTTCACAAGTTCAGGGATTCCTCCGAAAATATCATCACAAGAATGTTTTGAAAAACTGTCGATGAAATGCCAGAAGAAACTCCTGATAGAATTTCTGGAGGAATGCCTACAAACATCCTGAAGAATACCTATAGAAACGCCAGAAGAAATATCTCAGGGCATGTCTGAGAACTTTTCATAGAATCTTTGGGAAATTATATAAAATTTTCTTAAAATATCATGTCAAAAATTATGGAGAAATCATTTGGGGGCATACACACAAACTGGCTTTCAGACTGTAATCTGTCACTGTAGTGTCAGTGTCAATTGTTTTCTTTTGCTTGATGGGCCTAAAATAACACACTGAAATTAGAATTGGTAAAAAGTTGGATCCTAAAATGCACTTATATTTTATATTTGAGGCTTTTGAGTGGACCAAAAATTGCCAAAAATCTTAAAAATCTTGGTTCACCTAAAAAATCTGTAATCTTTACATACAGATATCTGTATGAAAAAAATGATAAAAATCTGTGTCAATCTAGATAAATCTGTGCATGTGGCAACCCTGTTTTTCGATGCAATTTTATAGGAACATGTCGAAAGGTCTGTAAACTTTTTGAAGATTCACTTGGATTTTTTTTAAAGCTCAACCGAAATGTAGAAAATTTAGCCAACTTTTTGTTAGCATCTTAAAATACTGCGATCTGCGTTCCATTTTACATTGTTTACTCTAACCAAACGTCAAAGTAAACTTGTGATAAATTTCATGAGCTTGTTGATTGTTATGGGAACATCCTATAAAATTTTGGGAACTTCCAAAAGATTCAGAAAGGGGCATCCTGCACTAGTAGGAATTGTTTCCCGATGTTGAGGAAGAAGCATCCCAAAGTTTTAGGGAGAACTTCCCAGAAGTTTTGGAGAAATCCCTGTTTGAAAAGGAAAATGGTCCAGGAATGGTTTTTGATTCTGCGGGTATGTAAAATGCAGTCATTTTATCTTGTCAGATCAGTCAAATCGTGCTTGAGTCTATCTTTGCTGAGTTAGAGAGCTGCATTTTCGGGCAAAACTATTGAATATGTCAAAGATCAGCAATAGAACTTTCTCGTAAGATCTATCACCCATTTTTCATATTTTTCCTTGAAAGATAATGAATTTCTAATAACGTTAGTGTTTACAACTTTTTTTCTATGCACTCCTTATTTTGTTACAAATTTTTGAAAACTGGAATTTGTTCCACACTTGGCTCCAAAATTGCCCCTCGGACGAATATGAGGCTTTTTGTACAACTCAAATTTGAAAAGTGTGTAAGAAATTTTACGGTCACTTCAGAAAGTCAACACACAACATCATGGTGGCGCTTCTATCGCAAAATTCTTAAGTTGATGTCAGTGGTAAATATAAATACAGTATGTTTCCGTTTTTGGTAACACATTTTTTTTGCCTTCTTTGCTTTTTAGAAAATCCATCTAACGCTTAATGCAATTTCTGATTTCACTAGAATATTATTTAGGGATCCTTTTAACATGGTTGTCTAAATAGAACTAAAATAACTCTAAGGAAATACTTGGTTTATTAGGTCATGTTTCCAAAAACGGAAACCTACTGTATTTGTATTCACCACTGGCTAACGCAACATGCTGTTTGTGCGGCGTTAGTGTTTTTAACGAGGTATTAACGTATTTTGATTTGAATTCGTACACAATTTTTTGAAGACATTTTGTTCTAACTTAGATGTGTGTTCTCTGTGCTGGAACTAATCTGATAATGTCAAAAGACGAAAAATGACATACTGAAATTTTTGGCCCAAGACGGCAACTCTCTATAGCTTCATTTAGCAAAGATAGACTGCAGCGATATATCTGCGGCAAGATCTGGAATTGATATAATAATGACAAAAGACAACAAATTACATACTGAGAGACTTTGCCGAAGACGACAACTCTCTAGAGCTTCTTCATTTGACAAAGATTGGCTGCAGTGCAGTCTCTGCGGCAACATCTGGAACTAAAAATACGACACATGACATGCTAAGAAACTTTATCCAAGACGGCATCTCTCTATAGTTTCTTTTAGCAAAGATAGACTACAACACTATCTTGGTGGCAAGATCTGGAATTAATATTATAATGTCAAAAGACGACAAATTGCATACCGAGAAACTTTGCCCAAGACGGCAACTCTCTAGAGCTTCATTTGGCAAAGATAAACTGCAGCGCCATCTCTGAAGCAAGATCTGGAACTAATCTGATAATCTCAAAAGACGATAAATGATATACCGAGAAACTTTGTGCAGGACGACAACTCTCTAGAGCTTCATTTGACAAAGATAGGCGCGCGCCATCTCTGGGGAAGTCGGAGAGAAAGGATTCGGCGTCTGGAACTAATGTGATTATTTCAAATGTTTTCATTTTACATTCTCAACAACTTTGCTTCAGACGGCAACTCTCTAGAGCCTCATTTGGCAAAGATTGACTTGACTTGAGATTGACATCTTTGTGGCGCATTTTGGAAATAATCTGATAATGGCAAGTGACTACATTTTACATTTTCAACAACTTTACCGAAGACAGCGACTCTCTAAAGCTTCATATGACAAGTATAGACTGCAGCGCCATCTCTGCGGTAAATTTTGGAACTAATCTGATAATTACAGATGATTACATTTTATATTCCAAACAACTTAACCTAAGACGACAACTCTCTAGAGTTTCATTTGCCAAAGATAGACTGCAGCGCCATCTTTGCGGTACGATCGGGAACTAATGTGATTATGTGCGGCAATATTTTGACCTAATCTGATAATGTCAAATGACTATATTTTATATTCCAAACAACTTAACCGAAGACGGCAACTCTCTAAAGCTTCATTTGCCAAAGATAGACTGCAGCGTCATCTCTGCAGCACGATTTGGAACTGATATGATAACATAAAAAGACGATTCGTTACTCGCTGAGAAACTTTGCTGAAGACGCCAATTCTCTAAAATGAATCTAGAATATTTTATATGCATTTCTGTTACCACAGTTAAACTAAAACTTCCTTCCCTTTTGAGCAGATTCCCGGAGGACAATGTTGGTCCCGGTTTTTTTTTGTTCCAATTCATCTCTGAGACCAGAACGTTTCATATGGCGCATAAACATTGACTCTAAGTGAAAATTTCTTAATTCTACCAAGGGTTGAAATCCAGCTCAATGACCTTTATGTCTTTTGTGTCACTTTTTTTGTGCAACCACCTTCAACTGATTTAAAAAAAAAAAAAAAATTTTTTTTTTTTTTTTTTTTTTTTTTTTTTTTTTTTTTTTTTTTTTTTTTTTTTTTTTTTTTTTTTTTTTTTTTTTTTTTTTTTTTTTTTTTTTTTTTTTTTTTTTTTTTTTTTTTTTTTTTTTTTTTTTTTTTTTTTTTTTTTTTTTTTTTTTTATATATATATATATATATATATGCATAAATGAAGAATTCAGAAACAAATTTAAAGACAGAAAATTTCAGCCCGATTGGTTGATAAAAAAAAAAGGATAGCGAACATTGAAGTAGCGCCATGCATCCGAATTGACTCCAATAGCTGAGGAAGATTAGTAACTTTCTCGAACATCTTTCAAATTGCAACTTTGGAACAGCTTTCACAAAATAAGAGCGTAAAATGTAAACATTTATTTTTCAAATGTCCAAACACAATGGAAGTACTGAATTGTCGCTTGGTGTTTTTCAACATTACTCTGAAACAATTTCCGTTCTCGAAATCGTAAAAGGCCCGTCCGAGATGTCGCAAAGAAGCTGGGAGTGGCGCCTTCAACCGTGGATAGAGCTAAGAAACGAGCTGGACTGTCGACTTACAAGAAAGTGGTGACTCCAAATCGCAACGATAAACAACACACGTCGGCCAAAGCAGGATCGCGAAAGTTGCTGTCGAAGTTTGATTGCTTGGTACAGGACGATGAAACTTACGTCAAGGCAGACTTTAAACAGCTTCCTGGACAGGAATTTTATACGGCAACCGGACGGGAAAAGGTGGCATATATTTTCAAGCACATTAAACTGTCAAAGTTCGCTAAGAAATATCTGGTGTAGCAGGCCATCTGTACCTGTGGCTTGAAGAGGAACGTTTACATTGCGACCGGAACCGTCAACCAGGAAATTTATCTGAGCGAGTGCCTGCAAAAACGTCTTCTGCCTTTCCTGAAGCGACACAATTGTTCCGTTCTATTTTGGCCGGGTTTGGCATCTTGTCATTACAAAAAAGGCCATGGTGTGGAATGCTGCCAAGTGGTGCCCAAGGACAAGAACCCTCCCAACACGCCAGAGTTCCGCCCAATCGAACAATATTGGGCCATCGTCAAGCGGAACCTCAAGACTCAAAAAGCTGTTGTGAGCGAGAAATAGTTCAAGGCAAACTGACGGTCTACGGCGAATAAAGTGGACAAGGAGACTGTACAAAATCTTATGGCAGGTGTTAAACGAAAGACCCGGCAATTCGCATTCGGTAAAATGGAAGCTTAGCTGAATATTTCTCCTGTATTCTGACTCAAACACATTACTGCTTGACCAAATTTTGATCGGAAAACCCTTTAGTGTAATTGCACAGAGAATCACATAGATGGAGCTTGGGAGTAGCTTTACATCTTCAACGTACAAGTTCACTAATTCTATTTATAGATCAGTAACGGCACCGGCCACGTCCTCACGGTCTTTGGGGGAGGGGGGAAGGATGATTCGTTTGATTAGGTTATTTTTAGATCATGGATTCACTGTGGTAAGTGATGCGATCAATGAGAGAAAGCGCAGTAGACTGCTTTTTATTTTAAATCCAGTAGTGACAGCAAAGGGCAAGTGACAAATGGAAAGAAGGGGATGGGCTTGGGATTGAACTCCCGACCATCTGCTCAAGAACATCATCCTAAGATTGACTGAAAAGTAGTTTGTTTGAGCACTTTATCAAAATTATGGCTGGATTCAAATGACAAACATCCGTTTTTCGTATGACAATAATACTAATTTAATATGCTGTTTCTTTTAAAACCGTGTGTGTATCAAGCTAAACATTTCATAGAATGTCAATGACAGGCAAAAAACTCAAATCGGGTGACTGAGAGCGCCACACGGTGGTGATTCCGGTAATTTTATGATCAAGGTGGTATAATGTCATGTTTGTATTCATCGTCTGAGAACAGTCTTGCAAGATGGTTTATGATTTTACTGGGTACGGATAAACTTTTCAGCACAACCTTGTTAATAGTTTTCACATAGTCATTAGCAAATATGACCTACATACGTCTGAAATAAAATTCAAGCAAAATATCTGTTTACTAAAACTAAACAAAAATCACCTCCATTGCCCGCAGAAATTCAATCTCGTCCGAATTTCTACCATCCAGCGTGTGTCACTATCAATGTACGAAGGATCATGCAAAAATATCACCTTACGACTGGATTTGAAATCAAATTGTTCATCCCCACAGATCCCTCCTGCTTCCTTCCACCAAAAAATTACGTAACCCGACACTGGATTTGTTTGGAACGCGTCTTTCGCTTAGAATCATCTTACACCTGGGCTGGGCCTCTTCTCGGTGTATATTTCTGTCCCAACGCCCATTGTTTGTGAATCAGTTAGTGTGGAGGGAATAAATCTTCCCGGAGAGCCGCCGCCACACGTTCCTTCGCATTCTGCCCGCACGGTTCGTTCTTTTTTTTTTTTCACCCGGTTATTCTCCCCGGGTTGACAGCTCTTCTCGGATGACAAAAACACGTGTTCCATGATTTTTCATTTCTTTCACTTTTTTCGGAAGATTTTTTTTTCTTCTTCTGCCGCCGGTCACAAGCACCTACCCCTTTGGCCACCACACTTGTTCTTCACTCGTTCGTTGCCAAGAAACCGGATCAAGTGCAAAGCCAGCTACGTTATCCTGATTTATGGGAGTGCTCTTCTCGGTTCGTTCTACGCCGTACTCTTCTCGTTCGGTTTTTTTCATGTCTCTATCAGCAGGCAAGCGAGCCTCCTTCGGGGTTCACAGTGCTTTGAGCATTTTTCGTCCTTTCGTCCTTCGTTCTGATAGGAATAGGAATAGGTTGGTACACATGCGAGTATGTGAAACCACGCTTTGCTTCAGTGAGCTGTAAAGTGCCGAATGGAGTAAAGTAGTTTTCTTCGTACCGTGTGTTGTTTTTCTCG